>JASVEL010003156.1:0-349371 GCA_032618575.1 Nicotiana noctiflora | reverse complement strand
ATACCAATAGTAGAGAACCAACAAAATATCAACAATATAGTATAACAGCTAGCAAATGTAGCTAAATGCAATTCAATGCATGAAATGACCGCTACGGCGCGTAGCCCGATCCAATTTGGGTACCCGTACTCATTGTGGGGGTTCAGACTCCGGAGGGGCACCAACAGACCAAGCACAATATCATGAATATACGCTGTAGCGCGCAGCCCAATCCACTACCAGCCAGCTATTATGCAAATACGGCCTCGCAGGCTCAATAGTAGTTTTGAAAACTCTTTTATTATTTTTCAGTTGAAAACAGTAAATGTCAAGTTCCAGAGATCGGAAATATCATAATAACAGTAATAGCTACGGACTGGTAGTAAAACTAACATGTCAATATCACATAACAATGATAACGATCCTCGCATGATCCAATAACTGGCTCACAGCCCATATGTGTACTCAACCGTCCAAGAAGGAGGTTCAACGGCTCAAGAGTAGCCAATATCACTATATAATATGCAACCATCCGAGAAGGAGGTTCGACGGCTCAAGAATATAGCCAATATCATAATAGAGTATCAACAGGTCGGACTAAGCCATGGTCCCCAAATCATGATCGACCCCGCAATCACAAGGGAGTACGTGTCTCGCCGCTATACATCGTCACAAAGTGGTATACCGGGGTTTCGAACCCGCTGGTCATCACCCACATCTATTACTCACCTTAATACGGCTCGACGACTACTCCGTGATGCCCTTGCCACGAGAATCAAGCTCCGCACGCGTCGAATCTGATCAAATATAGTAGAAACATATAAAATTAGACCAATGGAACGATACTCAGTCAAAACAACTCAATTTACATCAAAATTCACAAAGTTGCAAAAACCCGACTTTCGATACGCTTCTCGAAAAATTACAAAAGTCACATATTCGGAACCCTCATCTCAATACGAGTCTAGGCATATATAATTTACCAAAATCGGACTCCATTTGGCCACTCAAATCAATATTTTTCTTCAATTTTAGGCCTAGGGCTCAAACCCACCTTTAATCTTCCATTTACCGAGAATTAACCAAGGATTTCATGATAAAATAATGTAATTAAGCCACAAAACTTACCTCCGACAAACACCCGATGATTTCCCAGCAATCTCCCGTGAGTCTCTCTCTCTAGAACTCTAAATTTGTGTTTTGGGGTGTGAAACCCGCGACTAGTTCTGTTCTGGTTTTTAATTCACTGCCTGAAAATTTTACCCAACGCGTTCGCGAAGCCCCTCACGCATGCGATGCATTGTTCCAGTCCTTCAACGCGAATGCGATGCGTAGTCACGCGTCCGTGAAGGCCATTCTCCCCAGCCCCGGATTTTTCCTCTACGCGAACACGTCCCAGTCCATGCGAACACGATGCTTCGCCTTTTCCTCTTACGCGTCCGCGTCTTTCTCCCACACGAACGCGATGTGTTCCAACTTTCTCTTACGCGAACGCGACACATTACCTCGTGAACGCGATGGCCAACTGGCCCCAGCCTACGCGAACGTGGCATTGCCCTCGCGAACGCGAAGGCTTAGCCTTCTGCACAGTGATCTGCAATTTTCTGCAGATTTTCATTGTTTCAAAATGTCGGATGATGGTCCGGATTCACCCCGAGGCCCCCGGGAACCCAACGAAAACCACCAACATACTCCAAAACATGATACGAACTTGTTCCAATCATAAAAACACCATCCTAAACATCAAAATCACCAATTACACAAGGATTCAAGCCTAAGTTTCTTCAAAACTTTCAAAACTAACATTCAATCAAAAACCCAACCAAACGATGTCCGAATGACCTGAAAATTTGCGGACATATCCAAAATCACATGAGAAGCTATAGAAATTGTCAGAATTCCATTCTGACCCCCAGATCAAAATCTCACCAACCGTTTGGATTTCGCCAAAATTTAATCATAGCCAATTCAAGCCTATTTCTACACCGGACCTCCAAATTCAATTCCGATCGTTCCCCTAGCTCACAAATCACCTCACGGAATTACCCGAATCATCAGAATCCGATTCCGAGCCCCCTAACTAAATAGTCAACTCCAGGTTGACTTTCCATATTCAAGTTTCCTTCAAAGAGGCTATTTGCCTCATTTTCAATCGAAATCACTCCTAACTCACCCGATAGACTCTAACACCGATATAAAAGCGTAAAACACATAAATGCAAGATAACGGGGTGGTAATTCCCGTGATGACGGGCCGGGTCATCACATTCTCCCCAACTTAAACAAGTGCTCGTCCTCGAGCGGACCCAGAGTTGTACTAGAAACAACCCAATAGCTAAATAACCTTACCAAGCATATATTCGGGCGATCACACGTCACCCTATCTCTCATAAGTCCGAAAACAAATAAAGTTGAAATCTCACAGACCATCTGAACCATAAACCACATTGCACTTTCCGAAATCATATACCAAATGCTAATCCCATGCCTATACTCAGGATACACTAGAATCCACTGCGATAACACATACTCACCACTCCGGGTGAGATCATATGATGTATCAACAACCCAATCACTCGAGACGATAGTCTCTAATCACAACAATTCCCCATGAAAACCAAATACTAACTGAAAAACCTTTTTTCATTAGATAAAGTCTTATTACAACACCTTCATATCATGCCCACGGCAACCGAACACGCGATATATCGAACCCATCTCTCAGGTCAACCATTCATGAATCCATTTCCCTTTTAACTGATACCACAACATATTTCGGACCCAAATCTCGATATTACCTTTCTAACCAACTGAAATCACATATGCTCGCTCTCCATAATGACTTAACAATCATTTCGATTATAACACACCACACTGGTGACATGACACCTCAAACACCGGCATAAGCCGCGACGAGCATAACACAGGCTCCAATAGAAACGTCTGAACACACTCAAATCATGACAACTGTATCCAACAAAAGAGCTGTAATTCAATTCCTATGTTCCATCATAACATAGAACTGAGATCCCGTCTCACATCATAGAGTACCCGAATCCTCCTCGAGAGGTCATAACATCACGTGGCCTTGCCACGATTCGTGATTCTATCCAAACACTATTACTCATGAAGCACCTCAAGTTACCAAGCTCAAAACGGTCGGCCACGCACAGATCTAGGTCTGAACCCAAGCCATCAACCTCACCCACGGTGAAACAATTAATGTATGCTATCAAATCCTGAAAGGACACAACCGATGTGCCATTCACCGAGCGATACTCAATACGGACTTTCCCTCAGAAGCCAGGAAATATTGTATACCAGGTAACATATAACTAACTCTATTTTCACATTACACTGTTGCGGCGTGCAAACCGCTCCAATGACATACCTGTGGCGATGTGCCACCCAATTCAGATACCATACCTGTGGCGGCGTGCCACCCGATCCAAATAACCCTCGTAAAAGAAATGCTCATCGAGTCGATTTGCTCATTACAGTAAACATATATAGCCTCAAGCTCGGCCACGAGAAACGTATCATACAAAGTTCCTCAATACCAGAACTAAATCGATGGTAGAAACCTC
Source organism: Nicotiana noctiflora (assembly GCA_032618575.1). NCBI lineage: Eukaryota > Viridiplantae > Streptophyta > Magnoliopsida > Solanales > Solanaceae > Nicotiana > Nicotiana noctiflora. Next base: position 345,806 of record JASVEL010003156.1, on the reverse strand, counting down.
TGCACTGACATCTGCCACGAAGGCCCAACTGAAAAAGCAATACCTACTAGCCGTCCGCTGGTCCTGGGGTACAACTACCCTGCTGGAGCATACTTTGATGCACTCTGCTACGCAATTTGTGCCATTCCATCATAGTCCATATCTTGTTAGTCTAGGCAACCTGACCCATGACAACCAGTTTGCAATCAAGTATCATAACCCAAATTCGTCATATCAAATTAAGAGAGAGCCACTAGGGCTTCTGATTTCCAATAATCACAAAACGGTACCGATACACACGATATACAACCACTTCATAGGCGGACTAACGAGAACTTCAAGTCTCCAACACATATATAACACATGAATCACTATGCCTAATTCCGTACTCCGCCTAACGAATACATAATGTACATCAAGCGTCCATTTATACAACGAAAGCCATTCAGAAATTTCACTAAGCCATCAACGACTCAGTTATTACGGCCGATCTAACAAGAGGATACCACCATACCACTAGATATTATTAGTTTACATTACATTGCCCTTTTGGACCATATTCCCTGCCAATTCACTAGAATAGCTATACCATTTTCCTTAATCACCAGGAAGATCGATTTTTATATCACCTGCAGATGCCCTCGATGCTCAATAATTTTAATGACTCCTCATATATTATGAACTGATCTCAAAACCTTGAATATGCCATTATCAACTTTCCATCACACATCGCATATGCCACACCACTCTAAGATAACATGGAAATTCATATTCCTTTCCTACGCCGCAAACATCGGCGCACTCACTAGTCAAGGACTTTCATGATCCCATATAGAGAAAACTCATTACACATTCCAAGCTTTGCATACCAACAGGAAATACACTCATTTTCAAACCACGATAAAACACATCACAAACTCTTTCTCTCAATTACATTGCATAAGTTAAACTGCCAGGACTGAGTCCTTATACCCATATCAAGTTACACAACTGCCAGCACTCAAAAGCTTTATTGCACCATATCAGCGAGACTCATTACTTCAAACATATACCAGGAATTAATCGTATTCCTTATCATACCATTTCTGTTTATTAACAAGTTGATCCATTTACCCAGTTTCCTTTCTACTTCATCCTTAATTTAATATTAGCCATTACTGTAGTACCATAATACATCAACTCATGTTACCACACAAGACTCGTACATAAGACCACACTGTCTAAGACATAGGCCACTGAATACTCTCTCAATGTTTCCCAGAAGTACCACATTCTACAATACATTATTTTGGAGAACTTCCTGCGATTTGAATTCGTTATCATTACCTTCCAATACGGTTACATAGAATCCCATCATTCATATAATATAACTCAAATCTTGATCTCTTCTAACGAAACCACCATCTTTAGCCACATGCATAATCTTAAGACACCTGACTGTTACAAGCAAAATCTTGAACGCCGTAAATAATTCTCGGGTGTCATTCACCTTTATTCAGCTATAATTCAACTGTCTTATTAAACAGAACCACTCGTGCCTTGCTAGAACCCTGACACCGCAGAACAAGATTACATATAGACACAATTAGCTATCTTAACTTTCTATACACTGAACATTCCTTACCAATATCAGTTCAAAACATCCTAGTATTTCTTCACATCTACGAAGCACCATAACCTTTATCAGAATTTTCCCAACATACTTAGAGATAGAGCCAACACAGCATACAACAGTGCAATTAGTTAATCAATAACAACCCCCCCAACTTATCTCGGAGACATACATCAAAGCACTTTTAGCCACTCATAGCATTCTTACTCAAATGATGCCACAAAGTTCTAGTTAGATTAACCTCAAGTCATTTACAAGCTTCGGTGGAGATTCGAATCATCAGAAATATTAACTCTTTTGCAATTCTTGTATTCATTCACACACAACAGTTAAGCCCACTCTTTAGGTGACAAAAATCTTTTCTAAGTCCCAAATTTTCCAAAACTTTTGACAGAGTTTCCTTTGTAATTTGGCGTATCCATCTGCCAGAGAATCACCAAAACCATCCTAGCAATACATTCACAACTCGACAAGACATCACAATGCATATCGACAACATTAGTGTCAATACTACACAAATCATATTATCATAATTGTTACATGAACATGCGTTGTACCTGCTCAAATCATAACACACATCAAATACTTTTCAATTACACATGAGGATCAACCCACCTACTTCTTCTCTATTTAGCATTTCAGCACAATACCTTCCACCAGGATACACATAGCATAATCACTTTAGTCTTCCTGAGTTTGAACTCGTTCCACTACACATAAGGCACTTTACCTTCCAATTAAGAGATATGGTTAATATTCACCACGCCCATAGCTCGGGGCTACACAACAGATTAGATAAGAGTCGAACAATTAACAGCTCATCCATTAGTAAGCCTCCCTAATACTCTACAGATCGGCACAAGTCCCCAAATATGGCTACTAGCCCAAATACATAGATATAAGCCCAGGCTCAGTCATTATACACAGTAATCTATCAATCGGGAAGGACCAAGTCCAAATCCCCAGTCACAATACCACCACGCTCGTCACATGACGCATTTATCATCTCAGCATAGCACTATATAGTGCAAATACGGGGTTTCAAACCCTCAGTACATTATCTATTGCCACCACTCACCAAATCAGCACCTCAATGCTCAAGTCATAAACAAGGTCCAGCCTCAAGTCCTCCCGACTGGCCCAACATGAACTCACAGAGATTATATCTCGCCCCTCGATCAGGGAATCGCAAGCCATAAGTCAATTATATTACTGAGCGCTCGAAGCGTACACAGACGTGCGGAAGGAGTTTCAAAAAGGTATATCTCAAGCTGAATCAAGTACGCACGATAAGAATTCCAAGAAATGTGAAGTGTTTCCTAAAGGTTCACAACCTCCCGAGGATAAGTACAGGCGTCCCCGTACCGATCCACAAGACTCTACTAACCGGCTCAAGACTCATGAGGCCTAGTAATCCTAGGCTCTGATACCAACTTGTCACGACTCCAAATCCGATCGTGTTGGCGCCCAGCATACTGCTAGGCCAGCCCAACCAGTCGACATCAATTTACGGAGCTATGAGCTCGCATTATCCCATTTAAGCATAACAAGTTATAAGACAACAGTGATAGATATAACAAAACAGGGAACCAAGTCCCAACACATACCAACTGCCATAGACCGAAGGGTTAAGAGTTATGAGCCTCTAACCAACATAAGTGTAATAAGGTTTACAAAAAAACTGAGTGCGGAAAGAAATGACAACATGAAATGAAAAGACAGCTAGAAAGGGGAGTCAGGTCCTGCGGACGCTGTAGCTACCTCGACTATCCCGCACAATGCCTCCGAGCGGCTACTGAATCAGGTCTGCAGAGAGGTACCTGGATCTGCACACAAGGTGCAGGGAGTAAAGTGAGTACTGCCAGACTCAGTGGTAATAAATAAGGGGTAAGACAGCGTAGATAAGAAATCCACAGTAAAACACTATGTAAAGCTGTAACCAATACCCTGTAACAGCTCAATATCAATAGTAGAGAACCAACAAAATATCAACAATATAGTATAACAGCTAGCAGATGTAGCTAAATGCAATGCAATGCATGAAATGACCGCTACGGCCCGTAGCCCGATCCAATTTGGGTACCCGTGCTCATTGTGGCTGACTCCGGATGGGCTCCTACAGCCCGAGCACAATATCAAGAACATACGCTGCGACGCGCAGCCCGATCCACTACCAGTCAGCTAATATGCAAATGCGGCCTCGCAGGCTCAATAGTAGTTTTGTAAACTCTTTCATCATTTTTCAGTTGAAAACTGTAAATGTCAAGTTCCAGAGATTGGAAATATCATGATAACAGTAATATCTACGGACTGATAGTAAAACTAGCATGTCAATATCACAGAACAATGATAACGATCCTCGCAGGATCCAATAACCGGCTCACAGCCCATAAGTGTACTCAACCGTCCAAGAAGGAGGTTCAACGGCTTAAGAGTAGCCAATATCACTATATAATATGCAACCATCCGAGAAGGAGGTTCGACGGCTCAAGAATATAGCCAATATCATAATAGAGTATCAACAGGGCGGACTAAGCCATAGTCCCCAAATCACAATCGACCCCACACTCACAAGAGAGTACGTGTCTCGCCGCTATACATCATCACAAAGTGGTATACCGGGGTTTCGAACCTCCTAGTCATCACCCACATCTATTACTCACCTCAATACGGCTTGATGACTACTCCGCGATGCCTTTGCCACGAGAATCAAGCTCCGCACACGTAGAATCTGATTAAATATAGTAGAAACACATCAAATTAGACCAATGGAACGATACCCAGTCAAAACAACTCAATTTACATCAAAATTCCCAAAGTTGCCAAAACTCGACTTTCGGTACGCTTCTCAAAAAATTACAAAAGTCACATATTCGGAACCCTCATCTCAATACGAGTCTAGGTATATAAAATGTATCAAAAGCGGACTCCATTTGCCCACTCAAATCAGTGTTTTTCTTCAATTTTAGGCCTAGGACTCAAACCCACATTTAATCTTCCATTTACAGAGAATTAACCAAGGATTTCATGATAAAATGATGTAATTAAGCCACAAAACTTACCTCCGACGAACACCCGATGATTTCCCAGCAATCTCCCGTGAGTCTCTCTCTCTAGAACTCAAAATTTGTGTTTTGGGGTGTGAAACCCGCGACTCGTTCTGTTCTGGTTTTTAATTAATTTCCTGGAAATTTTACCCTACGCGTTCGCGATACCCCTAACGCAAACGCGATGCATTGTTCCAGTCCTTCATCGCGAACACGACGCGTAGTCACGCGTCCGCGAAGGCCATTCTGCCCAGCCCCAGATTTTTCCTCTACGTGAACGCATCCCAGTCCACGCGAATGCGATGCTTCGCCTTTTCCTCTTACGCGTCCGCGTCCTTCTCCCACGCGAACGCGATGCGTTCCAACCTTCTCCTTCGCGAACGCGGCATGTTACCTCGCGAACGCGATGGCCAACTGGCCCCAGCCTACGCGAACGCGGCATTGCCCTCGCGAACGCGAAGGCTTAGCCTCTGCACAGTGATCTGCAATTTTCTGCAGATTTTCATTGTTTCAAAATGCCGGATGATGGTCCAGATTCACCCCGAGGCCCCCGGGACCCCAACAAAAACCACCAACATACTTCAAAACATGATACGAACTTGTTCCAATCATAAAAACACCATCCTAAACATCAAAATCACCAATTACACACGGATTCAAGCCCAAGTTTCTTCAAAACTTCCGAAACTAACATTCAATCAAAAACCCGATCAAACGATGTCCGAATGACCTGAAAATTTGCGGACATATCCAAAATCACATGACGAAGCTATAAAAATTTTCGGAATTCCATTTCGGCCTCCAAATCAAAAATCTCACCAACCATTCGGATTTCGCCAAAATTTAATCTTAGCCAATTGAAGCCTATTTCTACATCGGACCTCCAAATTCAATTCCGATCGCTCCCCTAAGTCACAAATCACCTCCCGAAACTACCCGAATCATCATAATCCGATTTCGATCCCCCTAACTAAATAGTCAACTCTAGGTTGACTTTCCATATTCAAGTTTCCTTCAAAGAGGCTATTTGCCTCATTTTCAATCCAAATCACTCCTAACTCACCCGATAGACTCTAACACCGATATAAAAACGTAAAACACATAAATGCAAGATAACGGAGTGGTAATTTCCGTGACGACGGGCCGGGTCATCATAAGTCATTTCCCGTCGATCATAACTTCCACTACAGATGTCCAAATTGCAATTTCTTTAGATTCACGGAAACTAGACACGAAGGGCAACAACTTTCGTGTTTTGCACGTTTTCCGATTCCTTGTAGATTACAAACTGCAGCTGACAGGGTTATTCTCTATCATAACCTCACCACCCCAATATAAAGAAGTTCTTATCATTCGCTCTTCAGACATAATGAAGAAATGCTGTAGAATTTAAGAATAATAGAGCAGTAAGAGTAATAGAGCAACAAGAGTTTTATAAATTTTTATAATGTATAGAATACGAGTGTAACACCTCGTTATATAGAAAACCAAGAGCCGGGGTGGTCATACAACGCCAAAATAGTTGGCGTTGTACTGTTCAATAATTGCACAATGTACAACGCCAAAATTAGTGGCGTTGTATAGACACTGGCAAGTACAATGCCACTTTATCTGGCGTTGTGCACTAACGGCGCCGTTACCGTTAGTATACAACGTCAGATAAAGTGGCGTTGTAATAGTTATGTCTTTATAAAAAAAAAACTAAAAACGTTCTTTTTGATCAAAATTTACCTACTTTGATTCCGGAAGCTTCCTGCTCATTATTCATCAGAAATGTCCTTTAGCTTTATTATTTTTATTTTATTTCTTGATCTGTTTCGAGGTCACTATGGCTCGAGATCGAGATTGGCCTACATTTTGGTTTGGTGTTACTTATTCCTTTGATTTATTCTTCATATTTCTTGGTTATTAATTAGTATTAAAACAGATTACGTATCTTTAAATTATAAATCAAATTTAATAATTACTGATATTTCTGAGGTAAACAATACTATTAAGTTGCAGCCGTCCCTACTTGAACGTGATAATAAAATCATGTAAAAACGCACCATAAAATACATGTATATCTGATTTTTTTAAGGAAAGCGATAAAGAAAATAAAGACCGATTACTTTAAGAGAGAAACAGACTTTTCAACAGAAAAAGTGGACATGCAATGTAATTAAAATGGGTTTTCGTTATATGAAATCCTTTGGCTAAATATCACTAAGTACAACAAATAATAACTTGCGCCTATCTCCTTACAGAAAATTAAAATGACAGTAGAAAGTGTAGTAATTGAGAGCATGGATTTCAATAATAACACTGTTTCAATATTATTTGTAAACGAATATATGGATTGACTTGAGTCGTGCTAGGCACTGTCCTAAGAAATTATTTTAGCAGTGTAAATGTCTCTCCGGGATTAAACAAGCCTATCTCTATTTGGGAGAATACAAGAATTAGCAAAATATTAAATTATAAACCGAGCTAGCTAGTAGGAAAAGTAAATAAGAAAGGAAATAGTTAATATTTAATATTGGATAACAAAGGAAGAAGAGAGGCATGAAAGGAAAGGAAAGAAATAATATTTTTGGTGTGTGAAATTGGCTCAAGGGAAGACCCTTTTATATGCAAAATAGCTTAAGGCTTTTCTTGCCATTTGTCAAGTCTCATGCCATTTGTCAAGTATGATTGTCAAGACTTGCATGCATCTTGCCACATGGATTAATATTTGCCCACTTTACTTGCATGCATCTTGCCACATGGATGGACATTTGTCCACCTATTTGGAAATATCATAATAGTTCCCCCACATATTTTCAAAAAAAAAATCATAAAAAAAGGAGTAAGATTTGCTAGATGTGTATGATCCAAATGCAATAGGTTTGGTGCCTTTTGGGCTATAAACCAAATACAGATCAATAAAGTTTAACTCACAGAATTACTGGTGAGATATATTTTTTCTATAAACCAATAACTCTTATTGTAAGTAGAGTTTTAATCAATCATATTTTGACCCCCGGTAATTTGCTATTCAAGACGGTTTTGCACCTAATAGTCCATGCGCATGCCTGGTAATTCATGAGAACCCTAGAGACTAGGCCAAAATCTCATAGGAGCGGCCCCACTCCACTCTCATATAGGTGAATTCATCAAGTGTATAATGCTTTTAAATTCACAATCCATAAGGAATATAAATTTCATTAAGAGTTATAACTCAACCTCTCAACTAATAGCAACCAAGCACTCTCTTTTAGTGCTTAAATATCAATATCAGCTTGTTATTACCCATACGAACCTATTATATGGGATCTCCAATCACATAGGTTAGGGGGAATAAATATTACACGTGAAATTAATTGTATGGATGACATGGCAAGACACGTTGATCATTATAAAAGTGACAGCTAGAGAAGAGTACTTCAAAAGATGCGAGTATTAATATGTACAAGCAAAACTTCTGAGGCACGAGAGGGAATAGTTTCTCGAGTTTCTTAGTAATTTGGAAAGACACCGGTGGGATGAACCAAGACAGTAAAAAGGATAGATTCATTGGTCTTCAATTAATGTGCATGAATGATTACAAATGTTACAGAATCTTCACGAAACAGTTACGATTACCAATTATAACGTTCCATTAATATCATTAATTATCATAATGACTTAGTCATAAATGGGAAAAGACGTTGTACTTAGAAATGTCTATATAAGGAATAGAAATGTCATTTGTATGGACATGTTCTGATTATCATTGGAATACAATTATTTACTTCTGCTTTATATTGATTACTTTTCTATTTCATATTCTAATTTTCATTTCTTATTACAGGAATATTCCTTCTCTTGATTATCAACAACCCGAGTTATTCTAAAAATAATCTTTGTCCGAAATTTTTATTTTTTGGTTAAACAAATTTGTTCCATTATCGGAAATCGGATAATCTTTTCACTTCCTAAATTCATTCTTCTGCCAAAAAAATCATGTCCAACGCCAACGACAACAGCCAACAAAACTTGCAAAAGCCACAAAATCAACAACAGTTGAATCAACAAGGAGATTGTATGCGGCCAAAGTCGAAAAGGCAGATTTTACGATCAGCAAGACATCGTGAAATTTTACCCCGAGGGGCCGAGGGAATAACTCGTGGTTTTAAGTCTTCGAGGACTCTTCATTCCCAATATCGGGGTAGAACGAATCGGTGTTTATCACAAGTGAGCGGGAAGTTCACTAGGAGCAGTACTTTTTTGACAACGCTTGCGGGGACAGTGATAGCCTGCGCCAAGCTAATTGAGTGATTGTACCGGACACTAATGTAATAAACGCCCTTGTTCCACATTAGATCTCCCTCATCTATAAAATGGTTCCTTACCATTTGTAAAAGGGATATCTAATACGACATACTTTATTCAAGATAAGAACATTCCTTTTGCTCTCTAACTCAAATATATTCTTTATTTGGCTATATTGCTTATATTTATTGCTTTATTTATATTTATTGTATCTCTTTAATTATTCTTCAATTATTGCTCGTTATTAGTCAGCCGCAATCATAGCCCTAATAGCCATTAATACTTCACCGACTAAACCTTTACGAGCAGCTGACTCGTCATCTTCGCATGCGCTAGTTCGAGGCCCCGATTCTCAATCGTTTGGTTTAGTTTCTAACGCTATCTTCAGTTTTTATCTTATTGTCTAACCTCTTCACTTACATCCACTACTTAATAACTAGCATAAAAATAGTTCACATATTTTTAGAACCACAAAATCAAGTCTAATTATTATTACCATTTTCAAGGTAAATAGTTTTGCGCCCACCGTGAGGCTAAAAATAATAGTGATTATTTTCTTGCTGGTTCACTACATAATGCAAGATATCTTTTACACATTTTCTTGTCCAAGATCTTTGATTTTAGGTCAAAATATCTAACTCAGTAAACACACATGAGAACAACTGTCTTGAGGAACATAGAGAAAATGGTGTAGCTATTCCAAGTGTTGGTATGCCACCACAAAACCCTAAGGTCACACCAGAACTGATTCCTATTGATATGGTCTCATGCAACACTCAGCGCGTAGGCATAAGTTCCCATACCAACAGGAGTGTACACTGAGAAAATCAACAAGACACTCGGGAGAACCCCACTCGGGAAGAAAGAAAGGAAAATTAGGAGAGTGAAGCAGAAGAACCTCAATACATCACCCATATGATTATAGGAGGGAACGACGTTCCCCATGGACCCGTGATCAACTGGATAAAGGTTTTTGCAGCAACACAAGGGCAAACTCAAGATCGCGTACATGAGGACATTCTCACGTTCAACAAAGAAGACTTTGAGACTCTATCTCATCCACACTACAATGCGGTGGTAATGTCATTTCTCTTAAATAACATTCACATCAAATATGTACTCGTGGATCCAGGTAGCTCGACAAATATAATCAGATCGACGATGGTAGAACAACTCAAATTACTCAACTAGATCATACCTACCTCCTGAATTCTCAATGACTTCAATATGGCTGGCGAAGCAACAAAAGTAGAGATCATCCTCCCGGTCAGCATATCCGATGTAGTTCAGGATACTATATTCCACGTCATTAAAAGTGGTTCAACGTACAATGCCTTGCTTGGTAGGCCATGGATACATAACATGAAGGAGGTACCATCGACCTTGCATCAGATGGTGAAGTTTACAACAAAGGATGGAATAAAGACAGTTTATGGCAAGCAACATGCGGTAAAGGAAATGTTTGCGGTCCATGAAGAGGTACCAGATCCCATACACTCTAACTCGGAAAAGTTGGAAAGCCAACAAACCCTCGAGGATGATGAAGAAGACTTCCTCACTCCCAGAACCTTTATTGACCCAAAGAATCGAACGCAACAAAGTCGATTATTGAAGAACTGGGGCAGGCCGTATTGGTTGAGCATCTCCCAGATCGGATAGTATACCTGGGGACGGGATTAACACCCGAACTCAGGAAAAACCTAATTTTATTCCATATTAATAACATCCATTGCTTTTCTTGGTCCCATTTAGACATGAAAGGGATCCTAGCGGAGATAACCACCCATCGACTAAGTGTCGATCCCAAGTACAAACCGGTGAAGCAAAAAAGAAGACCTTAGTCCGTGATAAAACATGCATTCATCTAAGACAAGGTTACGAAGCTCCTCAAGATAGGGTCTATTAGGGAAGTAAAATATCCCGAATGGCTGGCCAATGTGGTGGTAGTTCCCAAAAATGGGAATAAACTAAGAATGTGCGTATATTATAAAAATCTAAATAGGGTTAAAAGTATGGTACATACTGCTATAATGTAATGCCTTTCGGGTTAAAAAAACACAGGGGCCACATACCAACACCAAGTTAACAAGATTTTCGAACATCAAATAGGAAAGTGCATCGAAGTTTATATTGACAAACTCTTAGTTAAGTCCCTATGCGCAGAGGACCATTTGACTCATTTGCAGGAAACGTTTGACATCCTCAAAATTTACAACATGAAGCTCAATCCCGAAATTCGGGGTAGGATCGGGCAAATTCTTAAGCTTCATGGTATCAAACACAGGAATAGAGATCAACCCCGACAAATTCAAAGCCATCGAAGAAATTACGGTGATAAATAACATAAAGGTCGTGCATCGGTTGACCGGGCGGATAACAGCCCTGGGTTGGTTCATGTTAAGGTCATCAGATAGGAGTCACCATTTCTTCTCCTTGATAAAAAAAACAACTGTGAATAGACTTCGAAATGCCAACACGCCTTGGAGGAGTTAAAGCGATACCTGGCAAGCCTGTCTTTGCTCCACACCACAAAAGAGGGTGAAACATTAATGTTTGTACCTGGCCGTATCTGAGATAGCGGTAAGTGGTGTGCTGGTTCGAGAAAAATTAGGTACACAATTTCCTGTTTATTATGTAAGTTGGACCCTGAGTGATACCGAACAAGATATCCGCACCTAGAAAAGTTGGCTCTTGCATTGTCTCAAAAGTTCAAACCTTACTTCTAATTTCATCATATTTGCGTTTTAACAACGTATCCCCTTCGAAGTATACTGTATAAACCCAAATTATCGGGACGATAGGCCAAATGGTCCATCAAACTCGAGGGATATGATATCGAGTATCATCCCCAAATGGCTATAAAGTATCAAATTTTGGCAAATTTTGTAGGTGATTTCACTCCCTCCCTCGAGAAAGAACTTTTGCTAAAAAAAGGTATAGAACCTGTTCACTGACGGTGCCTCTAACGTAAGATAATTCATACTCGACATAGTTCTAAAGCCACCTACAGGTGGTGTGATTATACAATCTATAAAATCGCAAGGTTAACTAAAAATGAAGCCGAGTATGAGGCTATGATTGCAGGTCTAAAATTGGCTGAAAGCCTAGGAGCTGAAATCTTTGAAGCAAAATGCGATCCCCTCCAAGTGGTAAATCAGATAAATGAGAGATTCGAGATTCGGGAAGATATAATGCAAAGATACTTAGGTAAAATTCTAGTCACATTGCACCGTTTCAAAGAATGAAGTCTAGTCCATATACCTCGAGGGGAAAACATCAAAGCCGATGCCCTTGCAAACCTGGGATCATTTGTCGAGGAAGATGACATGCTCCCCGGATCTGTAGTTCAATTATCCAAATCAGTGATTGAGAAGACCATGTCGAGATCAGCTCCACCACCTTAACATGAGATTGGAGAAACAAATATATCAATTATTTGGAGAGCGTGAAGCTACCCGCAGACCCAAATGAGTCAAAGACCCTGCGAACCAAAGCTGCCCGATTCTTGATCGACAAAAATAGAATTGTCATGACCCCAACCCCGGTCGTGATAACGCCCAACACACTGCTAGGCAAGACCAACCAATTCAATAACCTTAACCATTTATACAGTTCATGAATTAATTAACATGGATGAATTACCAAGTAATAATACTGAATATCTGAAATAGAGTAAAGCATGTGGAATCCTAAGCAATAAAACAACTACACAACCCGAAGAATTAGGTATCACAAGTCTGAGCCTCTAATACATTAGTATCAACCTACTACATATAGTCTCTAGAAATGTGGAAATAAGACAAATAAGATAGAAGGAAGATCAGGACTGCGGACGTCAAGTGCAGCTACCTTGATACTCCCGGATAAGCTGCTAGACAGAGAAATCCTCACTCAACCTCAGGCGTACCTGTATATGCACGCAAGGTACATGGAGTAATGTGAGTATTCTGACCCAATGAGTAATAAACATAAATAAAGGCTGAGAATAAGAAATCCAAAATAGGCACAAGATAAGCTATAATCGCAGCAGTTTACCAATTAATATCAATTTAAATAACCAATGAAATTAATGATGCTGCAATAGATAAGTACATAAACGACAATCAAATAAGAAATGCAACACATAATACGGTACTCTCTAGTACCCATTGTGGCGTGCAGACCGCTCCATTTATTTATCGTCGATGATAGTCACTGGGGTTGTGCAGACTCCGAGAAGGGCCCTTTACGGCCCAAGCACAAAATCAAGCCATCTTGTGGCATTATTCAGCCCTAAGACTCATATCATTATCAATAAAATACTATTGTGGCATGCAGCTCGATCCCATACTCATTCCAAAATCATATAAGCCCCTCGGGCACAATAATATAGAAATATTTAGCCCAAACTTCATTAGAAATATTATTTAAGTTCCAGGTTTGGAGAAAAATGGCTGATCTTGCAAAATAGATTTAATACTAGGACTGGATTCAATTATATGTAAAAATGATCCCTGAAGGATTCAATCAGTTGGCATGAGGCCCAGTTATGACAATTAGTCCATTTTTATAAGGATATCAATTAAGCTTCAACCAATTAGGTAGTAATTTTATTAAGCAGGACGGACCAAGTCACAATACCCAATGGTGCTCTACCTCACTCCCGTTATATGATGTGCAAGTCTCCTCAATATAGCACTACGATGTGCAAATTCAGGGTTTCAAACCCTCAACACATCATTTACATCTATCACTAATCTCAAGCCGGTCAAAATCCTAGCTCGCCATGCCTTTGCCTCTCAAGTCGACCCCCTCGTGCGTCGAATCTGATCAAAACCACAATGAATACGTCACATTATGCCATAGGAACAATACCCAATCAAAAATAATTAAAAAATATCAAAATCCCATAATTTGGCAAAACTTGAGCCCCGAGACCACTTCTCGAAATTCGGAAATTGTTATACCAATGGGTTCCATATCTCGCCATGTGTCTATACATACAAAGCACACCAAAATCGGAGTACGAATGACCCCTCAAATCCCAATTTGAAATATTAAAACTCAAGGCCTAATTCTTCCCCTTTTTCTAAGTTTCCATGGATTCCAAAGTAGATTTCACAATAAAAAGTGTTTTTAGTTCATAGGACTTACCTCCAATCACTTCCAATGCTAACCCTCTTCAATTCTCGTCCAAAAGCTCTCAAGGTTGATAAAAAATGGTGGAAATAAGGTTTGGTTCGTGGATGAATATTTAATTAAACCCTTCTATCCCGACTTTTTTTCCTCTATGTGATCGCAACCCAAGGCACTGATAATGAAGCATAAAGAAAAAAAAATGGGGAAAACGGGGCGGTAACTCACGTGACGACGGGTCAGGTCGTCACATCCTCCCCAACTTAAACAAACGCTAGTCCTCGAGTGAGTCAAGAAACATACTTGAAGCCTAAAATAGGTGAAGATATCTGCTCCACATCTCCCGCTCGGTCTCCCAAGTAGCCTCCTTCACGAGCTGACCTCTCCACTGTACTTTCACCAAAGCAACATCCTTTGACCTCAACTTTCAAACCTGACGATCAAAAATGGCTGCTAGCTCTATATCATAAGTCAAGTCACCCTCCAGCTGAACTGTACTGAAATATAGAACATGGGACAGGTCCCCAATGTACTTCCGAAGCATAGAAACATGAAAAAATGAATGCACGCCTAACAAGCTGGGTGGAAACACAAGCTCATAAGCCACCTCCTCAATCCTCCTAAGTACTTCAAAAGTCCCAATGAACCGCGTACTCAATTTCCCTTTCTTTCCGAATCTCATATCACCCTTTATGGGTGAAACCTTCACAAGAAATTCTCACCAATCATATAGGAAACATCTCGGACATTCCTGTCCGCATAACTATTCTGCCTCGACTGTGCTCTACGGAGTCTCTCCTAAATCACCTTCACCTTCTCCAATGCATCCTGAACCTAATCTGTCCCCAACAATCTAGCATCCCCAAGCTCGAACCAACCAACTGGAGATCTACACCGTCTCCCAAACAAGGCCTTATACGGTGCCATCTGAATGTTGGACTGATAGCTGTTGTTGTAGGCAAACTCTGCAAGCGGTAAAAACGGATCCCATGACCCTCCAAAATCAACAACACATGTGCATAGCATATCCTCCAATATCTGAATGGTGCACTCGAACTATCCGTCCGTCTGAGGGTTAAAGGCTGTGCTCAACTGTACCTGAGTATCAAAATCTCGCTGAACAGCCTGCCAAAACTGAGAGGTGAACTGAGTACCCTGATCTGATATGATGGAAACTGGGACACGATGCAATCGAACAATCTAACTAATATAAATTTCTGCCAGCCACTCTGAAGAATAAGTAGTATAGACTAGACAAAAGTGCGCGAACTTGGTAAGCCTGTCTACAATCACCCAAATAGCATCAAATTTCTTCAAAGTTCGTGGGAGTCCAGTAACAAAATCCATAGTGATTCTCTCCCACTTCCACTCAGGAATAACCATCTGCTGATCCAAGCTACTTGGTCTCTGATGCTCATATTTAACCTGCTGATAATTAAAACAACGGGTTACATAATCTACAATATCTCTCTTCATCCTCCGCCACCAATAGTGTTGCCTAAGATCCTGATACATCTTCGCGGCACCCGGATAAATGGAATACTGCGAGCTATATGCCTCTTCCAATATCAACTCCCGAAGCCCATCCATATTGGGCACGCAAATCTGACCTGCATACTCAACACACCGTCATCTCTAATGGTCACATCCCCGACATAATCATACTGAACCATGTCCTTAAGGATAAGAAAATACGGATCATCATACTGACGCTCTCTGATATGGTCATACAAGGAAGACCGAAAAACCACACAAGCCAACACTCGGCTAGGCTCTGAAATATCTAGTCTCACAAACCGATTGGCCAATGCCTGAACATCAACTGCAGATGGCCTCTCCTCAACTGGAATGTACGCCAAGCTCCCCATACTCACCGCCTTTCGGCTCAAGCATCGGCTACTATATTGACCTTCCCCGGGTGATACAAAATAGTAATGTCATAATCCTTTAGTAACTCTAGCCATCTCCGCTGCCTCAAATTAAGATCCTTCTGCTTGACCAGATGCTGAAGACTGTGATGATTAGTCAATACCTCACAAGATATGTCATGTAAGTAATGCCTCCAAATCATTAATGCATGAACTATAGCAGCTAACTCCAAATCATGACCGAGGTAGTTCTTCTCACGGGGCTTTAACTGACGAGAAGCATAAGAATAACTCTACCCTGTTGCATAAAAAAACAACCAATTCCATCTCTAGAAGCATCGCAATGTACCGTATATGAACAAGAAGCTGACGACAAAACCAATACTGGAGCTGTGGTAAAAGTTATCTTGAGCTTCTGAAAGCTCTTCTCACACTCGTCCGACCATATAAATGAAACACAGTTCTAAGTCAACTTAAGAGCGATGCAATAGAGGAAAAACCATGAACAAATCGGCGATAATAGCTTGCCAACCCAAGGAAACTACGAATCTCCGTGGATGAGGACGGTCTGGGCCAACTCTGCACCGCCTCTATCTTCTTTAGGTTAACCTAAATACCCTCTCTAGACACCATGTGTCCCAAGAAAGCCACTGAAGCAAGCCAGAACTCACACTTGTAGAACTTTGCATAAAGCCTCCACTCCCTCAATATTTGCAATACAACTCGCAAATGCTGCGCGTGCTCCTCCTGACTGCGCGAGTATACCAGAATATCATTAATAAACACTATGACAAATGAATCCAGATAAGGTAGAAATAAACTATTCATCAGATGCATGAACACTGTTGGGGCATTGGTCTACCCGAAAGACATGACAAGAAACTCATAGTGACTATATCTAGTCCTGAAAGCAATCTTATGAATATCTAAATCACTGATCTTCAGCTGGAGATAACCTCAATTGAGATCAATCTTGGAAAACACCCTCGTTCCCTGAAGCTGGTCAAACAAATCATCAATGCGAGGCAAGGGATACTTGTTCTTTACTGTTACTTTGTTCAATTGCCTATAGTCGATGCACATTCTCATTGTGCCATCCTTCTTCTTCACGAACAGAACAGGCGCACCCTAAGGTGACATACTAGGCCAAATGAATCCCTTATCCAGGAGCTCTTGAAGTTGCTCCTTTAGTTCCTTCAACTCTGCTGGTGACATACGATATGGCGGAATAGAAATGGGCTGAGTGCCCGACACTAGGTCAATACCAAAACCAATATACCTTTCCGGCAGCATGCCCGGCAAGTTTGTAGGAAACACATCGGAAAATTCCCTCACAACTGGAACAGACTCAATGCTAGGAGTCTCAGCTCCCACATCTCTTGCAATATCCAAATAGGAAAGACAAACCTTCCCAACCATACGCTAGGCCTTCAAGAAAGAAATAACTATACTAGGAACATAATCAGTCACACCACGCTACTCGATTCGCGGTACACCCGACATAGCCAAAGTCTTAGCATGACAGTCTAGAAAAGCATGACACAGAGATAACTAGTCATCACCCAGAATGACATCAAATTCCACCATACTCAATATCAATAGATTGAGTCGGGTCTCCAGATCCCTAATAGTCACCAAACATGACTGATATACATGGTCTACAAGAATAGTATCGCCCACTGGGGTAGATACGTGAACATGTAAACCAAAACACCCTAGGGACGTACCTAAATGATGAGCAATATACGAAGACACATAAGAGTAGGTGGAATCAGGATCAAATAATATTGAGGCGTCCCTGTGGTAGACTGAAATAATACCTATAATGACAGCGTATAAGGAAATGGCACATATCCTGCCCGATATAGCATATATACGAGCCTGGCCACTACCTGACCGATC
This sequence comes from Nicotiana noctiflora, assembly GCA_032618575.1. NCBI lineage: Eukaryota > Viridiplantae > Streptophyta > Magnoliopsida > Solanales > Solanaceae > Nicotiana > Nicotiana noctiflora. The sequence goes on along the minus strand of JASVEL010003156.1, from coordinate 328,011 downwards.
TCCACCTCTGGATGATCCCTGGCTGCCCGATCTCCACCCCTAGCTGACTGGATGGGTGGTGAAGTAACTGGAGCAAAAGTCGAGGGCTGAACCCTCTGCTGATGATGTCTACCATAAAGTCGAGGGAATAGCCTCCTCAAGTGACCAAACTCTCCGTACTCATAATAGCTACCCGGTGCTGGAGATGGGGATTGAAGGGAATCTCTCGCGCCGGAGTGACTAGCAGATGCACTTGGTATAGTTGAACCTTGAGCTGATGGGGTAGGATATGAACTCTAAGATGAGAGAGCGATACGTGATAACTGACCCTCCTGGGGCCCATGATGACCACGGCCTGAAGATCCCCTACGATACTCTAGAAGGGCCGACTGAGCAGGCCTGAAAGAATAACCTCTACCCTGCTAGAACTGGCCCTTCAATGGAGAACCACTGTAACTCCCTGATCTACGAGGCCTCTTTGCCTCCCTCTCCTTTCGCTCTCTACAGGAAACTGACTCGATCTCACGAGCGATATCCACCACCTTCTCAAATGTAGCACCAAGTACTCTCTATAGTCATCAGAATACAAATATGGTAGTTAAGGCCATCTACGAATCTCCTAATCCTCTCACGATCTAACAGAACCTTCCAAGTAGCACGATAGGCCAACTGTGAAAACCTTATCTTGTATTGAGTCACTATCATATCCCCTGTGTTAACCACTCAAACTGCCAATGCAGCTCCTCCCTACAGGATTGAGGTACATACTTCTTCAGGAAAAGAGCGGAGAACTGTTGCCAAGTGATCACGACAGACTCAACCTTACGAAGAGTGGGCGCTAATTGCTTTTACCCAATAACAATATCATGGTCAATTTTCACAGGGAGCTAGAAAAGGGAGTTGAGTATTTGTTAAGTCTAGAAATGTGTTTTGGCTTCTAATTAAGCTTCTACCATATTTGGGTTTGTATGTTTATCAACTACAATTTTAACAACTACTAATTTGAACTAAATTATGCTAAAATACTGATTCTAGTTTTTATGCAATATAGAGAAAAGCACTAGGGCCATGGCATTTACCTAGGTGGTCAACTAACGGGTAGAGATTCCTAATGCACGAATGATGATTATGGGACTCATGCTATAATCGTTGCACGATTGCACTCACTCTCACACCTCTCGGTGGAGAAAGTGATTTTGCCCAATTGACTCTCTCGAGATCAATTGGCTAGGCCAATATGCCCAAACGAATTAGGGTTCAAGTTGGGTAATTACTCTCTCGAGGTTTAACCCGTTAATTAGGACAACCATTCTCATGGGTCCACCCCAATTCCTTATTGGATCAATTTTGAAGTCATAAACACTTTTTCTCAAGAAGTGTCAAGACCGACTAAGCTAGACTTAGTGTTTGCAGCCACCAAATCCTAATTAAACCATAAAATTAACCCAAATAGCAAACACCCAATATCATTCAAGAACTAAACAATCACACTCATTAATTACCCACACTAGGGTTGAGCCACAACCCTAGCTAATGGGTTTAGCTAGAAATTAAAGGAGCAGAAATTGAAGAAATAATAGATAAAATCAACATGTTAATTAACTACTATGTTAATCCTTGACAAAACAAGAGGAAATTTCCCAAAATAGGCTTAAAATATAGTCTCACGAGTGCAGCAGTTGTGTCTAGTACAAAACTTAACCAAAAATTAATAAAATATTCTATTTATACTAGGCTAGAAAAACTGGACAAAAATACCCTTGTGGGGTTGGTGCGGACCGCGCAGAAATGTTGCGCAGCCACGTAAGGTCTTGGTCTTCAATGTCTTCACTCTGGAGCTGGGGGCGCAGACCGCAAAAAGGGAGCGCGGCCGCGCTGACTGAGGAACGCGGACCGCACAGAAATGGAGCGTAGCCGCGTAGACAAATTGATCAAAATTACAAGTTTTTGAATCTCACCCACGTGAACCGAACAATTTTGGTGCGCGGCCGCGTGGGTTTTTCCTTAGCTTATGAAGCTCCTCAGGCGCGGACCGCGTCACTCTGAGCGTGGACCGCGCAGGTCTCAAGCAAAATTCCAACTCTCTGAACCTCCAGCACAGCAGCGTAGCAAATCAGCGCGGTCCGCACTGGGTCTGTCTGATCTTCACTTAACTTGACTTTCACACTTGGAAGATTTCACTCCTTGTCAAGTCGATTTGTGACCGGAGTTCCGGTGATCGGAGTTTCAAGAAATGGGAGACTAGTGGGTTTTTTGGGGTGAGGTTAACGGGGTAGTGGTGTTAGAAGAAGGAGAGGGGTGTTCAGGGGGGGTGGCCTGAGTCGGGGAAGATGACAGAAGGTTGACCACGGGTAGGATTCCGGTAGTCTTGTAAGAGAAGGTGAGGGAGAAGGAGGCGGCTAGGGTTTCATGTGTTTGGAAGTGTGTATGTAATGATATGATTTGAACGAAGGGGAGGGGGATATATACTGAATCTAGGTTATTAATTTTCCATCGTTAGATTGGCTAGGATGAACGAACAGGATTATTTTAGCCTCTAAACGTCGTCGTTTAATTTAAATGTAATTCTCCTCTCATCCGTTAGATAAACTAGATAGACGGCTGAGATTATTTTATCTAAGCTACGTCGTTTGGCTTTAATGAGACATTCCTTTCATCCGTTGGATTAATTAAATGAACGGCCCTAATTGTTTCTTCACATGACGTCGTTTGATTTACAAGGCAAACGCCTTATTTGATCTGTTGGATTCAAATCATCAACGGCCCAAATCTGTTCCCTTGATACGTCGTCGTTTAGCTTATGCCTGGGCAGACCGGTTCAATTAATTTTTGGGCCTGGTCTGTTGAGTATTATTTTGGGCTAATTTTTCGTGTATTTGGCCCAAATACACTTTGTATCTTTTTTGTATTTTTGTTATTTATCCTATTTGTATTTCCAAATTGTATTTATTTATTTTATTTATGTATTTTTCCTTGTATCTTAAACTTATTTCCTTGTATATTTTTATATTGATGTATTTCTTTGATTTTCAAATTTTTGTATTTTTCCTTGATTTTCCCATTTCCTAGTAATTACCTTATATTTTTTGATATTTTCCAATAAATCTTATTTTGTATTTCATTTCAAATTTCTTTCACTTTATTTCTATCAATTAAAACAAACACTGGTATTTTCTATACACTAATCAAACCAATTGCAATCATAAATTATTTTTATATTATTTATTTGGGAATTAATTGCTTGTGGTAAAAATCACGTGCTCACAGTACCTTTTGCAGTTGTTGTTGCTGCTTTGCACAAATTTGCTTTTAGGGTTGTCATTATAGCTTTGGCAGATTCTTTTCTATTGGAATCTTCAATTAAGATGTGGGTCACAATTTCTTCGCTGGTGAAATTTTTTTGTTTGTGTTTTAAGTTATTTTTGTAGTCAGTCGATGAGTCACACAACTTCTCAATCAGCACTCCAACAGCGAACTTTTCTGATAATGACGTTCCCTCGGCTTTCAAGTCTTCTAATAATTTTTTTAATTCGTTGATTTATACGTTCATCTCTGTTTGCCACTATTAAAATTTTCCTATTATAAATTTTCCGATACTGGGTAGTTGTTGTTGTTGTTGTTGTTGTTGTTGTTATGGCTATTAATTAGTCAGTTCACTTGCATATGACCGTCCAATGACTGGCTTTTTCAAGATCGATATATAGAAGACTGAAATAATCCATTTTTCCACAGTCAATAGTTGATTCCGAAGGCGTAACGTTGTTACGATTTATTCTCTGACTTGCCCCTTTTGAACGGTCTTACGGGGAAAAGTGTTGCAACTTCCTTTATTTAAAGGGAGAAAGTAGAAAAATATTTCAATGTCATCTCATTCTAATGGTTACACAATATAAAGCACGATTAGGTGTAAATCACTTCATTTTAATTTTTTATACAATGCTTAGGGTATTAGATGAACAGGAGTGGAGGGTCGATGCCAAGTACGGAGAGGTTCTTAACAAAATAAGAAACGTGCCTATTGTTTTAATAGCTAATCAAATATCAAACAAGATAGAGAAGCTATGGACCCATGCAGAAAAGAGTAATGAGGCTCAGATTTAATTCAAGGATATCAACATAGACGAAGAAAGATTAATTTTAACCCTTTATGCTACTTCCTCCTGTCCAACTTAATTTATTTCGTTAAGAAATTCATCGTTGATCATTAATTAATAATAAATTTGATCATATTAAACTTTATTTGTTAATTGAAAATACAGAAAAAGGCCTAAAATGGCCCTGACTTATTCGTTTTGGTATAATAATGACATTCATCCACTATTGGGCCAAATATGCTCTTCCATTAATATTTTTGGCTCACAAATACCCTTTGAGTTAATTGAGGGGCACGTGTCATCGTCCTATTGGCCCATTCTTAATATTTATTAATTAATTAAAAAGACCCATTATTCATACTCGAAAAATAATTTTCTAAAGCAATTTTTCTAAAACTTTTTTTTTACTAAAAACTCAAGAAAAAAAATGAATTTTTTTTCTCAGTTTTTACTAAAAATTAGATTTGTTTTGCAAAAAATGAAAAAACAAAAAATAAAATCTAAAAATCAATTTTCTAAAGCAATATTTTTGTAAAAACTGAAAAAAAAGTAGAAAATTGCTTTCCAATATTTTCCAGTAGAAAAGTAGCAATATTTTATTAAGAAAAATAAAAAATTGCTTTCCAGTAGAACGTTAATGTTTGGTATCAAAATTTTAAGGGTTAATGTTTTTTAAAACGTTAATATTTTTTCCAGTAGAAAATGTAGAAAAAAAATTCTAGTAGAAAAGTAGCAATATTTTCTAAAGCATTATTCTACTTGTTTTCCATTTTTTTCAAAAATATTGCTTTAGAAAATTGCTTTTTAGTATAAACTGGAAAAAAACATTCCCTTTTTTTTTGCAGTTTTTAGTAAAAAAAAATTTCAGAAAAATTGCTTTAGAAAATTATTTTTCGGATATGAATAATGGGTCGATCCAATAGAACGATGACACATGTCCCTCCGTTAACTCAAAGGGCATTTGTGAGCCAAAAATATTAACAAAAGTGCATATTTGACCCAATAGGTGGATGAAGGCATTATTGTACCAAAACGGATAGTTTAGTAGCATTTTGGACCCTTTTTCGTTGAAAATATAACAAATGCTCCTAAGTTCTTTACTTCAAGAATAATTTTGAAAAAAGAATTTAGCTCCTTCTTGATATTTAAAAAAATTAAATATTATGGAGCACAAAAACAAATCAAAAAATCAATTAAAGCGAACCAGAAGGAGTACACAACATTTTCACACACATAAAAAATATTAAACTAAAGTTAGAAGGATGGTGAATATAGGTGTTCCAATAATTTTTCTCTAAATATGATTTTTCCTTCGCTTAGTCCTCCAATATGTATCCATCAGCATCCACTTACATACACTTGTCCCACTAAAACCAAGTAAAAAAGGTTCAAAATTAAACTAAATAATGGTCTCAACACGGGAAATTTTTTATGGTCTAGAAAATTACAAACATGAAGTTTCAAACTTATGGACTCCAAAAATTCCTACAACCTATTAGCTAGATACCATAGCACTGCCTCAAAATTTACAGAAGAAGCGAAATTGACATATAGACTCCTCAAAATTCTGGTAATTCTGGCAAGTCATCAGTCTTTATGAAAACATTGTACCAAAAGTCCATGTCATCCTCCATTTTTGTAGGCAGAATGTCCAAATTTTCTTCCTTAAAACTGGAAAATGGTAATTGAACTTGTAATTCATGATCAGCAGGAAGCATAACATGATGAGTACTACTCCAGTTATTGTCCGTTGTTAATTGGTCCGTCCAAAAACTATCATCAATCTCTGGAAAATACTCAGACGACTCCATTTCTTCTTGCTTAATAGTAACAATTTGATGATGATCGACTAGTGTGACAGTTGACATATCAGTACTGGACGAAATTTGGGGCGAGTTAGGAGCTGGCACGTGGCTATCAGAATTATTGGATGATTCAGAAGTAGTAGGACCCTTGGAATCATGATTCTTTAGGTGTCTTTTGGAGTTCTGAGGAGGCTTATAATCTTTGAGCTTCTTCTTCAAGTGGGTGTGCCAAACATTTTTTATTTCATTGTCTGTTCGTCCCGCTAATTTTGCAGCTATTGCAGACCATCTGCACATGTGCCCAAATTTTTATTACTCTTTTATACACTCATAAACAGAATTTTTTTATGAAAATTAACTATAATTATCTGTCTCTAAAAAATGAGATTTGTATATACGTATATAAGTTTAAAGATAAAGTAAGTTACTTCAACAATAAATAGAATTTTTTTATGAAAAATAACTATAATTATCTCTCTGTAAAAAATGAGATTTGTATATACGTATATAAGTTTAAAGATAAAGTAAGTTACTTCAACAATAATTCAAAACAGATTATCTTTTTTGAAATTAGTGTATATAAGTTAAATCGACAATTATTTTTAGATAAAGAGAAGTGGACAAACATACCAATCGCTGCTTAAATTTTACTAATAGTGTCACAAAAGCTTAAGGAGTATAAGTATTTAATTTGTTTTTTTATTTTGGTTTAAAATAAATGTTCAGTTATGTTATCAAGAAATAATTCAATTTGCTTTTATAAAATAATTCTTAAGTATATATCCCTAAAAAGTTTTTTTACTCCTCAATTAAATGTTTAATTAAGGATAATTTAGTTATAGTAAGTATTTTTATATCTAGTATTTTTTTTAATTAATAAATATAATAAAAACAAATTGAATACTAATTGTGAACGGGAGTAAGTATTAGCAATATGCATTGATGTTTAACAATTGATGCATAGACAGGCGAGGGAGATTTGATTAAATAATATTCTAATTACCAAGCGAATCTTTTTCTCCTCTATTTGTATTATTCCTCGAAAGAAACGAAACGACATGGAAATAAAAAAGTAATATATTTGTTCAGTGTTCTTTGGCTTAGATATACTAAATCTTTCTTTTCGATTTTCTAAGTACTCTCTGAAAGTAAAGACAAAAGTTTTTTTTTTTTTTTTTAAATAAATAAATAATCCGCAATCTAAGGTACTATTGCCTATAGAAAAAAAAAGGTATTTTCTTTGTGTCCCTTTTCCCCCTTAGGCATAATGATTATTAGCACACAAGTCATTAATTACTGAATGTGATGAAGATCATACTTTTACAAATATTCAGTATTTAAGGGTAATTCATAATGTGATTAAGTTTAGCAATAAAAAAGATTAGGATTTTAATTTGAAGGAATAGAAGAAATGGATATAAGAAATGTAAGTAACCTATTGCCAAGCATTTCATGTAACTGGATAATTGTATCTTCTTCTTCCTTTGTGAAATTTCCCCTCTTTATATCTGGTCGCAAATAATTGGTCCACCGCAGTCTGCAACTTTTCCCGCATCTCAATAGTCCTAAGTGATGAAAAATTTGACATGACCAAACGAAATAGAATTATGAAATCATGTATGTATATGAAAAAACAAATTCAATTCATGGGCGTCCATTTTAAAGGGCCGACTCAGTTCAATGGGTGTCTGGGGGAGGGAATACCAGTCTTCCCCTGCTTTGCAGAGAGGCTGATTCGAACCTGCGACCGGACACATCACGGCAAGCAAGCTTACCGCTGAGCCAAGCCGGCCCTTCATGGGCGTCCATTTTGTTTAGGAAAATTAATTACCAGCTAGTTTGGGAAGGGCTCGCCAGTTGCCATGGCCATTTTGTTGAATGAAAGAGATGAGAATCTGATCTTCTTCAGGAGTCCATGGCCCTTTTTTCAGCCCCATTTTCTCACAACAAGGAGCTCTCCCCATTCTTCCTCTTGTTTTTTTTTTTCCTCTTCAATGAGTTTCCTTGGTTTTAAGTATTTTCCCAAGAGTAGAATTAAACAGCAAAATGACCAGGGATCGATGGGTATTTATGCTTGTCAACACATTCCCATTTCCACGAAATTGGATATCTCTCTTCTCACATACAAACATTATTAACTACTTAACACTTTATCTTTTATGCAATGACACAAAATCAGATTACTTAATAAATAATTGTATTTAGTAATATTATTTATACTAATCTACAATAAATAATTAATTATACTTACGTTATATGAAAATCGTTACAATATCAGTTCATATAACTTAAATTCAAATAACAACAATCATAATATATATACAGATCATTTCTCGATCAGTCTTAGTGAAATATAATTATTCAATTTAAAAAAAGCAAAAAAATTTCACGGTGCTTCATATATTAGAGTGTGGAGTAATAACATTTTCACTAAATACAACACAGGGAATGATAAATCATCAGTACAGTACATTCTTACAGCATATTCATATTCGTTGTACCTGGACAGAAAATCTTTTAAGATTGTCTAAATTATTTGGTATTTAGTATGATAATAACAACAAAATTATTTACTTTTTTACACATACTCTAAATATGTTAATATAAGGATTAAGGAGTATATCTTATATAACGTTAAATATTCTACACTTTCAGCGTGTGGACTCTGTACAGGAGATTAGCTCAGGAAATTTAGTAATTTAATAAGAATTTGTCATGAAGTGATTTGGTACAATAACACGAGCTCGAGAATACTGACGAAGGCGCAATGATCGCACGTGAACAAAGTTATCTTGTAAGCGATAACTCAAGTTTTTATTTGTTAAGTATGAGTAATCGAATTGAATATATGACAAATAGTGAGTGACAAATTGGAATTATTTATTAGGAAAATTACCACTATGAAAGATATCATATGTATACTTTTGAAAAAGTCCATAGAATATCCAAATCAGTGTCAATTTAGCTAGACGTTTTCTCATTAAGAGGTCGTTTTGGTAACATTGCCTTAGAAAAAATAATATTTATATTAGCTTTGTGTACTATTAACATTTTGTTTGATACACCTTTTTATATAACATATAACTAATACAAGTATTAGTTATATATTATATTTGGTATTATCCTATGTATAGCTAATATATAGCAAACTATAATATAGCAATACAAAGGTTATGAATACATGCATAAGCTTAGTTAAAGATATAATTGCCCCTCGAATCGCTCAAAACCTATTCCAAATACTTTATGGCTGTATATTTTTTTTTGGTGATATTTTAATTAATTTTTCCTTTTATGTGATGATCCGATAGGTCGTTTTGAGTATTAGCCTTTATTTTTGTATTATGAGACCACTATTAGCTCCATTTGATAATTCTTGACTTGTGTGTGGTGTCCTTGTCACGTTCCGGAAAGTTTACGTAAAGGTTTGAAGAAATAGTGAATTTAGGCTTATTATTAGACTTACATTGATCACAGCTAACATTCTTGGTAAGCGACCTCGGATCGGTGTTTTGAGGATTTCGATAGGTTCGTTGATTTTTTTGGACTTATACACACGTTTGGTAGGGGTTCGAAGTGACTCGAGTGCATTTCGGCGTGTTATGTGCAGAATTATGAAAATGAGTTTTCAAGTTGAAATTCATGAGTTTTGATGATCGATTATGATTTGAGGTAGCGAACATATTTGTGGGATGTTATTACACTTGAGTGCATGTTTGGTTTGGAGCCCGAGGGCTCCAGTATGTTGCGGATGAGTTTGGGCACTTATAAAAATGCTGGTGTGCTTCAGATCTGGTGTTGAACTACAGGTCTCACATTTGCGATGACTTGTTCTCAAATGCGAACTCCGCTTTTGTGAAGCCAAGCTCGCAATTGCGAGGGGGGCCTGGGCATGGTAGTCTTTGCATTTGCAAAAAGATGTTTGCAATTGCAGACATCCCATGCATCGTATTTGCGATAAATTCATCACATTTGCAACTGGGCACTAGACTTAGGTAGGTTCCCCAAAGAGAACCATTGAACGCATTTGTGATCTGTAGCTCGGTAAAAGAGGTGAAAACGAGACTTAGCTCATTTTACATTATTTGTTAGCCTTAAACACTCTAGAAGCAATTTTCTTGAGAGTTTTTCTTCCTAAAATCATTGGTAAGCAACTCTAATCCACTTTCTTTCCATTCCTCATTACCTTTCATGAGTTTTTAACATCAATCTAAGAATTTTATGGTAGAAATTAGGGATTTTGGTGGAATTTAAAATTTTTATAAAATTGAGATTTAGACTTCAAATTAATGTCGGATCTCGAAATAAATCACACAACTAGGCTCGGGGGTCAATGGATAATCAAGTTTGATCCGGATCTTGGAATTTGACCAAGCGGGTCTGGAATTGACTTCTATTGACTTTTTTATTTCATCAAAGATTGAATATTTTTCTTTCGTGGGTAGTTTTTAAAGGTTATTTAATTGACTACATTCGGTTGGTTTGGAGGTTTGTTCGAAACCAAGGCCATCGTTGGTTGATTGATTTGGTTACCGAGTGAGGTAAGTGTTGTATCTAGCTTTGACTTGAGAGAATTATGATTTGTTGGTTTATTTGTTATGTGAATTATATAGAAAAATGGAGAATATATAAGATGACGAGTGTACACGTGATCGGGTCCAACCCTACATCACTACTGAGTGACAAGAGCGATCGATGCAACTTTTGCCCGAGAAGGTTGGGATCGAATCCACAAGGAGTTAGAATGTTTGGGAGTTGGATTCCTATCCAAACAATCAATGTGTATTGCTCTTGATTCACTTCCAATCATCTTTGTTTGTTAGTTACTTCTAATTTTTATACTAGTGATGTGCGAAATTAAGCTAAGTATAAATGTTTATAGGGTTTTCTAAATGGGTAAAGAGGTATTAGGGCAGTAACTTACTCCTATGTGAGTATCTAACGAGATCTAGAGCTTATGATAATAATGTTATTGTTGGGATTATGATATAGCCAATGCACGAAATTACTCACTCTACACCTCTCGGTAGTAAGAGTGACCTTGTCCTAATTGACTTTGTCAAGACCAATTGTTGTCAAGATTGTGCAAGAAATATAGGCTCAAGTCGGGTATTACTATCTCTAGGTTTAACCTTTTAACTGGGGCTACCAATCTCTTGAATTTACCCCAATTTCTTGTTGGCCTGCTTTTCCTAGACTCAAGCTCTCTTTCATGAGAAGAGAAGTCAAAATAGCACAAATTAATGTTTGCAACCACTAATTCAATATGGAAAACATAAATCAGGCCAAATATCAACCACTCATAAATATTTAAGCCCTAAAACAAGAGACTCATTAAATACTCACACTCAACCCTAGCTAATAGGTTTAGCTACTCATAATAATTGAAGAAATTAGATATTGAGATTAAAAATAACCCATATAATATAATTACAAGGTAAGATTTGAAGATTAAATGTTAAATTAACTACAAAATTAGCCAAAATAGACTAAAAATGGCGTTAACATGATCAGCTACAGATAAGATACCCTAAAATTTTGAAAAAGAAGTATTTATACAAGGCTAAATTTTTTTGACAAAAATACCCTTTACGGAGGTACGGGGGGACCGAAGAAAAAGAACCGCGATCGTGGTGAGGCTTTTTGGCTTCAATTCTAGGACTTTGAATCTTGCCACCTTAGACCGCATTAAATGGACCGCGGTCGCGGTGGCTTCACCATGGATCGCAACAAATGGACCACGGTCCGCGGTGTCTTGAATCTTCCAAACATCACATTCTCTGAACCCCTTCTCTGCGGACCGTAACAAATGGAAAGCGGCCACGATGAGGCTACCATGGACCACAACTACGTTGCTTAAAACTCCATAAATGCATCCTCTATGATCTTTGCCACCGCAGAGATGGATCTATTGCATTCGTGGTGGATTTACTGGTGTAATGGTGCTTTGACTTGTTATTAGCACTTTTACAGATTTCACTCCTTTTTGAGTTGGTTTTGACTTCTTGTTACATTTTTTACCAAACACTGCAAACAAGAACAACATGTAAGCTTTCGGTATTACTTGTATAAATTTTTAATCCAAAACTCAAGCAAAAAAAAGTATAAAATATACTAGAATCCCTAGCTATCAACTCTCCCAAACTTAACATTTTGCTTGTCCTCAAGCAAACAAAGTAAGTTCCACCGCCTTAAGAATAAAATTCAGCAGACCTAAAGTGACCTTGTATAGCCTCTATTGGGACTAAGAATTGCCCTCAATTCAAATTAATCAACCTTTTAAGCACCATGAATTTACTGCATCACAAAAGCATCAAGAGTTGACTTAACTCATCAAGGAAACTCTTTCTACGACGTTGGTCATTGTGGAATCCAAACTCATATACCTCACTTTTTAGATTGAAGCACTCAGAATGAGAATTGTTGAATATACACTCATCTCTCTCAAAGAAAGGTCACAAGTCCGGCTCTCAGTACCATAAGATTGCCTTTTATGTGAGTCATCACTAGTGTAAGATTCACTCAACTCAAGATCATATTGGGTTTTGTGAGGATATAATGAAGGCTTTTGGTTTAGGCTAGGAAATATTTGGTCTAAGTAGGTTTCATCTTCCCTTAAGCACTTCAGTTACTTCATTTTGGCACATATTCTCTTGACTCTTTGAGTCATTTACTTATATCATAGGGGTTAGAGAGACAAACTGTCACTCTTTCTTGTTCATTTCAAACCTTTTTCTCCTTTCTAAACTTTCCACACCTTTCATCTTTTCACTTTTACTGAATCCCTTCATTTCTTCCACATTGTTCAATCTTTTTGACTTTTGATTTTCTTTCTTTTTCTACTTGCCTTTCCTTTTTTTAATTTTTGTACCTTTTACCACTTATTTGCATTCCTCGTCTCTCTCCCCAAACTTATGTTTTTTTCTTGTGGTAAGGAAAGACCGGGTGCCAAGAGATGGTGTTTTAGAACGGGTAAAGGCTTGTATCATTGTCTTTGAAAGAAAAAGGGATATGGATCAAAGGAGTTGACTAGGGATATTATCATTGGTAGGATATGGATGTTTTCAAGATACCATTCGGATCATGGAGAGCCTATAATCACTTCTCAAGACAAACTACACTTAGGATTTCGCCTAGACTAACATCCAGGGTAAGTTCTAGACGTAATGGCACGGGACATAGACTTGTAATTCAAATTCTCACCACATAAGCTATAGGATTGCTACAGAGATAGAGTCGGGGCCCACAACAACCTTATCTAAGATTTGAGCAACGCAAATGATCCCAAAAAACCACTTAATGATTATCGGCCAACACAAGAGTCTCAAGGTCACAACCGTCACCATCCTATACACACCAATTTATTTTTTACCATAAGATCAAAGGCAAATGTGTTAGGCCCAAGTCAAGCTTTGATTGAGGTACTATTACTCACTAGCTACTATTTACACAAAAACAAAACAGACTCAAACCCTTAAGAAGTTTGCCATGCCATCCGTCATCAGGGAGAGCCACCCGGTTGACACAAATTTTACCTTTAGAAAGAACCATGTCATTAAGAAAAGCAAAGGCTTATTGAACGCAAAAATCAAAGTAAGAAGCTAGGACAATGAAGTAAGAAGCTAAGAAAGAAAATATGGAAGGTAAACTAATATGTATAATAGGGGATTTAAACGAATATACATAAGAGGCATTGAATATATACATCATAAAGTAGAAAGCACATACACCTTAGAAGTAGCTGCATGCATCCAGTTGTTAATAATGGAAAGTGTTTGGCTCAAACGGTGGGCAGTCAATGGGTAGGCTAGCGATGAGGGAATATCTGGAGCAATGGAAGTAGATGGTCCTGGGGCAATATCTGGTGTAGCTATGGGAGGTTGAGAAGAAGGGATTACTACTACTAGCTCTTCAGAGTGGCGAGTAAAAGTAGTGACTTTTCCTTTTGGATCTTTGGCTTTAGAGTTGTCATCAGCCTTGAGGTTGTACTATGTGAAGGGCATCTTTGGTTTCGCCTTCATGTCAAACTTCCTTTTCTTTCCATCTTGGTCCTCAAAATACATTGTAAAGAAATTTGGGATGGGGTATGGTCTATCACCTTGATTGACCACACTAGTGATTATTTTAGACATAAAATTCTCGATATTAATCGGGAACCCCGCCATAATAGAAGCCACGAATATCACCCGGGAGACCGACATAGAGTTCTCATGGGTAGTGGGTTCCACTCTGCTGCATACAAAGGTATCCTACCCTTTTGATTCGAAATTTGAAGTTTTTATCAAATTTTGAATTACTAATGTCAACCATACTAGGTGGTACCCAGGAGTTCCAGGTATTCTGCTAACCACACATGGGCTGCCTTATCCAATGCCACCATTTCTAAGTATAATGATTCATCTTCCTCCGGAAAGCCCATGTAGTCATTAATTGTCTTCCCATCGAACTTCACTTTCAAACTCCACACCTTAGTCACTTTAGTTCCTTTTTTATGTGGGTGACATTCATGTAGAACTCCTTGACTGAGTGCTTGTTTTCATCCCAGACTTTGCCTGTGAAATATTCCCAACCCTACCGTTGTTTGAATTGCCTCCTCAAATTATGGTTGTAAGGCAAAAGTTCATTCTCAATTAATCTTTGCTAAAGAATAAATTTCCTCATGGGCCACCACTCTCGAAACTTGTGGTATGATATCTCACTAACAAATCTCCATCTACACACCTCGGGGTTTCTATTTCTCTCCACACCCCTGGGTTGGGGCACACCCCCTCCCTCTTTATCTGGTACCTCATTATCGACGAGATCCTCTCTAGGTGACGAAGCTGTAGTTGAAGTAGAGGTTGTACTATAACTGCTCTCAGTTTAGCCCTCAGACGACTCATCAGAAATCTGAACTGGAGCATGAGCAGTACGAGAGGCCGGAGGTATAGTTGAATCTCTAAAACGAAGCCTCTCCGGGAAGTCATGTACATATTCCGACATTGAATCAGACTCAGATGCCTCCAGGGAGGGCAAATACTCACTTACCTCTAAATGAGAAGTAGCAGCTTTTTTGATCTTCTGGGTTTTCCCAATTGTTTTCTGAATATGTGGGGTCAGTTTTATCATTCTTTATCCCCTACCCAGGGAGGACTCCCCTCTTCCTTTCTTTATGTCACCACCTCCTCTTGATTTAACCATTGTCTGCAAGGAGAATTCAGTTAATGTTTGTTAGTATAAATACCAGAAGAAACATTAAAGAGTGTGAACGGAAACAGTTGACTACGGACTGCATAAAATGCATTACGGAGCAAAGGCACCATCGCAGACCATAAAAAATTGCACCACGGACCGCAGTGGGGTGGAGTTCAGAGTACCCACCCTCTGATTTAGGGCACCAAAGACCACAAAAAATTGCATCGCGGCCATAGTAAGGCACTCGGACCGCAAAAAATCAACCACGACCGCGGTCCTTCAAATTAACCTCTCCGAAGTTTACCATCACTGACCATGGAAAAATACACCGCGGTTGCGGAGAGGCACCACCGACCATAAAAACTCAACTGCAATTGCGGTAGGCAATAGGAAGCAATACAGATCTAGGGTTTCAAACTTTTGTGCATTTTAGCCAAAATCAATAAATTATTAACCCACTAGGTTGTTAATCGCCATATTCGACTAATTAAAACCTAATCTAAACAACATTATATAACCCTAAGTTAAAGATTGAAAGAAAAAGGAAGAAGTACGAACTATCAAATTAAAAGAAAATAAAAACAAAATTAAAGACTAAGGGTAGATTTGAAGTACCAGAAGTGAGATGCAATAAAGATGAAACTCAATTCTTCTGTTGTGCAATTCAGTGCATGAGTGAAACTTAATATTGTGTGAGAGTGCAGAGAGGGAAAAATGTAAAAAGGGGTCTAAGGTTCTATTTAAAGAAAAAGATTTTGGACACATACTATTTACCCACCTCGGACCGCAAAAAATATAGCGCGGACCGCATTAATTAAACATTGGAGGGCACTTGCAAGGACTTCACTATGAACCACAAATAATGCACCACGGCCGTAGTAAATCACCGCAGACCGCAAAAAATGCATTGCGGCCGTGGTTAATACTTCAGAGAACTAAAACTTTTGAAAATATAGCACTGCAGATCGCAATCAAATTTTTCCCTCGCGATAAGGCTATTGCAAACGCAAAAAATGCTGCGACAGCGCTCCAAATTTCAGCGAGTGCAACATTCATCCAATTTGGTCTTGCACCACATCAAAACATCCCTACACGCATCTCACAACCAATTAGTCCAAAAGCAAATCCTTCACTAAGAAAAAAAACAAAAAGAAAGAACATATGGGTTGCCTCCCAAGAAGCGCCTGATTTAACATCGAGGCACGATGCAGGTTACCATCAAATAACTTTAGATGGATAATTGCCACCACATGGTTTTCATGAATCTTGCCAAGACAGTGCTTGAATCTGTGTTAACTCTAAAGATCTCTCCATTTTTTCAATTCAAGTGCACCAAATAAATTCACAAGCCCGACTTCAAAAGGTCCTCTCTATTTTGACTTAAGCTTTTCCGAAAATAAACGTAACCGAAAATTGAACAAGAGAACCAAATCACTCACTTTGAACTCCTTGACACGAGCATACTTGTCATGAAGGTACTTCATCTTGTCCTTGTACAAGGATGAACTGGAGTAGGGATGAAATCGGAATTCATCAAGTTCATTAAGTTGCTCCACATAAAGATTTGCTGCCACATCCCATTCAAGATTTAGCTTCCTCAAATCCCACATGGCCTTGCGCTCTAACTCAACCTGTAGATGGCAAGCTTTCCCAAACACCAACTGGTACGGAGGCATACCAATCAGAATTTTGTAAGCAGTCTTATAAGCCCATAGAGCATCATCCAATTTCTTTGACCAATCGGTCCTATTTGCATTGACCGTCTTTGACAATATACTCTTGATTTATCTATTTGAGACTTCAACTTGGTGACTCACCTGATGATAAGGGGTGGAAACTTTGGGATTGACACCGTACTTTGTAAGTAGTGTCAAAAGCTCCATTGCAAAAATGAGATCCCCATTTCACTTATAATTGCTCGATAAGTGACAAACCTAGTAAAAATACTCTTCTTGAGAAATGCAACAACACTCTGGGCATCATTGTTGGGTAAAGTCACGGCCTCAACCCACTTTGTAACATAGTCAACTGCCACTCGTATGTATGTGTTTCCACATGAACTAACAAAGGGGCCCATGAAATCAATGCCACACACATCAAAGATATCAACTTCGAGAATAGTGGTGAGTGACATCTCATCCTTCTTCGAAATTCCACCTACTCTTTGACATTCGTCGCATCTCTTCACAAGTTCAATTACATCCTTGTATAGAGTTGGCCAGTAAAAACCACAACTAAGAACCTTTAAAGATGTCCTCGTCCCACCATGATTACCACTGTAAGGAGAGGAATGACAAGCCTCTAAAATACTCAATTTCTCCTCCTCCGGGACACATCTTCAGATCACACCGTCTGTGTAGATCTTGAACAAGTAAGGCTCAATCCAATAGTAGTCTAAACTATTTCGTTTATTATTCTTACTTTGGTTAGAAGAGAGCTCACACAGGACAATTTCGGTCACAAGGAAATTAGCAACATCCGTAAACCACAACATGATATTCACCGACATAGAAAGGAGTTGCTCATTGGGAAATGAATCATTGATCTCCAGGACATCACGAGGCCTCCCCTCCTCTTCCAAGCGACATAAGTGGTTCGCCATTTGGTTTTCACACCCTTTCTGGTCTATAATCCCAAATCAAACTCTTAAAGCAACAATACCCATTGCATTAAACTAGCTTTGAAATCCTTCTTAATCATCAAATAGCGGAGTGCAGCATGCTCGGTGTGAACTATGACCCTGGCACCCATGAGATACAGCCAGAATTTCTCCATTGTGAACACAATATCCAACAACTCTTTTTCATTGATCATGTAATTCACTTGAGAATCATTCATTGTCTTGCTCGCATAATACACTAGGTGAAACATCTTATTCACTCTTTGTCCCAAAATTGCTCTTATCGCAATATCACTGGCGTAACACATGAGCTCAAAAGGTAAGTTCCAATTTGATGCGGTAATAATAGGAGTGGTTGTCAACTTGTTCTTCAGAAGTTCGAAAGCTTGCATACATCCCTCACTGAACACGAACTTGGAATCCTTTTCCAATAACTTGCACCATGGATTCACTACCTTAGAAAGGTCTTTGATAAGTATTCAGTTGAACCCCGCATGCCCAATAAAACTCCTAACCCCCTTGACTGAGGTAGGAGGAGGGAACCTTAAAATCACTTCGAATTTAGCCGTGTCCACCTCTATACCGTGCTTTTGAGATTTTATGGCCAAGGACTATGCCCTCCTCAACTATAAAGTGGCATTTTTCCCAGTTGAGCACAAGATTGGTTTATTCACATCGGGCCAACACTTTGTCAAGATTCCTCAAGCATTCATCGAATAAGTCACCCATAACACTAAAGTCGTCCATGAACACCTCAAGAATGTCCTCCACATTGTCGGTAAATATGGCCATCATACACCACTGAAATGTGGCCAATGCATTACACAACCCAAATGGAATCCAAGAAAAGGAAAAGGTGCCATACAGACACGCAAAATTGGTATTCTCCTGATCTTTCGGAGCAATCAAAATTTGGTTGTACCCAGAATACCCATCCAAGAAATAGTAGAAGGCACACCTAGTAGTCTATCTAGTATCTGGTCAAGAAAGGAAATGGAAAATGATCTTTGCGGGTCACTTTATTCAACTTGCGATAGTCCATGCACACCCTCCATCCGGTGACAGTCTTGGTAGGAATCAACTTATTTTGTGCATTGGTAACCACAACCATACTATCCTTATTCAGCATACATTGCATCGACGAAGTCCAACAACTATCAAAAATGGGGTACACAACCCCATCATCCAACCACTTGATCACCTCTTTTTTCACAACTTCTTGCATAGCCTCATTCAACCTCCTTTGATGTTCCATGGAGGGCTTTGCATCATTTTCGAGAATAATCTTCTGCATGCAAAAGGTGTGGCTTATTCCCCAAATATCATCTAAATTCCATCCAATTACCTTCTTCCATTTTTTAGAGCACCGCCAATATGGCATCTACCTTCATGTTAGTAAGACAAAAGGAAAGAATAACTGTTAAAATTGAACTAGGACCTAAGAATTCATACTTGGTGTGGAGGCAATAGCTTCAAGTCCAACATGGGAGGTTCCTCGATTGAGGGCTTTGTTGGTGGGGACTTTCTATTCTCAAGATCCAAAGAGAGCTTTCGAGGCTCATAATAGTAAGAGCCCATTCCATGTATAGAATTGACACACTCCATCGGGCCTTCATCCTCATTCACATCAAGTTTCAACAATACTACTTCTAGAGGGTCCTCCACATTGATCATTTCACTAATATCATCAACTATCACTTCCATGACAAGGTCCATGAAAGATCACTTCAGTATTGTTGGGTTGCTTTATTGACCTGCACACATGAAATACCACTTTTTCATCACCCACCCGGAAGATAAGTCTCATGCTTCCATATCAACTAAGGCCTTCCCAGTTGTAAGGAAATGTCTTCCCAATATGATCGGAACCTCATAATTTACCTCATAATCCAAGATCACAAAATCAGTAGGCAAAATGAACTTGTCCACCCGAACAAGAACAATATTTACAATACCAAATGGCCTCGTCATAGTTCTATCCACCATTTGTAGCCTTATTGAAGTAGCCCTAGGTTGCCCAATACTCAAAGTTTGAACAGGGAGTAAGGGATCAAATTGATACTTGCGCCCATATCACATAGAGCTTTTGCAAAATTTGCACTCCCAATGGTGTAAATGGTGAAAGCGTCGGGAGCTTCTAGCTTTGGAGCTATAGAGTGCCCTATTGCACTAACTTTGTGGGCTATCTTGATGGTCTCACAATCTATGGATCTTGTCTTTGTTACCAAGTCTTTCATAAACTTTGCCTACCCCAGTATTTTTCTAGATCATCCACCAAAGGCACATTAATTTATAAGCTTTTCATCATGTTAATAAATTTCTTAAACTTGTTCTTATTTTTCTGCTTTGCGAGCCTTTGAGGATAAGGTGGAGGGGGCCTTAGAAAAAGAGCCTTGTCTTAATGCACAACCGTTTCCGGTATGTTTATTACGTGTTCCCTAGACGGGTTGAAGTCATTCTGAGTTTCCACCTTGTTATCTTGGATAGAAATACTCACTTCTTTAAATTTCTCATCAATCACATTCTCAGCCACCAAAGGGATCTCATCCTCTTGCAACTCAACTTCATCACTCAAAATTACTTTTTGTATGGAGGCATTCACATCACCGCCTCATCCACTTCTTGTATTACCGCCATTGTATTCTCGGTATTGTTCCCATCCTTCGGGTTGACTACCATATCACTAGGTATAGGGTGAGTATTCAAGGATTGTGAGATTGGGCTTAATTTAACCTCAATGTTTCTGATTGAAGTATTGTGGAATGCCAACTGGGCATCAGAGTCCACATTCTTTTTCATCATTTGTTCAATTATCATATTGATCATAGTTCGATGAACTAGGACCTTGATATGGAAATATAGGTGGATTGTGCGGTTGTTGATACAACGGGGGCCTTTGAAAGCCTTGCCCCCGATTTCCGTAGTTGCTATTTTTTCAACCACCCTGATTGTTGTTTCCACCCCAGTTGTTGTTGTTCCCCCTCCAATTACCATGATTGTTCTGGTTATTATTCCAGTCGCCCCAATTTGAATTTTGGTTATTTTTCCCCCCAATTACTATTCCAAAGTTGTTATTGATTTTCTCAATTTCCTTGGGATCTCCATTGTTGTAGTTGGTTAGAAGAACTGCCCCTTTGGCCCTGATAGTTGTTCGCGTGTTGCACTTCTTCATTTTGCTCATCATAACCATCATCTTGGAACTCACTACTATCTTGGTCATATTGATTCGAACTTTGTTGGTTCTGTTGACCTCTTTGTCTTCTTTTGTTCACTAGCATGTTGACACCCTCCATAGCTTTTACTTGTCGTGGAGTTTGAACCTGCTGTAATTGTTTCTTTGCTTACTAGTTCATTATTGTTGTCAATTATGCTATTGCCTGCTCGTGATCATGGAGCTATTTGTGCAAGTGAATGACCGTGGGGTTACTTTGTGGCACATTGGCTCTACATTTCCAAGTGGAGGATATGTCAGCCATCTCATCCAATATTGTATTAGCCTCATCATACAGTGTGTTTGTGAAATTTCCCCCAGTGAGTTTGTTCATTATGCACTGATTTCTTGTGTTAATGTCTCGGTAGAATATCTGTTGTATCATTGCCTCATTCATATCATTATTTGGTCATTCCTTTATCATAGTCCAGTATCTGTCCCATATCTCATGCAGTGGTTTGTTGGGCTCGTGTTTGAAGGCTAAGATTTCATCCCTCAAGGTTTCCATGTGGCCCAGAGAGAAAAACTTTGCAATGAATTTATCCGTCAACTCATCCCAGGTGGTGGTGGAATGGTTGGAAAGCCGTTCAAGCCAGTCCAAACCTTTCCCTCTAAGTGATAAAGGGAATAGTCTCAACCAAAGTGCATCCTCTCACACATTTGTTTGCTTGTTCCCCAAACTAGTGTTCACCAAGCCCTTAAGGTGTTTGTAAGAATTCTGACGGGGAACACCTATGAAATATCCTTGCTACTTCAACAAAGTCAACATCAATTTTGTAATTTAGAAATGTCCCCCCTGGATATCCTTGGTTTGAAAGCACCCGATGAGCCACTCTTGGAGGTGGTGGGGGAGGGTCTGAAACATTATCATTGTCCTGGTGGCCTCTCCTTTGAGCTTGAGGGACTATAGGTACCTCAGCATCAATATTATCATCTACCTCCTCCCCTGGTGGAAGATCTCCAAGAGGTGCGTTGTTTGCCGCCATTGTGTACATTAATTGGTGACACACATAAATTTGTAACACACAAAGAAAGAAAAACAATACACAAAACTATTTAGATAGATAACCAAAATCGTTAGCTCCTCGGAAATGGCACCAAAAGTGATCGGGTCCAACCCTACACTACTATAGAGTGGAAAGATCGGTCGATGCAGCTTGTACTCGAGAAGGTCGGGATCGAATCCACAACGAGCTGGAATTTTTGGGAGTTGGATTCCTCTCTAAACTAGCAGTGTGTAGTGATCTTGATTACACTTTCAATCATCTTTTTTTGTTTGTTACTTCTAATTTTTATACTAATGATGTGCGAAATTAATCTAAGTATAAATGTTTCTAGGGTTTTCTAAATGGGTAAAGAGGTACTAAGGCTGTGACTTACTCCTAGGTGAGTATCTAATGGGATCTAGAGCTTAGGGCAATAACTTTATTGTTGGGATTGTTATATAGCCTATGCACGAAGTTACTCACTCTACCTCTCGGTAGTAAGAGTGACCTTGCTCTAATTGGATTTCTTAAGACCAATTAGGTGTCAAGATTGTGCAAGCAATATATGTTCAAATTGGGTATTACTATCTCTAGATTTAACCCTTTAATCGGGGCTATCGATCTCTTGAATTTGCCCCAATTCTTAGTTGGCCTGATTTTCCTAGACTTAAGCTCTCTTTCTCAAGAAGAGCATAAGTAAAAAAGGCACAAATTAGTGTTTGCAACTACTACTTCAACATGAAAAACACAAATCAGGCCAAGTATCAACCACCCATAAACATCCAAGCCATAAAACAAGAGACCCATTAAATACACACACTTAACCCTAGATAATGGATTTAGCTACTCATAATAATGGAAGAAATTAGATATTGAGATGACGAATAACCCATATAATATACTTACAAGCTAAGATTTTAAGATTAAATGTTAAACTAGCTACAAAATTACTCAAAATAGACTAAAAACGACGTTCACGTGCTCAGCTACAGATAAGATACCCTAAAATTTTGAAAAAGAAGTATTTATATAAGGCTAAATTTTTTAGACAAAAATACCCTTGACGGAGGTACCGAAAGACCGCAAAAAATGAACCGCGGCCGCGGTGAGGCTTTTGGCTTCAAGTCTAGGTCCCTAAATCTGGCCACCGCGGACCACAGTAAATGGATTGCGGCCGCGGTGGCTTCACCGCAGACTGCAACAAATGGACCATGGTGTCTTGAATCTTCCAAGCTTGACATTCTCTGAATCTCTTCTCAGCGGACCGCAAAAAATGGAATGCGACTGTGATGAATCTACTGCGGACCGTGGAAAACCAGCTGCGGACCACGGAAAATCAATCGCGGCACAATTGCTTGAATGTCGAGAAATATATCCTCTGTGATCTTTGCCACTGCGGTAAAAGCACTGCGGTCGCGGTAGATCTATTGCAACCGCGGTGGATTTAATATTGTAGTGGTTCTTTGACTTGTTTTTGGTACTTGTGGAGGTCCCACTCCTTTTTTAGATGGTTTTTACTTCTTGTTACTTTTTTAACGAAACACTGCAAACATGCACAACATGTAAGCTTTAGGGATTACTTGTATTTATTTTTTATCCAAAACTCAAGAAAAAATGAGTGTAAATAAACAAAAATTCCTAGCTATTAATATGCGCCACCATGGAATTAAAGTATGCAGGATTGAGCTATTTACTTCCATGTCTTCATTTATTCCATTTTATCTCTTGTTACATGATTTTATTGCTACATGTTCTTACTTATTATCTATGCTTTACTTGTTAATCTGCTATTTAATAGCTATTTGTTTCTCTTATTTCTCACTCAATTCATGCTTACTTGCTACATGTTCCTACTTACATTAACAGTATATTTTTGTTGTCTCGTGTTTTACTTGTTTTATTTATCCTTCTATTAGTTGTTGCACTTTATCATGTTATTTCGTTATGTGAGTCAATTAGTTATTTTGGTAGTAATGTACTGCTGAGGTTTGGAATTATGAGGTATTGCTATTCTTCATTTGTAGTGCTAGTTCTTTAATGTTCCGCTTGTTTCATTTCACGTTTGTGTTGAAATTTCATACTAGGTGTTAAGTTGTTATGTTAATGATTGATATTGGAAATGGATTGCGCGCCGTAACGATATTGAAATAAAATAATATTGGAATCGGGTTGTACACTACAATAGATGATGATATGATATAATATTAAGATCGAATTGCATACCGCAATAGTTATTATGTTAAATGCTGGGATTGAGTTACGCGTCACAACAATTATTGTATTAAGTGCTCGGATCAGGTTGCACGCCACAATAGAGTTGACGTGTTGTAGTACTTTGTGGTTGTAAGGTTTATTCTCGGCATTGTGATATGAGATTTGAGATCATATATATTATTTTGGGCTCTCTTGTAGTTGACCTTCGGGCCCGTTTATATGAGTTTACTGCTTTATTTTATTAAGTATTCCGACATTATTATTCGTACAAGTTTATTGTGAGTGACGTGCCATAACCTCGTCACTAATAGAGCACATGTGATCAATTGTACTCATGCTATACTTTTGCTCTTCTTGTGCAGATCCCGGTGTTGGTCCTAACGGTGCATAGTGGAGAATGCTCAGATTCAATTGCTATAGAAGACTTGAGGTAGAGTTGCTCGACATTCGCAGTCGCTGAAGTCCCCTTCTATCATGTTTATTGTTTATAGTTTCATATAGTTGTGCTTTATTTGAGACCATATTAGTAGTATTCTAGTTGCTCATGCACTTGTGGCTTTGGATTTCTGAGAATAGTTTAGTACCGCGCTATTTATGTAAAAATACTTGTTCATCTCCGAGTTTATCAAATGTTAATTATTATTTTTTTGTTATAAATTGTCAAAAGTATTTAAGTAACAAGCTAATGTTGGCTTTTATAGAAACTTGTTCTTAGACTCTATTACCACCCTATGGTTGGAATTTCAGGTCATGACACTTTAGCATTCTACTATAATCAAAATAATATCATATTTAATATTGAATTTGATTTTGATTCATTCAACATACAAACTGAAGTTTTATTTATTTGTTAAAATTTTACCTTTTTTTCATATTGATATTTTTATTATTTGTCATAGCGATTAATTTTTTTTTCTCTTTTAACTTTAGCATTTCAATTAGTTTTCTCTTTTAGTTTTGCTCTCCTCAAAAAAAGTTGGCTATAGAGACAATATAGAATGTAGAGGGTAATAAAACTATTGCAATAAAAATAATGGACAAAGATTAAAGAATGTGGATGGTATTTTTGTAAACAAATATTTTTTTTTAGAAATTATGTAATACTTTACTACATCAAACTAAATAATGGATAAGAAATAATCTCAGCATAACTAATCTTAATATTACTAATACACTCTATTCTCGGCGCAAGCTAACTTCAGGCTTGTTTGGCTAAACTTCATATTTTGCTTATTAATAAATCATAAGAAAACTCTTTTTTTTTTTAGAAAGTTTTGACAAAGCTTTTGAAGAGTAGTTGATTTTGCCGGTTAGGCTATAAATGAAATCCCACTAACAAAACATATATCAAGTTCTGGACAGACCCCTGGATTAGTTATAATTTTACACTCAGCTCCTACCTATAAGGCCCCTTTCCCCTTAATGAATTCCATAAAAGTGTTTATGATTATTATTATGCAAATAAGTGGCACTTTGACAAGATTCCAATTGAACTCCCTAATGAATTAATTAATGAAATACACAATATTTATATGCCTCTACATCATCTCACACATGATCACATCTACTGGGATTTGACACACGATGGAATAGGGATGTGCATTTGAATCGGTTTATCGATATATCGAATCGATTATTTGTTATCGATTCATCGATAAATGAAATCAAAAAAATCGAATCCTTATTGAAACGATAACGATAAGCAGTTGTACAAATCAATAATCGATAAGTAATTATCGATAAGGGTCAAAATCGAATCGATAAATTGAATGCACACCCCTAATTATTTCATCTACCACATTTAAGGAATGATCATATTTAAAGCTGATTGGAATGAAGTTCAAATTGATGGAAAATAGAATTAGCAGTGATGATGTATTTTTATTTTTTTTAATACCGTTGGAGTATTGGTGGCATATTTTGATCCCTTACTTTAGTTTTGTTGCATATGTCTATTGACACAATTTTTATGTTATAAACAGTGTTTGTCTTATTTTAGCTTCATTTTGTCCATATTAGTTAGGCGTGTTTATAGCGATATACTTTCCGTGGAATCCCGCAAATTTTCTTATTAGTGTAATCGATAACCCCCAAAAATTAATAAATCGAAATCGAAAAAATCGAAATCTTGTCGAAACGATAACGATAAGCATATGTACAAATCGATAATCGATAAGTAATTATCGATAAGAGTCAAAATCGAATTGATAAATTGAATGCACCATACGATGGAATCTTCTCAATTAAATCTAGTTACATTTCACTAACTCCAACCGAAAACACTCCTTATCCCAACAAATGAATTTGAAAACTTAAAATACCTTCTTAAATATATATTTTCCTATGGCTGCTACCACATAACCAACTCCCTACAGCTACATATCACCAATTCCAGTATTAGTAAGCAAGCCAAATGGCACCAGAATCCATTTCACATATCTTCTTCCACTGTCCCAAAGTAATCTGGACACATCTAAATATACACCCTCCCATACATTCTGATAACTCTATCATAGGCGCCTCAATATTAGGAATGGCAAACGGGGTGGGGCGGGGCGGGCGATTTTTCAGCATTCGCGGGGCGGGGCGGGTTATATTGTTTGCGGGGCGGGGCGGGGCGGGGCATAATTTTTTTAAAAAACAATTAATACGGGTCGCGGGTTATTAAAAACCTAAAGTCTAAAACTCTAAATCCCTAACACTAACACTTTTATTTTTTGTTTAGGCAATATTAATGTTGATACAAACTTATAAAAATAGAAAGAAATATTGTTCATTATTTAATAATAGAAATATTTTAGAACTCCAAATTAAGCTACTCGAATCTTCATAGTGGTAACACATTCTAAATACGTGAGTAACATCTTAGTAACTTGAATTTCTTACCAATATAAATATTAGTATTGCGTATTATATTTTGTAACATAACTAAATTATAAATAAAAGGAAAAATTTAACGTAAATATTAATATTATATTTTCTAAGATAACAAGTAAAAACCAAAAAAAGGAAAAATAAAAGGAAAAATTTAACGTAAATATTAAAAAGCATATAAGGAGATCTTAGCCAATTACAAAGCCTATGATTACATATGAAATACACAAATCTAATTAAGCACAAGAACTGTGATTATAGGGAGAGTGTGTGAGGGAACTCAACTGAAATGTTCGTAAATCAACATCAATATTGCCTAAAACAATATTTCTTTCTATTATTTAGTTATCATGTGGCATATGCTATACAATCGTATATGTATTTATCTTTTGTAATTGAGATTACTAGTATATTGCAAAAAAAAAATTACTTGGTTTACTAGATCGGATTAAAAAAATTAAAAAAATATATATGCGGGGCGGGGCGGTTTTTCGCGGGGCGAGGCGGGGCGGTTAAAATTAAAAACATTTATTTTGCGGGGCGGTGCGGGGCGGGTTGGAGTCTTCGCGGGTGTGCGCGGGTGTGCCCCGCAACCGCCCCGCACCGTTTGCCATCCCTGCGCCTCATCAAATCTTATTAATCATACTCAATGGCTAAATACCTTCATGCATAAGTCATCAACATCAATTCCTTATAATATCCCAAGTGCCATCTTCCTTTCCTTTGCATTATGTCACATATGGCATGTTCATAATAAAAATACTTTGGATAATCAACATCTACCTCTTAACCTTCTTTTAATTAAATCTATGGTTGCTGAATATTATTTTCTAACACATCACAACCCTAAAAAAAAAAGCCATTCCTCATAATATCAAAAGGCATCCCCCATTACCACATTTCTATAAACTAAACATTGATGGGTCATCTTCCCCAACCCAACACAACTATGGCATATGAAGCATTTTTCGCAATACAAATGGACACTAGGTCATGGGTGTTGCTCCCAAACACACACGCAAGTATACGTGGTTGACAAGTAATATAATAATAAGTTGAGTGTCGAATCCATAGAGACTTGTGTAAACTACTCACTAAATCACTAAAATTATTATTCAATCCAGCTAAAATCAAAGTCCAATAAGATGATTATATTATACTACGATTCTAATTAATAACTAAATTATCAAGTAACGAATTAACAGTTGTGTATTTAATAGAGACAAGTATTCCAGGGTTGTGATCAATTCACCATTCATATTGTGTTCTAATTAACTCTCCCTTTCATATAATTCACTCATAGTTGCTAATTAATCGATAAATGCTCTCATAGCCTTCTTCCGAAGTAATACTCACCTATTCTCAATAGATTAATACCTATATTCCTATGAAATCAATCTATTAAGAATGCATTAAGATCACGATATGTAATTAAGCACGGTGTCTAGGTATATTCCTATCCTAACCACAAATCCTCTCCCCCTAAGGGTTAAGATCATGCTCTCTTCAATTCTTCTCTAATCTAAACACAACTTGCACAAGCAAAACATAGATAGTAAATCGAACCTAACTGTTGGCCAGAATTAAGCAATTAAACACAAAATAGAAGAAACAACCATATGTTGGTGAATTATAATCAAGGTCAAGCTAATATCAAACAACAATATTCATGGCTAAATCACAACCGTAGAACAATGGGTGTTTAGCCACTCATGACGTAATCAAACAATTGCATAATTGTTGAATCAATTGAAAATACTAGAAAAAGATAAAGAAAATTGAGAATTCTCTGCTTCCTCACGATCTCGTGTGTGTTTTTACTCCAAAGTGGCGTCTCCCCATTCACAAATAGGTTTAGTCTTGCTTTTATACAGGTTGGGTAGGTCTTGGGCCGAAATAACCTTGTCTTGGGCGAAATAGGACACATTTCACGTCACCAGTGCCCAGCCCGGTGTCAGTCGCCCTCCATAGCGCCCAAATAGTTGTGCATACTATTTTTGGCGCCACAGGTGGCGCCAGGCACTGCCTGTGGCACCTAACTGGCCCTTTTTCCCGGTTTCGTTCATTTTGGCTCAAATCGTGTGCATTGTTGCCCCGTTCTATTTGGAAATTGGAAAAATATAAAATACGGAAGTTGTAGCCCTTTAAGTTAGCTTTGTAACCATATATTTTTGAGCCAAAATGGAGTTATGATGAAAACGTTATGTCTATTTTACTAAACAGTACACAATATACCTCCTCGAGTCTTCGTTTTGCTGTTTTATCATCCGTTGATCCCCGAATACGATCCCGACTTAATTCCTTGTGATTTTACTCAGACTTCAAAGCTCCAAATCACTTGAATTCATTCCATAACATCTACATAGCTCGGAATCACTCCTACAAGGCATAAACCACACCATTAGTGCAAAATATTAGCGATTAAAGCTCAAACTTAATTAAAGTGTAGTAAATTAGAGTGTAATAATCAAGCAAAATACAAAATTATAGCCTATCATCAACACCCCACACTTAAACGTTGCTCGTCCTTAAGCAATGGGACTATCTAATAAACCCCCCAACTACGCACAAGTATCAATTATAAATGAGTACTTTAACTTGTACCCACACACTATAGCCTAGACTATGAACAATACCGACACACAAGCATGAACACGCAAAAATTCACATTATTCCCATCTAACCATGCCCAAGTATAGTATTTTACTTCAATCAATTCCAACAACCTATTTATCACCACCCAACCTCAAAATCTGACTTGTAACCACTAAGCACCCTCAATTCATGCACTTACATAACAAGAAAGTTTACCACATTATCAATCATTCATGAGATCATGTGCTCTTTCCAACAAACAAAATAGTGATTATGGATAGTCCATACATTCAAATATACTTTTGAATATAGATTAAGGACATCGCACAATTGAACCAAATTCACTCACTCTCACAAAGAACTCATATGCATCTCGTGGTCGTACCATACGCTTGTCCGTAGTGTATATATCTACTAATTTAAACTAGCCAAATCTTGAATAAATTAGGACTTTTATGTTGTAATGTAGGCTAAGGGATGGTTAGGATATATTTAAAAATAGAGACTCACCCTCCTAAGTACTTTAATATACCACATTTACAATTCAAGCTCATATTCTTCTCAACCGATTCACTTGCTACATCCAACATAGCCCTCTTTTCAGTAATGTACTTCTCTATTTTTCACTAGCGCAAATCAATAAGAATTGGAGGAGTTTTATGTTTCTACATACTTTCACTATCATTATTTTCTTTAAAATTTTCTTTTTTTTTCTTTTTTACACACTCCATACAATAAAGTTCATCGGCTAGTGACCTTTAATTTCAACTTTAGTGTACCAACCGCCCCTTGCATGGTTCCACTCGAAAACTACTCCTCAATATCTCACCTTACTTATTTTAGCGCCTAAGTGCTTTAGGAGGTAAAGGTTCAATCAATATCAAATTAAGAATAAAATAGGGGTATGGCTTGTAATGTGGGTGCCAAAGAAAGGTCTATAGGTTCAAAGGGGCTAGCAACAGAAAATTTTATTTTTATGTGACAAGCACATCTATAATCAAGAAAGAAAATACCTACGTCATCTCATAGATTAGCACAACATACAATTTTTCTTTAATTAACACACGGGGCAAGTTATAGACTACATAGGATAGCATAGAAAATCATAATTTCTCACACACACGTTGCACATGACTCAATCAAGACAGTTCTGTTCACTCTCAAGTCAAGAAAGCACACATAATTGAGAAATTTAAGCAATATTGTACTATGTGGCATACGAGTCAAACAACTGAAAAAAGGCGTCACAAAATAGGTTATTTACTTTACTTAGGCTTCACAATTAAAACCAAATACACAGACAAATAGAATGTATGTTATATCCTAATGTGCCAGCATCAACCATGTCAATGAATATCTCAGAGCAAATCAGTTTCTTCCTAAACTACTCCTAAAAAAAATTAAAGTACCCGATTCAAGCTACATCCTTGAAAATGAGCCGGTGCCTAAAGAAAAACAAGGAATACTACCTAGCTATTCTAAAAAAAAGATTTTGGTGTTTTTAAATCGGACTTTTATCCCTCAAGAAAATTATCCAAAAGATCCATCATCGGGGAAAGTCTAAATGTTTTTTTAATTTTCGGTTTTTTAAACATAGACTATGTCTACTATGAGTTCTAAAAGAAAAACTAAATTAAAAAAGAATTAGTTTTATACAGTTACACTTCAAAAAATAGTTTTCCCACCCCATACTTATATTATGTATAGTCCTCGATGCATGATCATAGAGAAATATTAAAAGGGTGAAAAATACTCCCTGAGACCCTCTCATGCCTAGCTCGGACATGATCCTCAATATTAAGAGTCGGTACAACAAAAAAAACATAAAACTTGAAACTAAAAAAAATTAATCAATAGCTAAAAGATATACATGTTGGGTTGCCTCCCAACAAGCGCCTTATTTATAGTCGCGGTACGACTCTGCTACTCTGCTCAGACTGAGCGCTTTCTCTTCTTCTTTCTCCATTGAATTCTAGCCTTTTTGCATGCTCTCGGAATGTCTGCTCTTTCATCGCTCAATCTTTTCTTAGCTATCTTTACATGCTCAGCTGGAAACACTACCTTCTCTAATTCAGTTGTCCCGTATGGATCACTATAATTCACATAAGGACTCTGCTTTATCCCATTCGATTCTACCACAGTAATCATGCACAAGTCCTTATAATGCTTAGGGAGCTTAAGTGCCTTGTACACATTAAAAGTGACCTCCTCATCATTAACTCTCATTTTTAACTTCCCTGCTCTCACATCAATAATTGCTCCACCATTAGCTAAGAATGGTCGCCCCAAAAATAATGGGCACTTTCTTATCTGCTCCTAAATGCACACGCAAGTATACGTGGTCGACAAGTAATATAATGATAAGTTGAGTGTTGAACCCACAGAGACTTGCATAAACTACTCACTAAATCACTAAAATTGTAATTGAATCCAGCTAAAATCAAAGTCCAATAAGATGATTATATTATACTACGATTCTAATTAATAACTAAATTATCAAGTAATGAATTGATTGTTGTGTATTCAGTATAGACAAGTATTCCAGGGTTGTGATCGATTCACCATTTGTATTGTGTTCTAATTAACTCTCCCTTTCATATAATTCTCTCATATTGCTAATTAATCGATAAATGCTCTCATAGCCTTCTCCCGAAGTACTACTCGCCTATTCTCAATAGATTAATGCCTATATTCCTATGAAATTAATCTATTAAGAATGCATTAAGATCACGATATCTAATTAAGCACGGTGACTAGGTATATTCCTATCCTAACCACAAATATGCTCCCCCTAAGGTTTAAGATCATGCTCTCTTTAATTCTTCTCTAGTCTAAACACGACTTTCCCAAGCATAGCATAGATAGTAAATAGAACCTAACTGTTGGCCAGGCAATTAAGCAATTAAACACAAAATTGAAGAAACAACCATATGTTGGTGAATTATAATCAAGGTCAAGCTAATATCAAACAACAATATTCATGGCTAAATCACAACCACAGAATAATGGGTGTTTAGCCATTCATGATGTAATCAAACAATTGCATAATTGTTGAATCAATTGAAAATACAAGAAAAAGATGAAGAAAACTGAGAATTCTCCGCTTCCTCACAATTTCGTGTGCGTTTTTACTCCAAAGTGGCATCTCCCCATTCAAAAATAGGTTTAGTCTTGCTTTTATACATGTTGGGTAGGTCTAGGGCCGAAATATCCTTGTCTCGGGCGAAATAGGACACATTTCACGTCACCAGCACCCAGCCCGGCGCCAAGCGCCCTACATAGTGCCCAAATATTTGTACATACTATTTTTGGCGCCACAGATGGCGCCAGGCACTGCCTGTGGCGCCCAACTGGCCCTTTTTCCCGATTTCATTTTTTTAGCTCAAATCATGTGCGTTTTCGCCCTGTTCCATTTGGAATTTGGAAGCACGTAAAATATAAAAGTTGTATTTCTTTGAGTTAGCTTTCCAAGGATACATTGTGGAGCCAAAAGGCAGTTTTGAGCAAAAAGTTATGTCTATTTTACTAGACAATGTGCAATATGACTCCTCGAGTCTTCGTTTTGTTATTTTATCATCCGTTGATCCCCAAATACGATCCCGACTTAATTCATTAGGCTTTTATTTGATTTCATTCCATAACATCTACATAGCTCAAAATTACTCCCACAAGGCATAAAATATACCATTATTGCAAACACTAGCAATTAAAGCTCATACTCAATTAAAGTGCAGTAAATTAGACTGTAATAATCAACTAAAATACCCAATTATAGCCTATCATCATGGGCTTCTCAGGATGAACATATCTAGCAACTGCCATCCAATTCTAGCATTACTCATAGAGATGCAGCTTGTTGTGTGTCACCAATACACACCACTTATCATCGAAATAGATGCGCACGACATCCTCAATATGTTAGATACGCCCAATATACACTACACTAAAATTTTAAATGGATGCAGGTTATTGCTTCAACAGCTGGGTAGGTCGTCTATACAGCATGTCTATTGGGAGCAAAATAATATCGCAAATAGTCTAACTTATTATGAGGCCAAGTAAGCAAATACCAACAATGGCATCCTTTTTGTCTCACCACCATATTTTGTCGCAACTCTTTATAATCAGGACCTTGCAGGAACACCGCACAGAAGACTTGTTAACGTGAACAACTTTTTCATTTGTAATAGTAATATTTTGTGTAGTAATGCACCCTATGTACGGGCACTTAATAGCTTCCCCTAGAACTTACTCTAACTTATAAACTATTATGCTGTATTGGGAAAAAGCTTTTTTCTGACGTGGCAAGACACGTCGAAAGGTCAAAAGGTTATCATTCTGAAAGAGGATAAATAAAAGATACGAGGAGACAAATTAGACACGTGACGTAATTCAATTACGAGCCCCGTATCTATCCAGAGTGGGTTGGAACGTGATTCTAAAGACAAAGGATACCAAGAGCAAACAGATACGAGTTCCGTATCTATTCAAGACATTCAAAGGCAACAGGTCAAAAAGCATTCAAAGCATGGATCTGAAGGCAGAAAGAAGTCCAAATTCAATCATTAAATATCTGATACGTTTAAGCATTAGTATTTAATAGGAATGATTGTGTAACGACCTATTGAATGTCATTTATTACTCATAATTATGTCATTAAAACCTAGGTTTTATTCTTCTACCTGGAGTCAGCTATAAAAGGAGGAAGTTATATCAATTGTAGACACGATCAACTGTTGAAAGCCTACTGAAATACAATTTTACTTTACTGTTCATTCTGATTATTGAAAGCCAATTACATTTTTTGGTCTCTTGATTATTAGTAACCCAATTTTTCTATTATTTTCTGGTTTTAATTGAAGTTCTATATTTTGGTTAAACAAATTGGTTCCATTACCGGGAATCTGATAATCTATTCTTCTAAAGCTTACGCACATTACTTGTGGTTAACATCATGTTAAACAACATCAACACCAACAACACCAACAACAACAATATTGTTGAAAACCAGATCACTCACGTTCAAGGGGATTTGAACAGTGTTAGCATAGTTCCTTCGCTTCCACCCTCTCATGGAGATACTCTTGCATCAAACACACCATTTCCAAAAAGGACATTAAATGTCATCAATGGAGGAGAGGATATTTACAGAGTAACGTACACGACTTCAAATAAAATTTCTAAAGTGGTTATTACACACGGAAAGCGAGTACGCCAAACCTTAGAGGATGAAAGTATGATTTTTGATGATGCAGACACAGAAGGAGTGATCACTCCTCTCAATGATGCATTGGTTATATCATTACTCGTGCATGATACTAATATGAAGCGAGTTTTAATTGATCTGGGAAGTTGTGTCAACATCATTTTACTAATAGTGTTGCAGGAAATAAAAGCTGAAGATAGAATGATTCCTAAAGCACATATGTTATCAGGCTTTGATAATACAAATGTGATAACGATAGGTGAAGTAATTTTAACAACTTATGCTGCAGGTATCGTTAAAGAAACTAAATTTCTGGTAGTGAATATGGAAATGGCTTATAACTTAATCATGGGGAGACCATGGATTCATGATATGGATGATGTTCCATCAACTTTACATCAAGTCATCAAGTTTCCCTCGCCTTGGGGAATATGTCAAATTCGAAGAGATCAACAAACAGCCAGGAGCATCAACGCTGTGGCAAGTACGAGTACCGTAGGAACAGTTGGAGGCAGCAATAAACAAATTTCAACTGAAAAAATAGATTTAGACTCGAGACCTGATGTCATTCAGGAACCCGAGGAAAATGAAAACATCAAAACAACAATAAAAAAGTTCGAAGCAGTAATTTTATTTGAACAATGGCTTGAAAGGATAGTTTACATAAGGGTTAATCTAAGGCCTGACATGCGAGGTATGTTAATTGAATTCTTGAAAACTAACGGGGACTGTTTTGCTTGGTCCCATGCTGATATGACAGGTATACCACCGGAGGTGATGACTCATAATCTCAACGTGGATCCATCTTTTGTTCCAATCAAGAAGAAGAAAATAAAGCAAGGAGCCTTCAAAAATCAAGTAATTCAAGATGAGGTTCAGAAATTATTATAAATTGGGTCAATCCACGAGGTAAAGTATCCTGATTGGTTCGCCAATACGGTGGTCGTACCTAAGAAAAATGGTAAGCGGCGAGTTGGCGTAGATTATACTGATCTAAATAAAGCTTGCCCTAAATATTCTTTTCCCTTACCCCATATAGACCAAATGATAGACGCAACTGTAGGTCATGAGCTCCTAAGTTTTTTAGATGCATATTCGGGGTACAACCAAATTAAAATGCACCCCGATGATGAAGAAAAGAGTTCTTTCATCACTGACCGGGGGACTTACTATTATGAAGAGTCACTAAAATGTTTCAGGAACATTTTGAAAAAACTATGGAAGTATATATAGATGATATGCTTGTCAAAATCCAACATTCTGCTAATCACATTTCTCGTTTATCTGTCACTTTTGAAATTTTGCGTAAGTACAATATGAAGCTTAACCCAAAAAAATGTGCATTTGGTGTATCCTCAGGTAAATTTTTGGGTTTTCTTGTTTCTAACCATGGTATTGTGGTGAATCCTTCGCAGATTAAAGCAATCAAAGAAATACCCGATATCCTTACAAATGAAAAGGATGTTTAACGATTGACTGGAAGAATCGCGGTCCTAGGGAGATTTATTTATAAGTCTTCTGAAAAATGTTTTAAATTTTTCTTGGCACTTAAGAAACAGGATCATTTCGAGTGGAATGAAGATTGCCAACGAGCTCTTAAGGATTTGAAAACTTATTTGTCGAACCCTCCTCTATTGGCAAAGCCAAAAGAAGGCGAGAAGTTACTTATTTATTTGGCAGTCTCAGATGTAGCGGTAAGTGCTGTCTTAATTCGTTAAGACCAAGGTAAATAATGTCTTATCTATTATGTAAGTAAGAATTTATTAGATACGGAAACAAGGTATCCATAGTTGGAAAAGTTAGCATTAGCTTTAATTATGGCATCTAGGAAATTAAGGCCTTATTTCCAGTGTCATCCTATTGTTGTAGTTAAAGCTTTTCCCCTACGAAGTATTCTACATAAGCATGAATTGTCAGGTAGATTAGCAAAATGGGCTGTAGAATTAAGCGAGTATGAAATAAGTTATCAACCTAGAATCGCTATCAAATCCCAAGTACTTGCGGATTTCGTAGCTGATTTTAGCCAGGGGATATATTTAGAGGCAGAAAAAGAGTTACAAGTTTTTAATGGTGCGAACCCAGGGATTTGGACATTGTTTGCTGATGGTTCATCTAGTGTAAATCGGTAAGGCTTAGGAATCGTTCTAATACCACCAACGGGAGAAATAATTAGACAAGCTATTGTGAGCACGTGATTTTTGCACCGGGCAAATCGTTCCAAAATTAAAAATAAATATGTTTTTGAGTGCAATTACATGCTTTATTTGAAATTAGCTACACTTTATGTGTTTGAATAATTAGAAATTAGAAAAAATCAAAAAAAAAATAGGCTAGGTAATTACTTTGTTTTAATTGATTAGTTTTAAGAAGAAAACTAGCAAAAAATAGTTTTAAGTAGTGAAAATTAGGAAACATAGTAGAAAATTGCCAAAAAAATACTAAATAATTAGAGTAAGTAGGAAATTAGGTTTTTATAATATTCCATAAAAGAAAAGAAAAAAATACAAAAAGAAAAATATATAAAAAATAATTAAAATACCAGAAAATCCAAAAATTGGTGGTGTAATAAGCTTGGGCCAATTTGAATTGAATTTGGCGGCCCAAGCACTTAAGCCCAAGGGATCCGGTCCAATGTTTTAAGCTGAAGTGATCTCAGCCATTCACTTCCTCAAATCCAACGGCTGAGAATATTGGTTGAATTACAAGGGGTTGATTAATGTGTGAGATTTGATCTCAGCCGTCCAGGCTAATTGATCCAACGGAAGAACCTTTGGTCTCAGTTGAGATAATGCGACGTCGTTTGGGTAGGGCAAGTCTTGACCGTTGATCATCACTGATCTAACGGCCAAGATCACCTCAGCCTTTCCAAGTATAAATGGCTTTTGTCTGAAGGAGACGAGCCATTACATACAACTGCAAACCCTAGCCGCCCTTCTCCCTTGCCTCTCTTCGTCTCCATCATCGTCTTCAACCAGTGAGCCCTAGCCGGCCAATGGCGGCCATCACCCTCCGCGGTGGTCGCCGGCCCCTCTAACCCTCTTCTCTTCTTTTCCTTCTTGTTTTTCTTCTTCTCCATCAAAACTCCAAAAACAGACCCCCTTTCTTTTGAAACTCCGGTCACCGGAACTTCACTGGTGACCACTCAAACAACGAACCACCGCCTCAAACCAATGCCGACCGATCCGTCTTTACCTAATCTATCCAATCATACCACCCACGACCCTCGAATCTCCCTGGAGCTTCTCGAATATCCCAAAAAGTGTCACCGAAAACCTAACTCCGGCGACTCAAAAACTCCAACCTTCAAGACTTCACCTTTTACCCTTCCCAAACACCCCTCTTCAAGCCAGAACTTAAAAGACTTCACCTTGAAGTCTGAAAGAAAGAACCAGAAAGAAAAATGAGAAAAAGGAAAAAACGAATAAAGAAAAGAGACAAAGAAAAAGAAAAAAGGAAGTCTGGAAAAGAGATTTGAAAGGAATAAAAGGGGAGAGCTTGGGGGACAGACCCCGCTAATCTAAGTATCCCCCATCCCTTCTCTGCTTCTTTGTTTTCTTTAATTTTTTGTTTTTCTTCTTGTCTTGCATGTTTTGTTTGTTTTTGCTTCACATGTTAGTTTCTAGGGTTCTTCTTTGTTCCCTTTCCCGTTTCTGTTCATCTACCATATATGTTATATTTCACTCTTGTCTGTTTCCTCGATTACATGTGTTCATCTCCTATATCGTGCTGTTGTTTCTTTGAGCATGTTCGTACTAGGGTTTTTTTTGTCTGCTATTTTTGTTCTATCTATCATGATTTCTTTCGTCTGAGGTCAAAGATCTTGTATGTTCTCTTTTATTCCTAATTTGGAGTTGTTTGATTCGTGACTTGTTGATTTGTTTTTGTTTATCTCTTGTTCTCTCATGTTCAGTAAGTCAAAAGTAGCTTTGATTCTCTTTTTCTCTTCATTAACGATTAAGTCATAAAGTGTTGATCTGTTTTGATTCCTATAGCATAATTTCTCTTTTATTTGTCTTCATATTGAGTCTCTTCTGTGTGTTTTTCACCTTTGTCTATAAGTGTCTCTGTTGATCTTCAATATCACCTTTACATATTTTAGCTGTGACTCTTAGTCAACATTAATCCATCTCTATTAGCTCTCAATAAGGTGAATGAGTCATCTCTTCTGGTCTTTTTTATGTTTAGTTATAGTGTTAGGACTAAATGTTAGTCTCATGCCCGAGTTTGTTCTACTCAGCTTTCCCTGTTCTCTTTGCTTAGCATGATTCTAGGGTTAGCAATT
This sequence comes from Nicotiana noctiflora, assembly GCA_032618575.1. Classification (NCBI taxonomy): domain Eukaryota; kingdom Viridiplantae; phylum Streptophyta; class Magnoliopsida; order Solanales; family Solanaceae; genus Nicotiana; species Nicotiana noctiflora. Next base: position 288,971 of record JASVEL010003156.1, on the reverse strand, counting down.
TGACTTTTATGTCTACTTAAGGATTACTACTCTAAATAATACCCTCACATGCATGTCTATGATCTTTCTTCTATTACTTTTGCATAATAGATTTAGGGATGTTCTTCATTGCTTTTTCATGTCTTTCCTGTTCCTCATCTTCACTTTTCACATGCATACATCAGGCTAGGGTTAGTGCTTGAAAGTGAATTCTGATTACCATGCTTATGTTATTCTGTTAAAGGCCATTATTTTTATGTCTAGTTGAGCCATGTTGGCTGTTTCATGAGAATCTATGCTTATATGTGTATCTGTGCCATGAACCTTAAAGGTTCTGAAGTTTTTCAAATGTCATATGACTTGAGCTAGGAGTGATTAGGTCAGAACTAACATGGATTCATACTTTATCACATGTAGTCTAATAATATGAGTTAATGGACTGAAATTCAACCATATCAATTGTTTCCTCTGAGTTTGGGTTGATTAATCCATTTTATTTGATCATGTGTGTTTCTGTGTGCAATACATGTTGACAATGATTAAGTTTTGCTAGTTTTTGTTGATTATGAATGTCTGATTAACTGATCAGACCTTAGGGGAATTAGTTATAGTTGTTAGTGCTAAGCTTCATAAAGTGGTTAGTTTTGAAAAAGGCTAAAACTGAAAATCACAAAAATAGGCTATAAGTTCAATAGTTTACCTAAGAGTGGTCAACTTTGCAAAGGTTGACCAACTCTATAAGGTCCAAACACACTAGCCCACTTAAAAAGGGGCTGGTTATGCAAAAACTAGTTAAGCTTGCAAATGCAAGCTCACCAAGGCTCATTTGAGCCCTGAACATTAGGTGGCTAGGTCTGCAAAGACCTTAGTCCAGCCTATGTTCAGTAATTGGGCTTCAGTTGCCCAGGCTAAGTCTCATCTTGAGACTGGCCATTAGTTTAATATTGTAAATGCCTCAATAAAGCAGGCTAGTCCTGCAAATTACTTTAATTAACTTTAAATGAACAAAGATAGGTTATTCGGTAATAATTGACCTAAGAGTGGTCAACTTTGCAATGGTTGACCAACTCTATACGGTCCTAACACACCGGTCCACCTCAAAAGGGGCTGGTTGTGCAGAACTGGCTAAGTCTGCAAATGCAGACTTGCCCAGGCTCATTTTGAGACCTGAACTAAAGTGGCCAGGCCTGCAAAGGCTTCAGACCCAACTATGTTCAGTAATTGGGTTTAATTACCCAAGCCAAGTCTCAACTTGAGACTGGCTAAGCTTTAAACAGGTTAATTTTAATAATAAGGCAGGCTAGTCCTGCAATTAGCTTAAAATGAAATAAGAAGGTTTTAATTAACTGAAATTGAACTAAAAGAGGCTAAAATTGAAATAGTTCCCTAAAATAGAATTGGCCAGTCCTTAAATACCAATGCAAGGACTGGCCACTAGTTAAATATGGTCTTAAAATGCTGAAACCTGACCTAGGTAGTAATTTGGTAAAAGGGATCCAATTTAGTAATTTGGTAAATAGTTTGAAATATATAGGGTTAAGGGAGTTATTTGTACCCCTGATTTCTGCAATTTTGCAGAGATTTAAGGGTATAATGGTCTCCCTAAAATGGGAAATCTGTAAAAATCTTTAACTCCTAAGGTTACATTGGTAAAAGGCCCATAAAAGGAATCTTTAGAACCTTCCAGCACATGCTGGAAGGGTTTCTGCCAACAGAATTGTGGGTCTAAGTGTAAATTGGATAATTTTAAGAGGGGAAAAAGTGGGATTTAATCCCATACTTTCTCCCCAAGTCATCAGCCCCTCCATTCCTATAAATACTCCCAAAAAGAGTGAAATATGGGCTGGATTTTGATAAGAAAGTTCAGAGAAAAGTACTAGTATAGCAATAGAGTTCTTCTGCATTTTTCGAGTAAGAACTTAGGATATTCTTCTGATTTTGGGATTTTTGCTCGAGTTTCTGCTTGGATTCTGTTTGCTATTGTTGGGTTTCCTATTTGCTGATTGTTGTTGTCTCATTCATTTGGCATCTCAATTCCACTGTTGCATTGCTGTTTGGGTCTATTGCTGATTACTTGCTCTTATTTCCCCTAGACTCATTGGTCTTCTTCTTATTGATCCAGGTATACTCTTGTCCGAAACCAAGCTGTAGAGATTTGACTGAATGAAATGAAGCTCTTGGACTTAGAATTCATTTGATAGTGTGTACTTTGTAATTTGTTCTTTCTTGTTTCAATTTTAGATCCATAGCAGTAGTATAAATGTAGTAGCAGAAAAGAACAAACACAATAACAATGTAATAGCTAGTATAATAATAGTAGTATAGTAGTAGTATAGTCATAGTAGTATATCACTTAGTTAAATAGGTAAAGCCTTAAAATATAAGTTAGCTAATCACGGTTTAAATCATTAACTGTTCTTCACAGTAATCTCATAAGCCATAATCACGTAGTTACTCATATGGTGTGGATCTACACTTTAGCATAAGTAAGTTTTAAAGATGATAGACATTAGTTCAAGTCGAGCATAACTGAATTAACAACGCTGTAAGGAGCTAAGTCATAGTAGGTTAGCAGTGTAGTTGTAAATTACTCATCTTACCTTTAAATAGTCCTCATATCTTTATATATAGTTAGCTTCATAATCTCTCAACTAGTAAATAATCAAAATGACCGTGTAAATCCATTAGTAAAGGTCAAAATCAGAGATAGTTAGTTTATTAAGCTCTCATGTACATAGATATTTGATTAAGAGTTAGTACTTTGTGTATCGACTTTTCTCTTTCTGATTAATAAAAGTATTTGATTTTATCTTTTAATTATGTGTATTTATTGTACTGTTAATTTACGTTTTCTATTTTTGCTCTTAATATGTTCATTTGGTTTGGGCCTGAACTATGGCGTTAACTCGACTGGACTACCTAATATAAGCCTGAAGACTGCCTGGGCCTTTGAGGCCTGGGCAGATTTAGTATTCGTTTAAGTAAATGCAGAAGCTGAGGCCCAAAAATAAAAGTTGTGACAATGGCCTGGGCCTAGATTTGAAATAGAAATACGGATAAGGAAAAAACAGATATAGAAAATATAGCCAAACATTAGTACTGAACCTTAAATAAAAATTGGGACGAGCCTCGCCCGATATTAAACAACGAGGCCCCCTATTAAGTAATAAGGTAATACAAATAGACTCGGGAAAGCTAATAGCAAATTCCATAGCTTCTCCCTAAAGACTTAAGAGCCGCTAGACGTTATTAGGTACGATTTAACATACTTTCCTTAAATACGAGTGTGCACTTGGTGCAACTCAAATCCCAAATCCCGGCAAAGCCGAAATGTACTAAAAATCACAGGCGTACTGGTTGCGATGTGACTCGAGGTGCGTTTTCGCAATGTTGCTATTCTTTAAAAATATTAAATGCAAAAGCACGTATATATTGTTTAAATCTATGTTGAGTCAAACAAGAGTTGAGAACGACAATTGAGCGACCGTGCTAAAACCACGAAACCCGGAAATGCCTAACACCTTTTCCCGGGTTAACAGAGTTCCTTAACCAGATCTTTGTTTCGCAGACATTTTTGAAAGAGTCAATTTCCTCGGATTCGGGATTAACCGGTGACTTGGGACACCATTGTTATCTCAAGTGGCGACTCTGATTAATTACAACAAAATTTCGAACTGATTGTCCTTTAATTGGAAAAACTCCTTCCTTTATGTTATTATATCCGTCTTGGGTATTTGAACATCGAGGTATACCCTACAAAGCGTATTTATATGCTTATTCATGGTGTGGGGTAGTAAAAAGGGAGGTGTGACAGCTCTGGCGACTCTGCTGGGGACCCCAACCCCGAACTTCGGTTTTAGGGTTAAGAACTCGAGCTCCTTATAATTGCCGTTCGTGATATTGTTTGACTTCACTATATGATTTGAACAACATGCTATGTGCTTTATCGCTTTGATATTATATGGATTGTATATAAAAATTATGCCGAAAACTCTTCTCTTCTTCACCCCCGGGGATGTGCTTACTGGTTGAGACTCCCCTTTCTGTTAAAGTCACCCAAAAATTAAGAAAATAGAGGCCGGATAAGTTACAAAGCCAATTGACTCCGCAAGTCACCGGTACGTAGCCCCCTTCTCGATTCGAGTTGTCCGCTCGGGTACACGGTCTAGCATTCTATGAAACTATAAGATGTTGAACATAGGTCTAGGACGATTATTTGCATCATATCTGACTTAGGGGACTCAACACAGGGGTAAGGTCCGTCTAGGACAGGTAACCCGGTATTTAGAAAAGACCGAGCATATTATGTGTTGCATTTTATCGTCCTTGATCGTTATGCGGACCGGCGAAAATCCCGAGGCTAGAAAATTGTTGAAAAAAAAAGAAGAGAGGGCAATAAGAATTAGTGAAAATGGGTATCCAGAAAATTCGAAAAATAAAATGGCTTTGTTGTTGAAATAAGTGGTCAATTAATCTGACCGAACTACGCAGGTTTGATTCTCGCCATTAGGTGGGATACGTAGGCAACCCTTAAACGGGTCCAACCACACTTTTAGAAAAAGACCAAAAAGATTTTTCCTTTTTAAATAATCGAAGTGATTGCTATTTTTGGAAACGGCCGAATGTTCCGAAAGGACGCCGGAAGGCTGTTTTGGCAAAAATGGCCGCTTCGAGAGCCATGATTCTTTCAAAATGAAAATTTGCATTGAAAAAGATTTTTCTCTTTTCTAAATAAAATCGCCTTAATAAATGTGCAGGACGAGCACAATGTTGAATGAACATTTCTCCTTAATGAATAAAATCCCTTTGGAGCTAAAACTGTGGTGGCAAGACGTGGGAACGGAAAATCAGGACTGGGTCAAGGGTTACTTGAAAGATCTTATGAGATTATTGGACATAATTCCCCGAGGTGACGTGATTAGAGCATTGGTCACATACTAGGACCCAGCACACAATGTATTACATCTCCCGGATTTTGAACTCACTCCTACTCTAGAGGAAATTGCTTTCTACATAGGGAAGAATGAGGTCCCCTTAAAAGGAAAATACCTGGTATCGCCAAGAACGGTAACGGTGCATCGTTTTCTGGATTCTTTGAAAATTGCCAGGAATGTCCACAAAGAAGATTTAGCCAACGAGTTTTGCTCCTTGAACTTCATCTATAGTAGGTATGGACACATCGGAGGTTTTAATGACTCCACGAACAAGTTATGCAGCAAGTCCAACCGAGCAAAATGGGAGGAGCATCGAAGGTTTGCTTTCCTAGTGGCATTTCTCAGAATTGTCATATTTCCGAGAAAAGATGGGCACATCAGCATAAAGGTTGCCGGGGTAGCGAGCACATTTATAGTACAAGATAATTGTACTCTAGATCCAATGATTACAGCTGACATCTACCGTGCTCTGACTGCATGCAAAGCCGGAGCCAACTTCTTTGAAGGGTGCAATTTGATTTTGCAGATTTGGTTGATTGAACATCTATGCCATCATCCTTCGTTCTCAAGTTATGGCCTAACTGGACGAACATGTGTGGAAGAATTTTGTACGAGAACAAAAGAATTCAAATTGCTAGAGGGAGTGAAGGATTGGATTTCACATCTTCGATCATTGACTGAGGGCCAGATGATTGGACATATGATTGGCTACCTCTTGATGGGGTAATATATATGCCGACAGAAGGGTCACCATTTTTTATCACGGGCTTGAAAAGCATACAACCTTACGCCCCATACAGGGCCCTGCGACAACTGGGTAGATGTCAAGTTATCCCGAGAGACGGGGACCTCAGTTCTCAAGATATAGAAATTGGTCCGGATGGGCAATTCCCGGAAGCAAAGATCCGTCAAATTTGGAATGAGTGGCAAAACCTGAAAGTGGATACTTGTGTGCAAAATAGAGCTCGGGGAGAAGTATCGTCTATATATTTCACATGGTATCGACGGGGTATTGAGCATGAACGGCTTTTGAAAAGACCTCACCTGCAAGATTTGGTAGAGCAGTCTAAGGAAAATCAAAATTGGGCGGCTAAAGAAAGAGAATACAAGGCCAAGATCAGCTTGCTGGGAGAACAATTGAGAAATCTCCAGTTTGAAAGTGGTTTACAGGCAGCATCTGATGAAGGAGAGAAAAAGCAGCTAAAGAAAGAAAACGAAATGTTAAAGGCTGAGGTTGCTCAAATGAAAATTGCATCCGAGACCCCCATTCGCTTAGCCCGGGATGAGAAATTGATTGAGGCTCTCCGGCGCAAAGTGAATGACTACAGCTTTGACTTGGACAAGGCCGAAAAGGATTTAGTCAGGGCTCGGAAGCAAATAACCAGAGATATTGAGGAAAGGGCCAAGTTGGTTCGGCAGTTACAAGATAAGCACGAATTTGAGGTAGCTCGATTAAAAAAGAAAATGGTTTCAGCCACGGTTAAAAGTAACAAGATTATCAAGGATCTCGAAGAAGAGAGAGAGCATTGTTACACAACTATGTCTCGACTAGAGTTGGAGCTGCAGCAAATACAGAAAGATAACCAACATACCTTGGATGCTCGCACTGAACAGATAAGCCGATTGCTTCTAGAAAAAGGGGTCATTCGAGAGAAGATTGTTCGCATTGCTCAATACATCACCCGAAAGAGCCAACTGTGTGAAGATATGTCCTGAGGAACCTTTGTATCAACGGTGAAGTTCTTCGTGCAACAAGTCATGTCTGACCTAGATAGGCTCCAACGGGGATTAGCATATAGGCCCGCGGCAAAACCGAACGATGTCTCGCGGGCACTAGGAGCATTAATGTATTCATAGGGCATGCATCTTATTTTTTATATTTCTTTGCATTAGCATTACAACATCTTGTAAACCAATGATTTTGGATTATCAATGAAAATCAAGAGTTGTTGTCGATCCTTCTGCTTTACGTTATTTCTTTTAAATTACGATAGGAAAATAAATAGGAACGCAATTATGAAATGAAAATGAAAAAAAAAAGTGAGAGAGAAAAAGAAAAAAAAAGAGAAAAAAAAAGAAAGAAAAAAAGGAAGAAAAAAAAAGAAAAGGAAAAAAAAATGAATAATTGGTTCAAGTGAAGGCCGGGATGATGCATGACGACTCGAGGAAATGTGTTTACTTTAAAGTCGTTGCATCTTATCTCTTTATGCGCTAACAACTAATGGGTGTTGATATTTGTGAGATTCAGATTTTTGTGGCAACTGGCATTCTGGCTACTCACCCTTACAACACGAGATATAAGAAAATGACAAAAGCTGTGTCGCAAGAAATTGAGGCAAGTATCATGGATCCCGCACAAGAAGAAGAAATTGTGGACGTAGCGGGGATGAAGGAAGAGATGTACAAATTAAAGCAGCAGATGGCCGAAATGTATCAGGGCTTGGTCTAGAGGTCAACCCCTGCCAACTTACCCTGCCAATCCCACATACATCCCTCCAGCTAACCCCAATCCTGAACCACCCACATTGAATGCACCCTCTACATACCCTGACTACCATCACTATTATGCTTCCACTTCCCAAGTACCACCACCTCCAACAAAACAAGTACCATCCCATCCACCCCAAGTTGCTCCAGTGTATGTGGCACCTCCACCTGCCACCCTGCACAAATCATCTAGTGAACGAGTGTTCCACATACAAGATCCTCATTACTACCCACCCGAACCAACTTTCCGACAGCACGAATCCCACACTCCGCTGATGGAGATGAGCGAAGAGAAACCTGCTAAAAATGCGGGGCAAGAAGAGATGGCTAGGAAGGTGAAAAGTTTGGAAAATGCCTTTCGCAATATGCAAGGATTGGGAGGGCAAGTGAGCGTGTCATACAAGGATTTGTGTCTGTTCCCTGAAGTGCAACTTCCTGCTGGATTTAAGTTGCCGAAGTTTGATATGTATAGCAGACATGGAGACCCGGTGGCCCACCTCAGGGGTTATTGCAGTAAAATGAGAGGTGCAGGAGGCAGGGATGAGTTGTTGATGGCGTATTTTAGCCAAAGTTTAAGCGGTTCTGCTTTGGAGTGGTATACTCGACAGGATCATAACAGGTGGTTCGTTTGGGACGATCTCGTGCAAGCCTTCGCGAACCATTTCCAATACAATCTGGAAATCATACCAGATAGATTATCACTTACGAAGATGGAGAAAAAGCCAGGATAAAGCTTCAGGGAGTTCGGTTTTAGGTGGAGGGAACAGGCTGCAAGAGTAGATTCGCCGATGAAGGAAGGGGAAATGGTAGATTGTTTCCTACAGGCTTTGGAGCCTACTTATTATGGTCATTTAGTGTCAGCAATTGGAAAAAGTTTCAATGAGGTTGTGAAGATGGGGAGTTTTGTTGAGGAAGGTTTAAAAACAAACAAGATCATGAGTTTTTCGGCAATTAAGGCCACGAATCAAGCAATACAGACTGGGAATGGAGGAGCAATTGGAAAGAAGAAAAAAGAAGAAGTAACAGTTGTGGAAAAGAGGCATTGGAACCGTAACCAACCACCACCAAGACCATACCGTCCATACCCACCAAACCCGTCAACTCCATACAACCCGCCAACCACATATAGCCCACCAACCCCATACAATACACCAACCACATATAACCCACCGCCACCATATTACCTACCAACTACCCCGCACTATCACCACCCACAAGCCCAAACCTACTCACCACCACCGCCACATGTGTGGAGAGCCCAAGCCCCACATAATGTCTACCACACACAAAACACATACCCTGCTCCTAGAACCTACAGAAACCCAAACAGACCCAGGCCTGACCCTGAATGGAGGAATAAGGCAAAGAAAACATTCACCCCATTGGGGGAATCATATACCAGCCTCTATCACAGATTAAAAGAATTGGGGATGTTGAGCCCGATTGAGTTTAAACTGCCAAACCCACTTTCGAAAAACCTTGATCAATCTGTCAGGTGTGAGTATTGTTCAGGAGCACCAGGACACGATACAAAAAAGTATTGGCATCTGAAGAGTGCTATCCAGGATCTTATTGATAGTCGGAGAATTGAAGTGCAAGCTCCGGAAGCTCCAAACATCACGCAAAATCCACTGCCAGCTCACCATGAAACGCATATGATAGAATTGGCGCAGGATGAGAGCAGTCGGAAGCCGTCTCAGTCTGTTATGATGATTAAAGCCAGTAGCAGAACGGAAAAGGAAGCCGAGAAAGAAAAAGTGATTGTTGTGGAACCAGTAAAAAGGCAAGTAGTGGCGGAGAATTTGAAGGTTGTAGTACCAGGCGTGAAGCCGATATTAACAGTGAAAGGCGCGAATGTGGAACCAGTAATCATAAGACCGGTGGTGCAGATGCCGGTAGTAAACACGAAGACTGTACCTTGGAATTACAATAAGGTAGCAGTAATCTACAAAGGGAAAGAGGTATCTGGAGAAATCAATGAAACTCACGATTTAACTCGGTCCGGGAGGTGTTTTGCCCCGGAAGAGTTAAGAAGAATGAAAGCAGTGAAAGAGAATCAGTTGAAGAAGCTTGTGTTCGAAGAAGAGGTGGAGGAATTCCTCAAAAAGATAAAATCGCAGGATTACTCTGTAGTCGAGCAGCTGAGGAAAACCCCTGCGCAGATCTCGTTGCTCTCGTTGTTAATACATTCGGAAGAACATAGGAAGGCTCTGATGAAGATACTGAATGAGGCTCATGTTCCAGAGAAGATCTCAGTCTGTCACCTTGAAAAGATTACCAATAAAATATTCGAGTCTAATAGGATTACATTCTCAGATAATGAATTGCCTATTGAGGGAACCGAGCATAATAGGGCACTTTATCTTACGGTGAAGAGCGAGGAGTCGGTGGTGACCAGAGTATTGATAGATAATGGTTCAAGCGCAAATATTTGCCCGTTGTCAACTTTGGGGAAGCTGAATGTCAGTCCGGATAGAATTCGGAAGAACAGTATAAATGTGAGAGGATTTGATGGTGGAGGTAAGAACACGTTGGGAGACATTGTCTTGGAAGTGACCATTGGGCCTATGGATTTTACTATGGAATTTCAGGTGTTGGATATTGCCGTGTCCTATAATTTATTGCTAGGATGACCATGGATCCACGCGGCCAAGGCAGTGCCGTCGTCTTTACATCAGATGGTTTCGAATGGGAGCAGCAAGAAATTATGGTGCATGGGGAAGAAAATACCTGCAATGTTGTGATGCCGTTTGATGGTGCTGACGGAGATAGGGGAACTTGGGTCTACCAGGTGACAGACACCATAGCAGTAAGCAAAATTGCTGAAGGAGAGAAACTGCCGATGCCTACGGTAGCACCTACTGATATGATGGTGGCCAGGGAAATGCTTAAAAATGGGTTTGCGCCAGGAAAAGGGCTGGGCAAAGCTTTACAAGGAGTCATCCAACTGGTTCAGCTGCCAGAGAACAAAGGAACTTTTGGCTTAGGGTTTAAACCCACCTATGCCGACATCCAAAGAGCCTCCAAAGCCAAAAAGAACTGGACCCTGCCTAAACCTATACCCAAACTATCCGACACCTTCACCAAGCCTGGTACTGAATATCGGACATCTGCTGTGTCAAGGTACATCGAGACCCGACCTGATGAAGAACTTCTAAGGTTTGAGAAGATATTTGGGGATGTGAATATGGTTGAGGTGGGGGAAGGCACTAGCAAAATGGACGTGCAGTTTGTGGGATCTAGCGTCATGCTGAACAATTGGGAAGCCACTCCTTTCCCTATTAGGAAGGAGTCCTCGTAGTTAGCTCTGAAAATTTCATCATCGCTTTCCCAAAAAATAATTGTTACTTTTTGTAGTTCTCCCACCCCCTCATGAAAAAAAAATCAAAATGTATCCCGAACTTTGTTCATCGTTTTATCAATGAAATGCAGATTTTCCTTTTCTTCATTTTTTGCCTTATTTTCTTTATTTTTTCTTCTGTACAGTTCTGTATGTGTTGATTCTGATGCCATGTCATGCGTGAAGGATTCTCGACCCAGTTCTAACAGTCGCATTACCATACAAGAAATTGAGGAGGATAGCGAAATAGAATGTGAGGATGAGGAAGCCCTGGAGAAAATAAGTAAGTACATGAACCAATATGAGGAAAAGCCCAAACCGAATTTGAGTGATACGGAATCCATAAATTTGGGGAGCGAAGATAATGTCCGGGAAACAAAGATTAGTGTTCATTTGGAGACACCCCTCAGGGAAGAATTGATAAGGTCGTTGCATGAGTTTAAAGACATCTTTGCCTGGTCCTATGATGACATGCCTGGACTTAGCACTGATTTGGTGGTACACAAGTTGCTTATCTACCCTGAATGCCGGCCAGTAAAGCAAAAGTTTCGGAAATTCAAAACGGATATTAGTGTAAAGATAAAAGAAGAGGTGAATAAGAAGTTTGAGGCAAAGGTCATACGAGTCACCAAATACCCCACCTGGTTGGCGAACGTTGTGCCAGTCCCAAAGAAAGATGGAAAAACCAGAGTGTGTGTGGACTACAAAGACCTCAACAAAGCTAGCCCAAAAGATAACTTCCCATTGCCAAACATCCACATATTGATTGACAATTGCGCCAAACATGAGATCGGTTCATTTGTATATTGTTATGCAGGTTATCATCAGATCTTGATGGACGAAGAAGATGCTGAGAAAACTGCTTTTATTACACCTTGGGGAACGTATTATTACAGAGTGATGCTGTTTGCATTGAAGAATGCCGGGAAACTTATATGAGGGCAATGACCTCGATGTTTCATGACATGATGCACCATGAAATCGAAGTATATGTGGACGATGTCATCATAAAGTCCAAAAAGCAACGTGATCATGTGAGGGATTTGAGAAAGTTTTTCCAAAGACTCCGGAGGTACAATCTAAAGCTAAATCCTGTGAAATGCGCATTCGGAGTACCTTCAGGGAAATTGTTGGGATTTATAGTGAGTCGGCAAGGTATTGAGCTAGATCCATCAAATATCAAGGCCATCCAAAGTCTACCTCCGCCGAAGAACAAGAAGGAGGTAATGAGCTTATTGGGGAGGTTGAATTACATTAGCCGGTTCATCGCTCGGTTGACATAAACATGTGAGCCGATCTTCAAGTTGTTAAAGAAATATGCATCAGTAAAATGGACCGACGAATGTCAGGAAGCCTTTGACAAGATCAAGGAATATTTGGCCAATCCTCCAGTGTTAGTTCCTCCAGAGCCGGGGCGACCTCTGATTCTGTATTTGACAGTGCTTGACAACTCTTTTGGTTGTGTGCTAGGCCAACACGACGAGGCGGGCAAGAAAGAGCAAGCTATATATTACCTCAGTAAGAAGTTCACATCTTACGAGGTGAAATATACTCGGCTGGAAAGAACTTGTTGCGCGTTGATCTGGGTGGCTCAGAAATTGAAGCATTATTTGTCAGCATACACCACATACTTGATATCATGACTGGATCCTCTGAAGTACATATTTCAAAAGCCTATGCCTACAGGGAGACTTGGTAAATGGCAGATTCTACTCACAGAATTTGACATTATCTATGTGACTCGTACGGCAATGAAGGCGCAAGCAATTGCGGACCACTTAGCCGAGAATCCAGTAGATGATGAATATGAGCCTTTAAAGACATACTTTCCGGATGAGGGGGCTATGAATGTCGAGGAAATAGAACAAGATGAGAAGCCAGGATGGAAAATGTACTTCGACGGAGCCGTCAACAGGTACGGGTCAACACTACCCCGTCACAGCTCAGCTTCGATTTTTCTGTACCAACAACATGGCCGAATACGAGGCTTGTATCTTGGGATTAAGGATGGCAATTGATATGGGTATTCAAGAGATTTTGGTCATGGGTGACTCGGATTTCTTGGTACACCAAATCCAGGGAGAATGGGAGACACGAGATTTGAAATTGATACCTTATCGGTATTGTTTGCATGAGTTGTCCCAAAGATTCATATTCATAGAATTTAAACACATCCCAAGAATGCACAATGAGATTGCAGATGCCTTGGCCACACTGTCCTCTATGCTGCATCATTCAGACAAGACTTATATAGATCCACTCCAGATCCAAGTCCGTGATCAAAATGCTTACTGCTTTGCTGTGGAAGAAGAATTGGATAGAGAACCGTGGTATCATGACATCAAGGAATATCTGAAAGCTGGCAAATACCCGGAGCAGGCCACTGGAGATCAGAAAAGAGCCATCAGACGTTTAGCTAATGGATTTTTTCTCAGTGGAGGAGTTATATACAAGAGAACACTAGATCTGGGGTTATTGAGATGTGTGGATGCACAACAAGCAGATGAGATAATGAATGAAGTACATGCTGGAGCCTGTGGACCCCACATGAGCGGATATGTCCTAGCAATGAAGATTTTGAGAGCTGGGTAATATTGGCTCACTATGGAGCGTGATTGTATCAGATATGTGAGGAAATGTCACCAGTGCTAGGTACATGGAGATCTGATCCATTCTCCGCCTTATGAGTTGCATACAATGTCTGCACCATGGCCCTTTATCGCCTGGGGCATGGATGTTATCGATCCGATAGATCCAGCAGCTTCCAATGGGCATAGATTCATTTTGGTTGCAATCGATTATTTCACCAAGTGGGTGGAGGCGAAGACGCTCAAGGCGGTGACAAAGAAAGCAGTGGTGGATTTTGTGCATGAGAATATTATATGCCGGTTCGGAATCCCCAAGGTGATTATCACAGATAATGGAGCCAATCTAAATAGTCATCTCATGGCGGAAGTTTGTGAGAGATTTAAGATCACACACCGCAATTCCACACATTATAGGCCAAAGGCGAATGGGGCAGTAGAAGCGGCGAATAAGAATATCAAAAAGATTCTCCGGAAAATGGTGGAGGGATCTAGGCAATGGCATGAAAAGTTACCTTTTGCTCTCATGGGTTACCGCACGACAGTGCGTACTTCTATTGGAACCACACCCTACTCACTAGTGTATGGAACATAGGCTGTTATACCCGCAGAAGTAGAAATACCGTCACTGCGGGTCATAGCTGAAGCTGGAATAGATGACGATGAATGGGTAAAAGCCCGGCTGGAACAATTGAGTTTGATTGATGAAAAGAGATTGGTCGCAGTTTGCCATGGGCAGTTGTATCAACGAAGAATGGCCAGAGCATACAACAAGAAGGTACGTCCTCGGAAGTTTGAAGTCGGACAACTCGTATTGAGGCGTATCCTACCGCATTAGGCCGAGGCAAAGGGCAAATTTGCGCCAAATTGGCAGTGACCATTTGTAGTGTCGCGGGTGTTGTCCAATGGGACATTATATTTAACAAATGTTGAAGGAAAGTGCGTAGAGACTGCTTTCAATTCAGATGCGGTCAAAAGATACTATGTATGATTTCTTTTCAATTGTATGTTTTGTATTTTGTTGTGATTTCTGAATTGAAATGACGAAGGCATTTTATTCTCTATCCAAACACTTTATCCATTGACAACCCCTTTGAGCCTTAATGAATATATTCTTTCATATCCCTCTCTCGGAATCATTTATAGCGCAATAAGGAAATTGACGATTAAAATTGGCAAAATGGAAACTGATGAATGAAAAAAAAAGGGAAAAGAAAAAAAGAAGAAAAAAAGAAAAGGAAGAAAAAAAAAGAAAAGAAAGAAAAAAAGAAAAAAAAGAAAAAAAAAGAAGAAAAATACAAGAAATCGGGAAAAAGTCAAAAAGAAATCCATCTAACTAATGAAGTTGGATGAACTACGTCTGACTTGATCCCGAAAGGGTACGTAGGTAGCATCGCTGAGGTTCAGTCACAATAAAGAAAAATCCAAAAATTCCCCACATATTGAAACTGGGGCAGAAGTTATGTTGGATAATTCCGAGAGTTGTAAATATCTTTGAACCCTAGTAAAATTTTGAGCCTTTATACCTTTCTTTCTTAACTCAGCCAAAAGTCATGTTACGGTCCAAAGAAAGACCTTCTGATCAATTCCAAAAAGGTAACGGATGCAATGAAGGAAGGGCGAGACATTGGACAATACCCGTGGTATCAGAAAACAAAATACAAAAGGAAAAATGAAAAAATGAAAAAAAAATGAGAGAGTCTCATCGGTGAAAACCTTAATCGGCACCGTGAGGCGACTGTGAGTTTGAAAGAAATAAAATGAGAGAGTCTCATCAGTGAAAACCTTAACCGGCACTATGAGATGATTGTGAGGTTGAGAGAATAAATGAGAGAGTCCTATTGGTGAAAACCTTTCGAGGCACCGTAGGTCGATCGTAAGGATTTCCAAAAAGAGAAAATGCAACAAAAATAGTATCGGTTTGGGTTGAAGATAATTCGGAGTCAGAATAACGATTGGAACGAACTGGGTCAGAGTTTAAATACATGGCATGGTCAGCAGAATCAGCCAGCAAATACCCAGATAAGTTCTATCATCTCTCCAAAACACCCTTACCTTCTTTCATTTTTCTGCATTTCATTGTTTATCTTTTGAGAGCTAACTACCAGCTCGTGATGACAAAATCTGAAACAACACTGGATCAGAAAGAAAAAAGAGTTGAGGAGAAAATAAATAAGTTTGGCAAACATGGCCGAAAGAGAAGAAAACAAAACAAAAAGGGAAAAGTAAAAAAATACAAAAAGAGTTTGCAAGAGATAGGCAGCTGAAAAGCCACGCAGCAGGAGAAAAAGCAAAAAGAGGAAAGCAATAAGAGGCAGGGATGGCAGATGCCAGTTGCCAGCAGTTTATATCTAATAAATTTTGTTTCATGATTCATACAAGAACAAATTGTCACTATTCACTTTTAAAGTGAATGTGACCAATGTGGAAAAATAAAAAACACCAAAAAGAGAAAGTTTGCCAATAAGTGGAGAAATTCACAGGTGAGAGACAATTGGTCAAAGAAAATACCAAAAAGAGGAAGGTAGCATCTTTTAAAATCCACTCCTCAGTCATCAGGCTGAGTGAATACTTTTCTGCATTGCACGTTTAATTTCTGTTAGGCGCCCACCTTCTAACAAGGGAATACTTTTCTGCATTGCACGTTTAATTTCTGTTAGGCGCCCACCTTCTAACAAGGGAATACTTTTCTGCATTGCACGTTTAATTTATGTTAGGCGCCCACCTTCTAACAAGGGAATACTTTTCTGCATTGCACGTTTAATTTCTGTTAGGCGCCCACCTTCTAACAAGGGAATACTTTTCTGCATTGCACGTTTAATTTCTGTTAGGCGCCCACCTTCTAACAAGGGAATACTTTTCTGCATTGCACGTTTAATTTCTGTTAGGCTCCCACCTTCTAACAAGGGAATACTTTTCTGCATTGCATATTTAATTTCTGTTAGGCGCCCACCTTCTAACAAGGGAATACTTTTCTGCATTGCACTGCACGTTTAATTTCTGTTAGGCGCCCACCTTCTAACAAGGGAATACTTTTCCGCATTGCATGTTTAATTTCTTTTAGGCACCCACCTTCTAACAATGGAATACTTTTCTGCATTGCACATTTAATTTTCGTTAGGCGCCCACCTTCTAACAAGGGAATACTTTTCTGCATTGCACATTTAATTTCTATTAGGCTCCCACCTTCTAACAAGGGAATACTTTTCTGCATTGCACGTTTAATTTCTGTTATGCGCCCACCTTCTAACAAGGGAATACTTTTCTGCATCGCATATCAAGCACGTTTAGATTCTGTCAGGCGCCCACCTATCTAACAAGGGAATACATTTCTGCATATTTACTTCCTGCAATTTTGGTTTTATGTTAGCTAAAAGCCCACACTGGGGCAGAAGAAAAAGTTTATTGTTTTGTTTTGTTTTGAGCGGGCTTCAGCTCGAGGACATGAAGTATCATTGAAAATAAAAAAAGAGAGGGGAAAAGCAAGAAAAGAAAATCAGCAAAAAAGAGGAAAGCAAGAAAAGAAAATCAACAAAAAAGAGAGTCAGCATCACAGAAAATCAAGAAAAAAAGAAGAAGAAGCAAACAAAGGCTAGATTAGGAACAATTGTAATTGTAGGATCATAGCTTAGAATAGCTTCTTCATTTTATATTTTACATTTTACCCCTGGTGTAATAAGGAGTAGGTCAGTAAGTCATAACAGTGTCAATGCAACAGTAAAGTCTGGTAGTTTTAAACTACAAGACCTTCCCGAACTACACCGACCTGATTCTCGTTTAGCCCAGGATATGTAGGCAACCTCTGAAGCAGGGTACGGTCAAAAGGTTTTCCAAAATGCTTTTACGGAATATGTCAATGTGCAAAAATCTCTCATTTCTGCTCACTTGTCTTTGCACTAAAACTCTTCGTGTTGTTCCCGAGCAAAGAGGGGCAGCTGTGAGCACGTGATTTTTGCACCGGGCAAATCGTTCCAAAATTAAAAATAAATATGTTTTTGAGTGCAATTACATGCTTTGTTTGAAATTAGCTACACTTTATGTGTTTGAATAATTAGAAATTAGAAAAAATAAAAAAAAATAGGCTAGGTAATTACTTTGTTTTAATTGATTAGTTTTAAGAAGAAAACTAGCAAAAAATAGTTTTAACTAGTGAAAATTAGGAAAAATAGTAGAAAATTGCCAAAAAATACTAAATAATTAGAGTAAGTAGGAAATTAGGTTTTTATAATATTCCATAAAAGAAAAGAAAAAAATACAAAAAAGAAAAATACATAAAAAATAATTAAAATACCAGAAAATCCCAAAAATTGGTGGTGTAATAAGCTTGGGCCAATTTGAATTGAATTTGGAGGCCCAAGGAATCCAGTCCAATGTTTTAAGCTGAAGTGATCTCAGCCATTCACTTCCTCAAATCCAACGGCTGAGAATATTGGTTGAATTATAAGGGGTTGATTAATGTGTGAGATTTGATCTCAGCCGTCCAGGCTAATTGATCCAATGGAAGAACCTTTGGTCTCAGTTGAGACAATACGACGTCATTTGGGTAGGGCAAGTCTTGACCGTTGATCATCACTAATCTAACAGCCAAGATCACCTCAGCCTTTCCAAGTATAAATGGCTTTTGTCTGAAGCAGACGAGCCATTACATACAACTGCAAACCCTAGCCGCCCTTCTCCCTTGCCTCTCTACGTCTCCATCATCGTCTTCAACCAGTGAGCCCTATAGCATAGTTTCTCTTTTATTTGTCTTCATATTGAGTCTCTTCTGTGTGTTTTTCACCTTTGTCTATAAGTGTCTCTGTTGATCTTCAATATCACCTTTACATATTTTAGCTGTGACTCTTAGTCAGCATTAATCCATCTCTATTAGCTCTCAATAAGGTGAATGAGTCATCTCTTCTGGTCTTTTTTATGTTTAGTTATAGTGTTAGGACTAAATGTTAGTCTCATGCCTGAGTTTGTTCTACTCAGCTTTCCCTGTTCTCTTGGCTTAGCATGATTCTAGGGTTAGCAATTTGACTTTTATGTCTACTTAAGGATTACTACTCTAAATAATACCCTCACATGCATGTCTATGATCTTTCTTCTTTTACTTTTGCATAATAGATTTAGGGATGTTCTTCATTGCTTTTTCATGTCTTTCATGTTCCTCATCTTCACTTTTCACATGCATACATCAGGCTAGGGTTAGTGCTTGAAACTGAATTCTGATTACCATGCTTATGTTATTCTGTTAAAGTCCATTGTTTTTATGTCTAGTTGAGCCATGTTGACTGTTTCATGAGAATCTATGCTTATATGTGTATTTGTGCCATGAACCTTAAAGGTTCTGAAGTTTTTCAAATGTCATATGACTTGAGCTAGGAGTGATTAGGTTAGAACTAACATGCATTCATACTTTATCACATGTAGTCTAATAATATAAGTTAATGGATTGAAATTCAACCATATCAATTGGTTCCTTTGAGTTTGGGTTGATTAATCCATTTTATTTGATCATCTATTTTTCTGTGTGCAATACATGTTGGTAATGATTAAGTTTTGCTAGTTTTTGTTGATTATGAATGTCTGATTAACTGATCAGGCCTTAGGGGAATTGGTTATAGCGGTTAGTGCTAAGCTTCATAAAGTGGTTAGTTTTGAAAAAGGCTAAAATTGAAAATCACAAAAATAGGCTATAAGTTCAATAGTTGACCTAAGAGTGGTCAACTTTGCAAAGGTTGACCAACTCTATAAGGTCCAAACACACCAGCCCACTTCAAAAGGGGCTAGTTGTGCAAAGAATGGTTAAGCTTGAAAATGCAAGCTCACCAAGGCTCATTTGAGCCCTGAACTTTAGGTGGCTAGGTATGCAAAGACCTTAGTCCAGCCTATGTTCAGTAATTGGGCTTCAGTTGCCCAGGCTAAGTCTCAACTTGAGACTGACCAATAGTTTAATATTCTAAATGCCTCAATAAAGCAGGCTAGTCCTGCAAATTAGTTTAATTAACTTTAAATGAACAAAGATAGGTTATTAGGTAATAATTGACCTAAGTGTAGTCAACTTTGCAAAGGTTGACCAACTCTATAAGGTCCTAACACACCAGTCCACCTCAAAAGGGGCTGGTTGTGCAGAACTGGCTAAGTCTACAAATGCAGACTTGCCCAGGCTCATTTTGAGCCCTGAACTAAAGTGGCCAGGCCTGCAAAGGCTTTGGACCCAACTATGTTAAGTAATTGGGTTTAATTGCCCAAGCCAAGTCTCAACTTAAGACTGGCTAAGCTTTAAACAAGTTAATTTTAATAATAAGGCAGGCTAGTCCTGCAATTAGCTTAAAATGAAATAAGAAGGTTTTAATTAACTGAAATTGAACTAAAAGAGGCTAAAATTGAAATAGTTCCCTAAAATAGAATTGGCCAGTCCTTAAATACCAATGCAAGGACTGGCCACTAGTTAAATATGGTTTTAAAATGCTGAAACCCGACCTAGGTAGGTCAGGTAATTCAGCAGTGCCTTCAAAGGTATAAAAGGGAACCAATTTAGTAATTTGGTAAATAGTTTGAAATATATAGGGTTAAGGGAGTCATTTGTACCCCTGATTTCTGCAATTTTGCAGAGATTTAAGGGTATAATGGTCTCCCTAAAATGGAAAATCTGTAAAAATATTTAACCCCTAAGGTTACATTGGTAAAAGGCCCATAAAAGGAATCTTTGGAACCTTCCAGCACATGCTGGAAGGGTTTCTATTAACAGAATTGTGGGTCTAAGTGTAAATTGGATAATTTTAAGAGGGGGAGAAGTAGGATTTAATCCCATACTTTCTCCCCAAGTCATCAGCCCCATCCATTCCTATAAATACTCCCAAAAAGAGTGAAATAGGGGCTGGCTTTTGATAAGAAAGTTCAGAGAAAAATACTAGTATAGCAATAGAGTTCTTCTGCATTTTTCGAGTAAGAACTTAGGATATTCTTCTGATTTTGGGATTTTTGCTCGAGTTTCTGCTTGGATTCTGTTTGCTATTGTTGGGTTTCCTATTTGCTGATTGTTGTTGTCTCATTCATTTGGCATCTCAATTCCACTGTTGCATTGCTGTTTGGGTCTATTGCTGATTACTTGCTCTTATTTCCCCTAGACTCATTGGTCTTCTTCTTATTGATCCAGGTATACTCTTGTCCAAAACCAAGCTGTAAAGATTTGACTGAATGAAATGAAGCTCTTGGACTTAGAATTCATTTGATAGTGTGTACTTTGTAATTTGTTCTTTCTTGTTTCAATTTTAGATCCATAGCAGTAGTATAAATGTAGTAGCAGAAAAGAACAAACACAATAACAATGTAATAGCTAGTATAATAGTAGTAGTATAGTAGTAGTATAGTCATAGTCGTATATCACTTAGTTAAATAGGTAAAGCCTTAAAATATAAGTTAGCTAATCACGGTTTATATCATTAACTATTCTTCACAGTAATCTCATAAGCCATAATCACGTAGTTACTCATATGGTGTGGATCTACACTTTAGCATAAGTAAGTTTTAAAGATGAAAGACATTAGTTCAAGTCGAGCATAACTGAATTAACAACGCTGTAAGGAGCTAAGTCATAGTAGGTTAGCAGTTTAGTTGTAAATTACTCATCTTACCTTTAAATAGTCCTCATATCTTTACATATAGTTAGCTTCATAATCTCTCAACTAGTAAACAATCCAAATGACCGTGTAAATCCATTAGTAAAGGTCAAAATCAGAGATAGTTAGTTTATTAAGCTCTCATGTACATAGATATTTGATTTAGAGTTAGTACTTTGTGTATCGACTTTTCTCTTTCTGATTAATAAAAGTATTTGATTTTATCTCTTAATTATGTGTATTTATTTTACTGTGAATTTACATTTTCTATTTTTGCTTTTATTATGTTCATTTGGTTTGGGCCCAACATGCAATGTGGGCCTGAACTATGGCGTTAAATCGACTGGACTACCTAATATAAGCCTGAAGACTGCCTGGGCCTTTGAGGCCTGGGCAGATTTAGTATTCGTTTAAGTAAATGCAGAAGCTCATGCCCAAAAATAAAAGCTGTGACATTGGCCTTGGCCTAGTTTTGAAATAGAAATACGGATAAGGAAAAAACAGATATAGAAAATATAGCCAAACATTAGTACTGAACCTTAAATAAAAATTGGGACGAGCCTCGCCCGATATTAAATAACGAGGCCCCTTATTAAGTAATAAGATAATACAAATAGACTCGAGAAAGCTAATAGTAAATTCCATAGCTTCTCCCTAAAGACTTAAGAGCCGCTAGACGTTATTAGGTACGATTTAACATGCTTTCCTTAAATACGAGTGTGCACTTGGTGCAACTCAAATCCCAAATCCCGGCAAAGCCGAAATGTACTAAAAGTCACAGGTGTACTGGTTGCGGTGTGACTCGAGGTGTGTTTTCGCAATGTCGCAATTCTTTAAAAATATTAAAGGAAAAAGCACGTACATATTGTTAAAATCTATGTTGAGTCAAACAAGAGTTGAGAACGACAATTGAGCGACCGTGCTAAAACCACGGAACCTGGAAATGCCTAACACCTTCTCCCGGGTTAATAGAGTTCCTTAACCAGATCTTTGTTTCGCAGACATTTTTGAAAGAGTCAATTTCCTCGGATTCGGGATTAACTGGTGACTTGGGACACCATTGTTATCTCAAGTGGCGACTCTGATTAATTACAACAAAATTCCGAACCGATTGTCCTTTAATTGGAAAAACTCCTTCCTCTATGCTATTATATCCGTCTCAGGTATTTGAACATCGAGGTATACCCTACAAAGCGTATTTATATGCTTATTCATGGTGTGGGGTAGTAAAAAGGGAGGTGTGACAGCTATAAAATGTCATCCTGTTACTAATAATGAACCAGAATATGAAGCTGTGATTACAGGTTTGGAATTGGAGCTTGAATTCGGCATCAAGCAAATCATAATTAAAAGTGATTACCAGTTGGTAGTGAATCAAGTACTGGGGACTTATGTAGCCAGAGAAACCAGAATGCATGAATATCTTGAGAAGGTATGAGAATTAGTAAGACAATTCGAGACTTAGAAGATAATGCATATTCCAAGGGACGAAAATGCAGAAGCTGATGCTTTGTCCAACCTCGCATCTGTGGCAGATATAGCGGACGATGCAAATGCTTTGGTTATACATTTATTCCATTCCACTCTCGAACCTGATAAGAACGAGGTAAATTTAATCATTTGACTTGGGATTGGAGGAATGAAATCATTGCTTTTTTGTAGTATGGAACCGTACCTAATGATAAAACAAAGGCTCATGCATTACATAAGAAAGCTTCCCGTTATTGTTTACATCAAGGAAATCTTTATCGAAAAATGTTCGGAGGTCCTCTAGCAAGGTGCCTCGGTCCTTCGCAAACGGAGTATGTAATGAGTGAAATACATGAAGGACATTGTGGAAATCATGCGAGAGGTAGATCATTGGTAAAAACATTGATACGGGCTGGATATTATTGGCCAAAAATGGAGGAGGAACCAAACGACTTCATATCGAAATGTGATAAATGTCAGAGGTACGGAAACAATATGCATAGGCCGGCTAAATTACTGCATCCAGTCATAGCTCCATGGCCCTTCATGAAGTGGGGAATGGATATCGTAGGACCACTGCCTCAGGAAAAAGGACAGGTAAAGTTTCTACACGTACTTACTGACTATTTCACTAAATGGGTAGAAGCAGGGGCATTTAAACAAGTACGAGAGAAAGAAGTTAAAGACTTTATTTGGAGAAATATAATATGCCGCTTTGGGGTTCTAAAGGAAATCGTGTGTGATAATGGTACGCAATTCATAGGAGCACAAATTACTGAATTCTTTCAAAGCTGGAAAATCAAAAGAATAACATCGACACCATATTATCCGGTGGGTAATGGACAAGAGGAATCCACGAACAATATAATCATCAATAATTTGAATAAAAGGTTACAGGATTCAAAAGGCCATTGGCCAGAAGTTCTACCAGCTGTGTTGTGGGCTTATCGAACAACTACAAAAACAAGCACGGGTGGAACACCGTTTTCGATGGTTTATGGTGCAGAAGCACTGATTCCAGTTGAAATAGGGGAACCAAGTATAAGATATGATCAAGCAACGGAGGATTCAAACAATGAAGAGTTACGAATTAACCTAGATCTTGTTAAAGAAAGGAGAGAAACATCATTGATAAGAATGGCAGCACAAAAATAAGTGATTGAACGATATTATAACCGGAAAGCACGTCTCAGGTTCTTTAAAACTGGGGACTTCGTGCTCAAAAAGGTATTTCAATCTACGAAGGCTGCTAATTCAAGAAAGTTAAGTCTAACATGGGAATCGCCATATAGAATTCGTAATGTTGCGGGAAAAGGTGCGTATGAGCTAGAAACTATGGATGGTAAAATTTTACCTTCACGTTGGAATGCTGTACATTAAAAAAGATACTACTTCTAGTGGGGTAGACACGGTCAGGTATTTTCATGTCAAAATTTTTCTCTTTTGAATTATTAAAATTTTACTAATAATTTTAGATGCAAGGCAAAATCCCTAACCGTGCCAAATGATGAAACACAACCTGCATGGAAAAATAGAATACTCTTAAATTCTAAGCCTAGGGTTATATGAATCTGGTGGAAGTACATACGAGTAGGCAGTTTTCATCTAAAATTGTACCTTCGAGTCCCGCATATTTTCTGTTTGAGGAAAAGGACCAGTATATAGGTAATAGCCAAGTGTTCAAGGCTTCATTTCTTCAACGCTCAAACACTTGGGGGACTATACAGTGTATATAGCCTAGTGCAGAAAAATAGATGCGGGTTCATAAAGGAAAAAGAGATACGGGAGTTTAAGTAAAAGCGGATCAAATTCAGCCACGAAAGTGCCATATATCAAGATTCAGCTGTGAATAGCTACGTTACTTTACAAAAAATATTTTCAATGTTGTAAACACTTTCCAAACCCTTTTCTAAATATATAAAGATAGGGTTATGGTTATGTGCTAAAACAGGTTGTAAAAGAAAACCTTGTATATTTTATATTAAGAAATCTGTTGTACGAAAAATAGTTGCGAGGAAGTTATAGACGTACCGCAACACATGTATTATTCAAAAATTCGTTCAAGTTCATTAATAAAAACTTGTTCAAGTTATTTCATACAAAAAACATGTGCTTCCTATTTTTTTTCATCGTCTTATAACACTATTATGAAGTTGAGACGTCTACTTCATTAAGTGTCAATATATAAAAAGGGCCCTCTTTTTATAATCCTCATGTTGATAAGTCCATGAGTAGAATCATAAAGCATTTTCAAAAGGTAAAAATGCAAAACTATTCTATAAGTCCTAAACATGAAAATAGGCAAGAATAGAACACAAAGAGGTATTATTTAACCTCTAGAGCATAAAAGACTAATGGAAAAAGGAAATTTAGTCATTCAAATATAATTGTCTTTAAAGCAAATACCCCATTATGAGAAGTATGGACTTCATCATAAAAATCCTTCAAACAAGGATTATACCATCAAATAAAATTAAAAAAAAAAAAGAACAACAAAAGATTTTTCTTTTTCAACTGGTCACTGAGGGAGTTGGAAGGTCAAAGGTTGAAACATGAGCAGGAGCAGCTTCACCCTCAGATACTTGAATTATTACACCGATTGCCTTAATAGTAGCTTCACAATCCACCGGATCTACTGCCTCAGGAGTTCCACACATTGGAGAAGAAATATCAATGGGTTGCTCAGGAGTTCCAACAGGTTGGTTATTCTTCTCAATCACATCTAAGACTTTGGCAAATTTGGATTGTAAGTTAAAATTCTCTTGGGTAGCCTCTAATAATTCATCCCGATGTGATCTAAGAAAAGCCTAGTTGACCTCATAATTAAAATTCTCTGCAAGAAACATATACTCTTTCACCAAGGTTTTATAATCCTTTTCCCATTTAGAAAGATAGTTTTTCATTGATTCTTGCTCAGTTAATTGGGAGTCAAGAGAAGTTTTGAGTATAATATTGTAACTTCCCAAAGCATGAACTTTGTCTGAGGAAGTTTTCAAGTCAACCCGAGCTTGTTTCAAGTTCTGCTCCAACTCTCTGGCATAGTCCTCTTTTCTCTTCATAAGCTATTTAAGCCCTTTAATTTCTTCATTCGCCTTTAATGACGATTCATTTAAGGTGTCTTTATCCTTTCTAACCTGACTTAAGGTGGCCTGGGAGACCCTTAAGTCAGCAGATAAAGTGTGATTTTGTCGTTCCAAGCGAGCTTTGCCATCTTGAAGCTCATCCATATTTATGATGGTGTTTTCATATTGCTCCTTCCAATTTTGAGCTTCAAATTGGCCTTATTGAATGGCTTTTGAGGATTCCTGTGCCTTTCTTTCCAAAGAGGTGATCCTCCCCATTAGCTCAGTACCAATCAAATTAGCCTACAAATATAAGACACAAAAATAAACACCTACGGTGAATTGAAAATACTCAATTTTAAAAAAGAATATTTACCTTTAAAGTTGAATGAACTATGTCATTCATCAAAGTTAAGTAGCTGTGGCTATCCATCTTTCTCTTCTCTATATCTCCGATCAAGGGCTCAAGCCATACATCAGCACTACCAGTCCTCCTCAAAAGGCTATGAGTGGCAGGAACATCAAGTGTGACTTTTGTCATAGTCATACTGCTGCTACTCGGACCAGTTTCCAAACGCACTAAACAGGAAGAAGGGGTAGTGGAAGGAGGAGTAGTAGAAGAGGAAAAAATGGTAGAAGGTACGGAAGCTAAAATGGGAACATACACGGGAATTGGAATTGATACGGGAATAGAAGCATTCACCAAAAGAGAAGGAGCTAAAGAAATCAATTTGGGATCAAAAATGCTTACGGGTGGAGATAATATGAAAGAGATAGGAGGAACAGGAATCGAGGAAGAAAAGGGAATTTCATTCAGAACAGGACCCGGCTCTACGCCTTCAATATTGTCAATAGAAAGACACTGAGTAGACTCAATAAAGTCTATTGGAGCAGCCTCTTTATCAATCAAGACAGGCTTGGTAGGTGAGGCACGAGCGAGAGCATCCTCAATCTCATTCCCGGGTCTCCTTATTTTTGGCCTGGGTAACGGCGAGGTACCTTCTTCTTCTTCAGTATTAGCATCAACTGCCAATATTTTTTTCTTTGCTGCTATCAAAGTTTTAGCCTTGTCTAAGTCAAGAGAAGTATTGGCAGCAATGCGCATAGCTAAAGCTTCGTCAGGTAACATTCATTTGTTGCCAAACCCTAATATAAAAGGAAGGGGGAAAAACTGAATTCAATAATATTAAAAATTAGATTTATTATACGCATTTAAGAATAGAAACATACATACCGTGTGTTTCCACTTTCCAATTGTGAAGAGAGGAGATAGACTTCCAAGTCCTTTCCTCCATGGGAGCCACCTTCAAAATTGAGTCTACCCAACCACGGAAGTTGGGAATAGACTCCACATCTCCCATGGTTGCTACAAAAACCAAGTAAAAGAGAAGGGAATGTTTAAAAATCAAAGAAAAATGGGAGCGAAAGAAAAATGACTAGAAGCTTACGTGCAAAGTTCCACTTCTCAGGGAAGGGAATGTTTGTCTCGCCCAGTAAATCCACTGTGCGAACAGTAATGTAACGTAGGTACCATCCATGGTCATTAACATAATCAAGGTTTACTAAAACTTTTTTACTCCTTGTGGTTAAGGTAAAGAAACCATAACGCATCAAATTAGGATGATATAAGTGGATGAGATGGGCAAAGGTAAAATCAACTTTGGCCTTTGAAGATAGAAATCTCAAGCAAGCCACCGCCCTCCATACTAATGGGCAAACCTGACCTAAGCAAATGTATAAGAAACGACAGAAATGAAGGATAACTGAATCTACATCAGGCTTTAACCCCCAAGTAAAGGGATAGGTATAAATAAAGGAATACCGTATAAATAAAGGAACACCCATTCCTAAAGGAAGAAATCTTTTGATTTATGGTAGGAATTGATAGGCGAAGATTTTCCTTCCAATAACAATCATTCCTAATGATTGGAATTGAGAGTTCAGTTATGAGGAAAGGATAAGCATCAAGTTTCTCTAATTTTTCAACTTGCTTTAGAAGTGATGATCTATCACTCACAAAAGATAAATCATTCGGAACAATGTCTTCAACTGAAAGTTTTAGAGAAGGGTCGAAAGGCTCTTTACCTTTAGAAGGAGAAGCTTTAGACGAAGAACCTTTGACATTCGAGTCCGGGGAAGGAGAAGCATTGCCAGATGATTCTTCACGCGTTGATCTTAAATTTCGAAGTCTTCCTCCTTTATCTCTACTGTGCCTAATAGAGGTAGGAACATTGGGAAATTGATCGAGAATTGGAACTTTTCTAGGGTTAGGTTTTGAGATGCCATTGTTGGATAAGATTTTTCTCAGAAGAAAGGTAAAAGAAGTCACTTGATGAAGAAGAAAACTAAGGAAGAAAGATTCAAAGCAGTATAAGGAAGCAGCTGATGAACTAAAGAGGTATAATGATGAAAAACTGTATTAAAAAGAACTGTCACTTCTTGAAAAGAAAGGTTGAAAAAGCCTAGAAAGAAGGAAGTAGAGTTGTAGAGTTAAATTAGAAGATGACACGTGTAGGGAGCATTTAAAGAACAAGACAAGTGAAGTGTCAGCATTTATTACGATAAAAACACCATTTCCACTTCCCACTTATTTAACAGATAAATAAATTGAAAGTGGGGGGACTATCTGTATTGGGAAAAAGCTTTTTTCTGACGTGGCAAGACACGTGGAAAGGTCCAAAGGTTATCATTCCGAAAGAGGATATATAAAAGATACGAGGAGACAAATTAGACACGAGACGTAATTCAACTTCGAGTCCCGTATCTATCCAGAGTGGGTTGGAATGTGATTCTAAAGACAAAGGATACCAAGAGCAAACAGATACGAGTTCCATATCTATTCAAGACATTCAAAGGCAACGGGTCAAAAAACATTTAAAGCATGGATCTGGAGGCAGAAAGAAATCCAAATTCAATCATTAAATACATGATACGTTGAAGAATTAGTATTTAATAGGAATGATTGTGTAACGACCTATTTAATGTCATTTATTACACATAATTATGTCATTAAAACCTTGGTTTTATTCTTCTACCTAGAGTCAGCTATAAAATGAGGAAGTTATATCAATTGTAGACACGATCAACTTTTGAAAACCTACTGAAATACAATTTTACTTTACTGTTCATTCTGATTATTGAAAGCCTATTACATTTTCCAGTCTCTTAATTATCAGTAACCCGATTTTTCTATTATTTTCTGGTTTAATCGAAGTTCTATATTTTGGTTAAACAAATGCCTTTAGGCATCGAGCACCCTCTATACTAATGTAACAGTTAATAATAAGACTATCATTTTTACCAAAAAGAAAAAACTATATCACAAGAAAACTTTTTAAAAGAAGAATTGTGTACGCTGATTCTTTTCAAGAAGTTTATATGTCAAATTATATAAAAATATATTTAATATATGTAAAGATTTACTACAAGCAATACTAAAGTAGGTTAGTGATTTTAAATATTTCTTATAAGAGGCTTTAAATAAGCTTTTCAGTTTTTGTTTGATTAAACATAAATATAATATACAAAATGTAACTAAACCAAAGTAATAAATATTCGATAAGGAAAGGATAGCTTGTGAGGCACATCATATATTAATAGCTTCTTTGGCCTAAGCTTTTGAAATTTGCTTATTTTGTGAAATGATTTTTCTAAAAGTGTTTCACAAAAATGTACTTTTGGTGAGAAATCAATTTGTGTTTGGCTAATTAATTAAGTTAAAAATACTTTTGAGCAATAATTAGTGTTTGATCAGGCTTTTAATAACTGCTTTTAAGTGTATCTTTCTCAAAAATACTTTTTGTGAGAAGCTATATTTTTTTACTTCTTAAAAACTGCTTTTATTTTTCCTCAAAAGTATTTTTTTCTAAAAGTTTGGCCCAACACCTCAATTTTTGACGAGAAAAAAATTTGACCAAATAGACTATAAATGGAGATATTGCAGTAAATAAAAACTTTTCAAGATTACTTTTTCTTGAAAAGATTAAGTTTAAGTGTTGTTTCTGCTGCCAAAGATAGATAACAAATTTATATTCCTCCCAGCGTCAGAAAGACTTTGTCTACTATTACTATATCTGGACAATATATGCAACTTTGAAGAACGTAAAAGGCTACAAATACCTTTAAACAAAAATTAAATAAATAAAAATCACATATATAAATTGTTGTGAGTCTCGAGAAAATGGATCTCAGTGGTTGCACATATCTAATTAAAGATAATATAATATACTATAGGCATGGTGTTTCCCTAGAAGCAGTAATAAGGCTAATTGGTGCTTAGGGCCGGCATATATCCAATATAACCGAGAGTTCGGATCGAAAAAAAATTATTGGAGTATCAGTATCGGGTTATTAGATTAATAATTTGATAATTATTTGTATTTTTTTATTATTGAGTTATCGTTTTAGGCCTCAATTTTTTCAATTTCTTAATGGGTTAATAGATAATCCAATGAGATTTAATAAAATTATAATTTTACCTTTAAGTATATAATACATCGAGGACTTCATTCTTTCTTTTTCTCCAAATTTTTCCAGCCGCATTCAAGATTGAAGTTTCATAGTTCACTCTTCAAACTTTGATTCAATTCTTCATAAGTTCTTCTTCAATTTTTTTTTTTTGGCAGGAAACAAATTTTTTTTATTTTTGTTCCTATTAACTGCTATTTCCAGTGAATTGGAGATGAAATATTTGTGGAGTTATAGTATCAATTTTGGAGATTGAACTGGCCTTGAATTTGTCAAATTGAAGCATACTTCAAATATTAGTTGTGGCTAGAATGCAGAAATAGGTAGTATATTATATGTGAATTCTTCTATTTTTTGCTTAACTCCTGTGAATTGTCTTCTCTTTTTTGCTTAACTCTAGATTGAGATATATCTAATCGGGTAAATCGAGAATTTTCGATAATTATTGATATCTGATTAAGAGATAATCGATATCTTATCGGTTCGGTTATCGATTTATTATATTTGTAAATCGATATGCTAAACCGATAATATTCACAACCGCACCGAATCGACGGATGCCCACCCTTATTGGTGCTAAAATCACTTGACATAAATTATCCTTTATTTTAATCGTAATTTCTATTAAACTATAAATTAAACGTACACCAAAATCAAGTGTAATTATTATGGACTAACTAGCAAAAGGAATGTATGGGTCGGAATCCGACCCTATAATAATCAACGAAGTTAACCACCTCTCTGAATTAATCTAAGATTAATAAGTGGCATGACCACTCGTAATTAACAGCGTTTAACGCCTGCCTGATATGATTAATAAGGCTACGGCCCACCTGCTGCCCTGGAGACAAAATCCCAAAGTGGTTCCGGCCATCAATTGTCAGCTTATGCAGCTCACTACTATTAAAACAAGAAAGGGAAGCCTAATGATGGGTTCCTCTCCTTCCTCACGGAGAGTCTCCAAAAGAGGGACATTGAGAGAGAACAATAGATGAGATAGAAACAATCTTACAAAAGAATACAACATGATTGTAAGGCTATGAACCTCTTAATAGAGAGGCAGATCACACCATTACCATCAATACAAATCGTCAACCTTTCTCACCATAATGGGGATTGCCTACTGTTATCTCTTTTATATGATTCTTGAATTATTACGACTTGCAATGATTGGCCCATAATTTATGTATATTATTTCATATTCATAAAGTATATGCTAAATTTTGAATCAAACAATTTGGTGCCGTCTTTGGGGATTTCCTAGCAAGATCGCGTAGATTTTCCTAGAATAAAAAAAGGGAACACCAGAAAAGAAAAAGAGAAATAAAAAAAACCAGCTCGAGCAACCCTGCTCTCTCTCTCCGATTTCTGGTAATGCGAACGGGAAGAGAAAATTTCCCCCACTTATAGGAGGATCCCTAAGAAGTATTCCCCCACACTCCTGGTGTGGACCTCGAGCCAAAAGCCACCTCAAAACAACCCGCGCACTGGAAACCACACATAAACTGCTCAAAGTCAATCAGGCCATGCCCCTTCCACAAAGAATTCAACTACGGTTGAACCAAGACTCACGCTATGCGCCCTCTCCTCCAATAATCGGTAAAGTTCAACAACAGTTGAATTGGGACTCAAGACATGCGCCTTAACCAAAGAATTTAACTACAGTTGAACCAAGACTCGGGCTATGCACCATCGCCTCCAATAATTGGGAAAGTTCAACAACAGTTGAACTGGCACTCTGGCCATGCGCCTTCGCCAATGAATCCAACTATGATTGAACCAAGACTCGGGCTATGTGTCCTCGCCTCCAATAATCGGTAATGTTCAACAACGGTTGAACTGGGACTCAGGCCATGCGCCTTCTCCAATGAATTCAACTACGGTTGAACCAAGACTTGGGCTATGCACCCTCGCCTCCAATAATCGATAAAGTTTAACAACAGTTGAACTAGGACTCAGGCCATGCGCCTTCGCCCACAAAATCAATTAAGGTTGAACCAAGACTCGGGCTATGCGCTCTCGCCTCCAATAATTGGTAAAGTTCAACAACATTTGAACTGGGACTCAGGCCATGCGCCTTCGCCAACGAATTCAACTATGGTTGAACCAAGACTCGGGCTATGCACCCTCGCCTCCAATAATCGGTAAAGTTCAACAACATTTGAACTGGGACTCAGGCCATGCGCCTTCACCAATGAATTCAATTAGGGTTGAACCAAGACTCGGGCGATGCGCCCCCGCCTCCAATAATCGATAAAGTTCAATAATAGTTGAACTGGGACTCAGGCCATGCGCCTTTACCAACGAATCCAACTATGGTTGAACCAAGACTTGGGCTATGCACCCTCGCCTCCAATAATTGGTAAAGTTCAACAACAGTTGAACTGGGACTTAGGCTATGCACCTTCGCCAATGAATTCAACAATGGTTGAACCAAGACTTGGGCCATGCACCCTCGCATCCGATAATCGGTAAAGTTCAACAATAGTTGAACTGGGACTCAGGACATGCGCATTCGCCAACAAATTCAACTACGGTTGAACCAAGACTCGGCTATGTGCCCTCG
This sequence comes from Nicotiana noctiflora, assembly GCA_032618575.1. NCBI lineage: Eukaryota > Viridiplantae > Streptophyta > Magnoliopsida > Solanales > Solanaceae > Nicotiana > Nicotiana noctiflora. The sequence goes on along the minus strand of JASVEL010003156.1, from coordinate 256,477 downwards.
CCTCCAATAATCGATAAAGTTCAACAGCAGTTTAACTGGGACTCAGGCCATGCGCCTTTGACAGTGAATTCAACTACGATTGAACCAAGACTCAGGCTATGCGCCCTCGCCTCAAATAATCGGTAAAGTTCCACAACTGTTGAACTGGGACTCAGTCCATGCGCCTTCGCCAACAAATTCAACAACTGTTAAACCAAGACTTGGGCTATGCGCCCTCACCTCTAGTAATTGGTAAAGTTCAACAACAGTTGAACTGGGACTCAAGCCATGCGCCTTCTCCAATAAATTCAACTACGGTTGAACCAAGACTCAAGCTATGTGCCCTCACCTCCAATAATCGGTAAAGTGCAAGAACAGTTGAACTGGGACTCAGGCTTTGCGCCTTCGCCATTGAATTCAACTACGGTTGAACCAAGACTCGGGCTATGCGCCCTCGCCTCCAATAATTTGTAAAGTTCAACGAAAGTTGAACTGGGACTCATGCCATGCGCCTTCACCAACGAATTCAACTACGGTTAAACCAAGACTCAGGTTATGCGTCCTTACCTCCAATAATTGGTAAAGTATAATGACAGTTGAACTGGGACTCAGGCCATGCACTTTTGCCAACGAATTCAACTACGGTTGAACAAAGACTCGGGCTATTCACCCTCGACTCCAATAAACTGTAAAGTTCAACAAGAGTTGAACTGGGACTCAGGCCCTGCGCCTTTGCCAACGAATTCAACTACAGTTGAACCAAGGCTCAGGCTATGCACCCTCGCCTCCAATAATCGATAAATTTCAACAACAGTTGAACTGGAACTTAGGCCACGTGCATTCACCCACGAGTTTAACCACGGTCGAACCAAAACTCAGACTGAGCTCCTTCACCGCTAAACTCAGCAAAAACTCAATCAAATCAAGGCACGGGTTAAGCACCCTTGCCGTCCAAGTAAGTATGCCCAACTCAAACTAAATCAGAGACACGTAGAATTCGGCCTCAGTCAGACTACAAGGTCGTGCCCTCATTAGCACGGCCAGTAGCCTTACCACGCCCGAATCGGGACTAAGGATAAATGCCACTACCTCTGAATGGGGTTTTAGACACGGTCACCCCTAGTCGAGAAGAAAAAGTCTCCAACACCCGAAGGTTAACACACCTACCAAAGTTGAATATTAAAAGCAAGATTCCCCTTCAAACGCATGCACAAAAGGGGGGGAGGGAGGTGCAAAACAGACACAAGGCAAATGACGGAAGGCAAATTCCTTTTTATTAATAAAACAATCGTGGGTCATTCTCGCTTACACCTGGACGAAAGCCGATCAATGAAAAAAAAATTAAAAAAAAGAACACAACAACAAACGCCAAATGGCAAAAAAAGAAGAAGAAGAAGACTCCTCTCAACTCGGAGCCGTCCGTGCTCCTATTTGTGCCACCATCGATCCCTGGCATCGCTGCTTCAAAACCACATTCCATACGGGCCTCCCGAGTCCTTTGACGTGCCCCATCGAAAGTAGCTTTGGTCACAATACCGGCCTCCAACATATTTTTGTATACGTCCCGCTGGGCCTCAGCATAAACCCAAAGCTCACGAGCCTAACCAGAGGAAGCGACTTGCTCCCAAAAATGCTGGTTCTCCTCCTCTAGGATCGCAACCTACGCCGTCGTAGCCTAAGCATCCCGCTCAAGGACACCTATCCGCTCCTCGAGGCTCGCCTCCCTGAAGGCGGCAATGGCCCTTACCAGCAACAACTGGGACTCACTGGCGCGGACAGCCCCCTGCTACTCCTCAACCCTTGTTGAGGCGTCATCCAGCTGACGCTTCAAGGCCGTGATCTCCCCCTCCAGTGTGGCCACCTTCTCACTCCACACCGATATGGTTTCCGTTACCTTTGCTAGGCATAGGCACTCGCACTCGACTGCGGCCCTCCTACCGGCCTCAAGCTCCTCATCCTTCCAATGGAGCTACTCTTCAAGGGCACTCACTCGGCCAAGTGTTTGTTGTGACTAGAGCTCCCGCCTCGTCAATTCCTCAACCAGAGCTCGGCTACAGGGTTCGATTCTCAAGCGCACACAAATCTCCTCGCACCAATCCCGGTAGCGGCGATGCTTATCCAGCACCCGTAAAAATACCACCAAGAAAACGTTGGCTCAGCTGATGCTCTCTACCTCCAGCAAGTAGGACAGCAAAACAGAGACAACGGTTAAAGAGAAAAATAAAACAAGGCAAAGAAGAGATGAATTGATATACGAATACCTACCCTCAAACCCATCACAGCTACCTTATTCATCAAACCAACGTTCGTGATGTCCCTCAGCGACTCATTCTCTACCTCCGAGCACAACATCCCAAACTGCGACACCAAACTCAAGCCTTTAAGCAGCAGGTTCAAGTCCGAGGGGACTTCAATGAGGCGCGACCTCCCCTCCGCCCGAATGGTCACCTTTGTAAAGCTATCTCGAAACATACAGACGTCCTCAAGATCTATGTCCGACTCAGCCCAAGACCCTTCTCCCATGGCCTCTCATTCTCCTTCTCTTTCTCCTCATGCCGCAGTCGCCAATGGAACGCTCAGACCACCAACTTCAACAACTACCGAAGAACTTCCCCCCATCTCAACTATGGGAGTCGCCAATCAAGCTGTTGGAAGGGCAAAATCTACGCAGCCCAAACCCGCTGGAATGACCCCCACCAGCAGCTCGCCTTCAAAGGTAGGTGCTACAGCCGTATCCTCCCCCGCGTTCGTCAGGGGGGGGGGGGGAGAATCCATATTGATCACTACAAGGGGAGTAGGCATAATTACTGCGGGAGGAATTAGAGTGAACGCGACCCTACATCAGACCAATGGCCTTTCCTCCTCTTCGGCCGAGGATGACTCATCTCGAGGGTGCACGGCCCCCGAGGGCCCCTAATCCCAAAATATGGTCCATAGGGGGAAGGCACCATAGAAAACTCGACCGATGCCACCCTTGATGCGTGACGTGGTGCTAGTGTGGCATAAAACCGAGAGACTGCACCTGGATGCCGGGAGGCCAGTTGAGGAGCCTTGCCACGGCTGTAACGGAAAACCAAAGTCAGTAAATAAAATCCTAGAACCACAAACCAAGCAAGATAAAAGATATTTTGCTTACCCGCAGAAGGCCTACAGCCGTGTCTCTCCCAAAAAGACGCCCACGTACGGTATCCCTTCAGTTTGAGGAAGCACAGCTTCGAGCCACCCATGCATCCCTACTAACAGGGTAGGTGGTTACCTCTCGGCTACAGAGGCAACAACGAGACAACATTAGCATACTACAAAATAAAAAGGGAGAATAAACGAAATTAATTGTCTCAGTAACGTGACTCACGTGCATGGTTCCAAGCCTCCGGGAACCCTGAAGGGGATGCCACTAGATGCTCGATTTTGATGTAAAAGAACTGCTCGAAGGGGCGGGGCTCAACCTCATCATCCACTGCTGTAGTCTACCCTCTCGACCCATGAAGGCATACCCGAAGCATGGTACCCCGTACCCGTTAAGGGGCATAAATGGCGAGCACGTGCTGCAACATGACCACTCTGCCAGCTAGTTCCCGTACTTCAGGAACATCGCCAACAACTTATGTAGAGAGGGGGTGAGTTGGCGTGCACACACCCTATAATAACGACAGAAGTCCACCACCAAGGTGGGAAGCGAAATCTTGATCCCCAGCCTGACGGGGTACGCATAGAAGACGCAGTACCCCCTGCGATCATTGTGAAGCCTTTCCTCGCTTCGTGCAAGGAATATATCTGCATGGGTAGGGATGACCCCCTGCTCCCATAATCGGGCCATACCAACCTCCCCCATCAGTGGGGCTTCATCTACAGGGTCCTCCTCGCCATCAATGGTGAAATCTATCGCCGGACCTCTGGGCAAGGGGAATACATCATCCACTGATAGAATTCCTCTTGCATCTCCCTACTCTACACTTCCCATTGCCGGAAGTGGTCCTTAAATCGCTGGGGGGATAATAGACAAGTTTGTTGGGAGAGCTTCACGTGAAGAACTGCGTGCCATTACTTAGTTGTTTGAGTCAAAGAACATAATCAGAAGGATGAAGGTTATCACAACAAAGAAAAGGAGAAGGTGAATTTGCAGAAGGAAAAGCTTTAGAATCACTCAAATGAATAATGAAGTAATGAGAAACTGATGCCTCAATCCACCTTTATAGCCAACATAAATGATTTCGGAAAAACCAATGGACATCATTAACTACATATCTAACCGTTAAAATGATTCGATTCTATCAAGATACGTGCCATCATGACAAGCACCACGAAGTGCCCACTCGACCTCAGTTGTCATCTCGCTAACCAGAGCGAACGTAGAGTCCTGTCGATACGGGCGGAATGTACCATACGCCCTCAAAATTCTAAACACACTATTTACACCGTACTCGGACACGTTGCGTACAACCTGCCTCCCGTCGCCGATGACTATTACATACCAAAGCAAACCCAAGTATTAGAACGTAATCGAGTCCTGACCTCGCCCAAATCATAGTAATGACATCATGCGTCCTCATGATTAGGGGATAACCAACGACTTGATTATATGAAAAAGTGATGTTGAAAAACTCTATGAAATTCGGACCGCCGCCATGAAAAGCATTGCCTCGACCAGAGCGACGGTCATCCATTCATTATCCCAAGTCTTTTATATCGTTGTCGACAAAATCCGCTCATCAAGCTCGAGCGAGGGACGACCTCGATAAGCGGATGGATTAATTGTATGGATCAGAATCCGACCCTATAATAATCAACGAAGTTATCCACCTTTCTCAATTAATCCAAGATTAATAAGTGGCATAATCACTCGTAATTAATGACGTTTAATGCCTGCCTGATACGATTAATAAGGCTACAGCCCACCTGCAGCCCTGGAGACAAAATCCCAAAGTGGTCCCGACCATCAACTGTTAGCTCATACAACTCACTACTATAAAAATTATAAAGGGAAGCCTAATGAGGGGTTCCTCTCGTTCCTTATGGGAACTCTCCAAAATAGAAAGAGTGAGAGAGAACAACAGATGAGAAAAATACAATCTCACAAAAGAATACAACATGATTGTATTGCTCTGAACCTCTTCATGGAAAGGTAGACCACACCATTACCATCAATAAAAATCTTCAACCTTTCTCACCCAAATGTGGATTGACTACTATTATCTCTTTTATATGATTCTTGAATTATTACGACTTGCTATGATTGACCCATAATTTATGTATATTATTTCGTATTCATAAAATATATGGTAACTTTTGAATCAAACAATGAACGCATTTGAACTAATAAGTTTCTGCATATTAACCCTATTATCGAAGCTTATGAATTAATGTGACAAGCTAGTCTAATCCACCTCTCAGCTATACAACACAACAACAACTCCCACATTGCTCTTAGGGGGACTCGAACTTACAACATCTCGGTTGGAAGTGGGGGTTGCTTACCATCAAAGCAACCCATCTTGTCTGCTATATAGCACATAATTTCAAAATGATTTTACTAACTTCATTTTTCTCAACAATAGATCGCGACACTAACTCGACCCAATTACTTTGACTTAGCCATTTAACGCCAAGAATCCGAAACCTAAATAATGTTTTTTATAACAAAAATGACGTTTTAATGTTTTTTTAAAACATACTTTATTAGCTATTTCGCAGTATTGAACTGCGAAATGCACTAACGTCCGTTAGTGCAATTCGCAGTTCAATACTGCGATTTGTATATTCAATTTTTTTAAACGTGGGCTATTTTGCAGTACTTTGCTGCGAAATACAATACGCAGTAAATAACTGCGAATTGTATTTCGCAGTAAAGTACTGCAAAATACCCCTTTATATTCTAACTTCTTCACAGATCCCCCCATTCCTCAATTAAAATTAAAAAAGCTTTCGCCCCCCCCCCCCATTTTTCTCTCATTTTCTTGCAAAAAAAATTATTTTCGTAGTCCCACCTGTCCCCTTGAAAAGTAGCACAAGCGGGCCCCGCACTTTTCGATACGGTTTCGGACTAAACAAAATCACTATCACAGCTTTAATTCGAGGTATTCAATTTATTTTATGTTAAAATTCATATTTTATGTATAGCAGTTAGGAACCATGTTAGTATTAATTTTATATACCATATTAGTGTTAATTTTATTTATGTTATTTATTTTATATACCTTGTTATATATGTTAGCAGTAATTTATCATGTTAGTATTAATTTACCATGTTGATATATATACCATGTTATTATGAATTTAATATGTTACTATATACCATGTTAGCGTAGAGCCTTTTAGCGTAGAGCCTTATAGCGTAGAGCCTTATAGTGTAGACTTATAATAATTAAGAATTATTTTTTGGTCACGGGCGTCAAAAATCAAGTCTGGAACCTTTAGACAACCATTATCTTCCATTTATAAAATTATACTTAATTTAATTAATTAAGTTAATAAAATTATAAAAATATTAAAATTGAGAGTTATAATAAGTAAGAATTATTTTTTGGTCCCGAGCATCAAAAATCAAGCATGGAACCTTTACACAACCATTATCTTTTATTTGTAAATTATACTTAATTTAATTAATTAAGTTAATAAAATTATATAAATATTAAAATTGAGACTTATAATAATTAAGAATTATTATGTGGTCTCGGGCGTAAAAAATCAAGCCTGGAACCTTTACACAACCATTATCTTCCATTTGTAAAATTATACTTAATTTAATTAATTAAGTTAATAAAATTATATAAATATTGAAATTGAGAGTTATAATAATTAAGAATTATTTATTGGTTCCGGGCATCAAAAATCAAGCCTGGAACCTTTACACAACCATTATCTTCAATTTGTAAAGTTATACTAATTATGTATTTATTACACTAACACAAATTATTAATTTTTTTTAATTTATAGTACACGACATGGCATTTCCTCCACCTGCGCACCATGGACCTTCGTCAGATTAGTTATTAGTACTGCAGGGTGACCATAGGTCATCATATGTTTCGGAGGGCCAGCTAGCTCTTGAGAGTATCCGCCCCAGGAGGCCCGATGATTTATGGGAGTTTATAGCGGAGCATCCCTTTCACTCGCGTGTTGTAGAGCTGCTACAGCATACGGGCTTGTATAGTATATTTGAGCTGGGACGGATGCAGATTGAATGGTCGCTCAACACATCCTTGATAGAGCGGTGGCGACCAAAGACGCATACATTTCACCTGCCTACTGGAGAGGCTACGATCACTCTTCAGGATGTGCAGGTGTTATACGGTTTGCGCACTGAGGGCCGCGCATTTACACTGCCCCACCAGTGGAGAGGGATGACCCGTGAATAATTGGCGGATATGATGGGGCAGATGACTGGTTTGCACTTGGCGGGCGACCGTGGTTGTAGTGGTGTGCGACTATCAGTGATTAGAGATTTCATGGCGCAATTGCTTCCGGATATTACTCATGAGACAGATGACTTGTGGATTCTTCGTTACACTTGGATGGCATTGTTCATGCTATTTGGGTGTGTCTTGTTTCCCGACACATCGGGGAACAAGATGACGATGCGGTTTCTGCACTGTCTCGAGGACTTGGATCAGGTGCAACATTATAGCTAGGGAGCTACAATTCTGGCATATCTCTATAGGAGCATGTGCCGGCTAGCATCGGTCCAGCTGTTGATATTGGTGGTTTTCTGCCACTCCTTCAGGTGCAAAATATTTCCAAATACATTGTTTATTAACCCCAAATTCTATATTGTGAAATGACTCATAATTTACATCAACATTTGATCTTAGGTTTGGGCATGGCAGCATATCATACCGTTGCAGCCACCTCTACCAGCAATTCCACCCGGAGAGAACTATCCGCCCCTCCCGCTAGCTGTTAGATGGATTCTCCGGTGAGGGGCTTACCGAGGAACAGATGCGCACCACAATCTCCCTCTTATTAGGGACATATTAGATATGTTGGTAGATGGACAGGTAAATATGTACCTAAAGTTGGTTGTTTTAAATCTAGTTGTACTTTGCATACTCATTTGTTGTTATTGCTTGTAGTTCATCTGGATGCTGTAAAGCGATGACTTGCTTGCCCACCTACCTGCTATTTGCTCAGCAGACCGGCTGATATGGAGCACTTCTGTCCCATTGATATTTTGGGATTTTGTTGAGTATCATGTGACGAAGCGTGTGTTGCATCAGTTTGGTCGTGCTCAGTCGGTACCAAGGGAGCCCGGATGGGAGGCTACTCACTATCAGCGGGACGACCGTTCTAACATGAGCCGACAATATGTTGGGTGGCAGCAGCAGCAGGTAGGTTATTGGGAGCAGCGATCTGAGTGCATCCCACCACCACCTACAGTGTACGAGGAGGGGTCTATTCAGCTGTATGATGGCTGGTACATACGTCATACCTGAATGCATGTCGGGAACCCCATCCACATACTTGACGGTCACTACAAACCATACGCCGGGAGGCACGAGTCACTGGTATGTTTTTTGACTTATTAATATCATATAATTGTGTCACAGAGTTATTTAATTACTAATTGAATTATTTCACAAGGCTATTGGGCTTCACCACATCTGCCAGTCTTGTGTGGATATTCAGCAGTATGAAGACAACCCTAGATTGGTTGATTATGGACGGGAGATAGCTCAGATGGCTCGTTTGGCATTGATGGAGTCGAGGGATAGCCGCAAGTTAGAGCGTGAGCCTGAGTATGCAGCTTCAGATGCGTACCGGAGGGGTAGGCCAGTCCCACGTGCAAGGGCTAGGGCACCAGGCAGGGGTCGCAGGGGACGACGAGGAGGTGGGGCAAGAGGGCGTTGAGGAACCTATTGACCCACCTGCAGGGTTCGGAGGTGGGGGTTTTGGAGATGAGTAGCAGGGTTATATGCCTCAACTAGTTGACCCTTCCAGCAGCATGCAACATGGTTATATGACTCATCCAGCTGACCCTTCCAGCAGCATGCAACAAGATTATATGAGTCATCCAGCTGACCCTTCCAGCAGCATGCCCTCACACAACCTTCAGTTGTCATTGCCAGCGTCGCAGATCACCCCGTTGGGAGCATTGTTGATCATGGGTAGCTTTAACGGGGATGTAGATCAGTACTTCGCTTGCACATCTACTGCAACTGAGCATCGGCCGACCCGTGACGTGGATGGCGGTCGTAGGTTGAGTTATCCATCGTCCCATGCATTTGATGCGGTATGTTTGTATTAATTTTGTTTTTTAATTCTAAATTATTTTTCTTTCACTGCGATAAATTAATTACATCTTTTTTATACAGTCTTCGTCCAAGTCCATGTTTGAGTATACTACATGCGGTGATGAGCATACCATCGAGACATATACGCAGGAGGCCGGCGAGACCATAGTGAGAGAAATAATTTGTTACTGCTATAAAATAAAAATCTATCTTATTTTATCTAACATTACTTATTATTTTATAGGTTGGTGGCGGCCCGACGGCCTATTCTTCCGACCCTACCAGTTGTGCTATCGATGCCGCTGCACATCCTCCCATAAAGAGGCGGCTTGACGATGATGTTCCAGATAGTGTGCCCGACTGACAGGGGATACGACTTAGGCCAACAGCAACACTGAAGCACACAGCCTGCGGCACTCATTGATTTCATTATGTATATAGCCTTGTGTAAATAACATTTATTATGAGTAATAACATTTATTACGTTTTAACATATATACTTAGACGGAACTACTCAAATACATACCTTTCACACATAGCATTAATAAAAGAAACAATACAACTAATAGAAGCACTTGACAAAAGAAACAACAAAATAAACTACAAATGGTACTTAAATGCCACTGAAACTTAAAATAGAACAACACGAACACAAACATAATATTCCACTAAAACTTAAATTTGTACAACACAAATACAAACATACTTTTCCACTTAAACTTAAACTAACATGCCACTTAAACATGAGTAAATCAGAAAGACAAACCTAAAAAATGAACTAAACACATAGTATGAATTGTTTCGTCTTTGGGCTTCCATTTATTCTGCGTTCTAACCACTTAAATTGTTCTAGCAATTGTTCTTTTTCGTCTTCTAACTCTTTTACTCTCGCCTTAAGCTCCGCAATTTCCGATTTATTTATTTTTCTTTGTTCCTTCATTGCTGCAAAATTCCATTCTGATCTCCATTTCTTATCATTTACTTCCCTCAGCTCCTCCCTCATTTCTTCCATTGTTTTATGGAGTTGTCTTGTTAGACCTGCTTGACCTAACCACATATTATGCAGATTAATTATTCGTTCTCTGTAGTTTGCTTGGAGACATTGTTACTCAGCCCATTTATGAAACTCACACATTGGTTCTTCCAGATTTTTGTACAACTGGTTCATACATATCCAGTAGTTACGTCCAACATCATTACCTTCCCAACAAGTTTGCAGCGCACAAGCTTTTGCACAGTAACACACTGGTGTACCATGTTGAGCCATTTAGTTTTACTTCAAAAATATCAAAGTTGGAAGAAATATTTTTGGATTTTGTAAGTTTTTGAGCACATATAATGACTGTAATGAGCCCGCTATTTATAGGCAACATATAACATAAATCGTCATATTATACTACGAATTGCAACTTCAGATTTTGTAGTATTAAACTACGAATTACAAAAAGCAACGGATATTATCACATTTAGTAGTAATAAACTACGAATTATATCGACATTACAATTCACATGCTTTTCAGTTTTTTCAAACGAAAGGACAACTTTACATTTTGTAGTATTGAACTACGAATTACATGGACATGACAATTCACATGATTTTTAGCTTTTTCAGACGAAAGGACAACTTTACATTTTGTAGTATTAAACTACTTACATAGATGAAATGACAACTTTACAATTCGCAGTATTAAACTACAAATTACATAGACATGACAATTAACATGATTTTCAGTTTTTTCAGACGAAATGATAACTTCACGTTTGTAGTATTAAACTACAAATTATATAGACATGACAATTCATGATTTTCAGCCTTTTTATACAAATAACAACTCAACAATATGTAGTATTGAACTACGAATTACATAGAGAATACGTAGTATTTGAACATAATCTTTTAAAATTACACAACATCACATTAAGAAATTTTCAACAAGAAACGTAATTTGAACAAGAATGTTATTTTAAATCCACAAAACATACTATTAATAAAATGTAACTGGCTTGTGGAAATATATTTATTTCATATATGTTGAGTCCAACAACACTACAAACATATATTACAAATAATAATACCAAAATAAAGAACTAGCGGTATGGTTGATAGTTGGGTACATTGGACGAACTTGCAACAGTATTACCCCCACCACGCCCAGCACCTGAAGGACATTTACGGCGGTCATGTCCAGTTTGGGAGCATATGCTACATTTATGTGCATGAATGGACTCACCAACATCCATTTGGTTCGGTATACGTGTTCTCTTTTGCACTCTCAGCTTGCGGAAGTACTCCTTGTTACATACCAACTTAAAAGGTTTCAGCGGCCAATAATGCTCAGCACCTAATGGATGCAACTTTCCACTATACGTGTCTATGTATGATGCAATATTGTACTGCCTATCAATGTAGTTTGTTTCCCCATAGCGAGCTTGTTGAAAGTACTTCAATGCATGTGGGCACGGCATGTGGTAGATGGTCCATTTCCCACATGAACATAACCTTCTATTTTTATTCACCGTATATAGATTATTCCCACGGTGTCCATGATTAGCGGTCTTAACTTCAAAAACACCCAGTTCATTATCGTACTGAAGAAAAGAATGCCACCGTGCTCGCTTCCTGTACCTTTCGAATCTTACCATGGGTATTGGCATAAATTCAACACCCCTATCCAACAATGACGATGCAGCTGTATGCCTTTCAACAAACCTCTCTGCACTCTGTTTGAAAGTCATGCGGACCATGGCAGTGACAGGCAGTCCACGGGCAGATTTCAACAAGCCATTAAATGACTCCGACACATTTGTGGTGAGGGCTCCCCATCGTCGCCCGCCATCAACATGCAATGTCCACATTTGAGGGTCATGTTGCATCAACCAAGTATAGGCTCATGGTTCTATCTGCCGGATTGCTTCCATGCGCCTCGTGAATTTACAGAGTTGGTGCTCAGTTGCAGCGATCCACATTAAGTCATGCAACGCCTTGTCAGGAAATTTATTCTGAAAATTGGCCTTTAGGTGCCTCACACAGTAACAGTGGTATGCATGTGGTTCCTGCCATTCAGGCAAGTGACGTACAGAACTTAAAATACCACCATGCCAATTAGATATTAGACAAATACCTGAACGCTGTTTGACAACGTGCTGCTTCAAGTGGTTCAAGAACTGCGTCCACGTCTCTTCATTTTCGTTGGCACAAATGGCAAAAGCTAATGGAAATATTTGACTGTTGGCATCTGCAACAACTGCAATCAAAAGCTAATGGAAATATTTGACGGTTGGCATCTGCAGCAACTGCAATCAAAAGCTTAATATGATACTTGCCATAGACATGAGTATAGACTATGGAAATTACAGGTCGACAATGCACAAAACCATCTATTGCTGGTTTAAATTACCAAAATAGATAGTTGAATATATATTCCAGTCTATTCGTGTCACGCCCAATTCAAGGGACATGACCGGCGCCTGACCGGGTAGCCCCAATCAAGCGGACCTGGGTGCCTTTCTATCCAACGCGTTACCCCTGTGTTGTTTATTACTCATAAGCCAAATATCTTACTAATTATAACTGAATTCACATTGTACAACATAACCGTACGATTGATTTAATAACAAGTTTACAATTTATATTTACAACGCCCGACATATATATACATAGGCCATAATCCCACAGTTTACATGTCTACGGAGCCTCTAGGATACAAAGGACGATACAATACTTGCCGGTAACAAGGTGTCACACCTCCTTTTTTTCACACATATATACGTAACGTAAATGTGCCACTGTTTAATACTATACCCCGAAAAAGGGATATAATAATAATCAGTGAAGGAGTTTTTCCACTTAAAGGACAGTCGGAACGGTATCAATTTATTTAATTTTTTTAGAGTTGCCACTTGGGAAAATAATGGTGTCCCAAGTCACCGATTTAATCCCGAACCAAGGAAATTTATGACTCTGTAATACAGTCTGCGAACCTAGAAACCTGGATAAGGAATTTTGTTAACCCGGGAGAAGGTGTTAGGCACTCCCGAATTCCGTGGTTTTAGCAAGGTCGCTCAACTGCAATTTTTTTGTTTTCATCTGATTTCTTTATATATTTCAATTATGTGCTTTTATGTTCCGCTTTTTCAGTTTTAAAAGAATTGCGACGTCACGAAAACACATTTCGAGTCACACCGCAACCAGTACGCCTGTGACTTTAATGCGTTTTCGTTTCGCCGGGAGTAAGATTTGGGTCACATAAATGCGCACCCGTTTTTAGGAAAGTAATTTTATTAAAGTCGTTCCTAAAGAGACTATCGTGTTGTTAACTTTGGGAAAGACCATGAAATTCGCTAAACGGTCTTCCCGAGTCTAAGTTTTTTTTTATAACAATTAATTTGAGGGCCCCGCAATTGTGTATTTAGTGTGGCGAGGCTCATCTCACTTTATTGAAGGCCAATCCTATCATAACTATATTTTCTACTTATTGGTTTTTAAATTGAAATATAATTTGCTCCTTATAGTTGATAATCCGGACATATGAGTTAAAACTATCTATTTCAGATTTGGGCCACTTATAACAACATTCAAGGCCCAATCTTAAATCTATCGGCCCAACCAAATTGATCCTAATGTTTTGTTTTGGCGTCCGGCAGTAGTATAGAAAGCATTGTCCATATATATCACATTAATAAACCAATACTTGAATGAAATCCATACTTTCATGAATCTGTTTTTTTTTTTAATTTAGATTTTAACGCATGTTCTAACTATTATTCTGGCAAAATACCTTTAATCAAATGGACAAATCATGAGTCAAGCTTTTGAGCTGTTATTCAACCGAAGTTTACAGGAAAACTATTCTAACCAGTCCAATTAAATAGACCTATTGATTAAAAATACAATAAAACCCCTAGTTGGTAAATGAGCTGTTGTTTGTCAAGACTATCTAACTATTGCAAACTCTGAATCCATAACTAAGCAAAAATTAACGGAATTGAACCAACTTAACAGTCCAGGTACTACTAGCAGTGAAGAAATGACTGTCCAAATATACATTCATCCAAATTTACTACCAACAACTACAATTACTACAAAATTAATCTCAAGCTGAATAGATCAAAAATTGCAAATCCTAGCTTCATTTTCATTCAATAGGATTTACATTGATAGGAATGTGTACCTGGAAATTGCAATGAGAAGAAGTCAGTTGCAGCAGCAGTAAGACACAACAACAACAAGCAGCAGCAGACAACAACAAGCAGCAGCAAACAACAACAAGCAGCAGCAGTATACAACAAGCAGCAGCAAACAGTGTACAACAAACAGCAACAGCAGTGTACAACAAACAGCAGCAGCAGTGTACAACAAACAGCAGCAGCCGTGTACAACAACAAATAGAGATAGATGCAAGCACCAACACAAAATCTGGCCAAAACTCAATGAAACAGTAACAAGCTCACTTAGGAATTTTTTTCTCTCTATCTCTCTATTCTATTTGTATGTCTGTTGTCTAGTGAGTATGTTTAATGTTCTGCCAAATGATCTCAAAATGTGTTTCCAGAGAGTGTTTTCTTTGTGAGTGTTAGTGTGTTTTGCCAATATTCTCAATGTCCCTTTCAGTCAGTGTATTTGTCCTATATATACAGGCTCAAAATCAGCCTTCAGACTTTAAGATGGCCATGTTACTTCCTTTGTGTTTTCCACTTTCTTTTGTCCAAGTATGGGACTTTTTCTGTTTTTAAGTCCTTTAGTGCAGCAAACTGTGTGGGACACCTGCTGTCCAGCAGGTTCCACTACTAGAACATGTGCCTAGCATCCTCAGATTTCTATCTTTAACTAAAACAACTATATTCTATTAGTTTTGGTAACAGTTACAACTACAACAAGCAACTAATGAACCAGCAGTGGAATTACAGATAGTTAACAAGTATAATCCAACAACTACAAACCAATCTGTTTACAATTCAAACACAAATGATTTAAGGATTCAATAGGGAATTAATCATGTCAAGAGGATCACTGTCCTTACTTCTCTAACAAACAGACCTACGAAATTAAATCAACGTCATTCGATTAGTCGATTATAACACCTAGAATCGATAACACACAATCAACTAAATAAGCTTTCGATTCAACAGTATCTCGGATTCAACAGTATCTCGGCAGAAAACAAGATAATGTAGGAACATTGTTCGACTTTGATAATCGAATCGCATACGCACACTCAATCACAAATATCATCATACAATCGAACAGAAGCAAATCAATCGACCAAATAAAAGGGTCTATTGGAGATGAAGAAAACAGAGAAAATAAAAGAAAAACAAAAGGATAAAAATTCACACGATTAACAAACGAAATAAGAAGAAAGAAAAGGAGAAATACCATGCAAGAAGAAAATCCGCACTTGAACGGACCTCGGACCCGTCTTGGATTCAATTCGAACTTGGACTTTCATTTTTGAGGCCAATGGACCTTAATTGAGATGTTTTCAACAATGAAAACATCCCAATTAAGGTCTATTAGACCTCAATTAAGAAGAAACGCGAAATCTAGGGTTCATGGCCGAAATTTGGGGCTTAAACGGTTCGAGCTTGATTCGAACCAAAACAAGGGTGTTTATGGTGCGAGGGAGGTCAGGAGACGACGGGGTGTGAGTTTGGGCTTGATTGGAGTGGATGTTCAAGTTCTGGCGAGTTTCAAATGAATATTCGAAACGTTCAAGCAATATTCGAGCCTAATGACTGCTAGATCCGTGTAGAGGGGGCTTGGGAGAATCTACGGTGTTAATTTGGGGTGGTTTGGCCTACCGGAACCGCCGTGAGGCGATTTCCGGCAGGCGGAGGGCGGCGGAGTATGGTGGCATTACAGGGGTCTCTAAGTTAGAGAGAGATCGGTGAGGGTTTGGCTTAGGGGGGCTGGGTAGGATATTAGGCTTATATATGAAAGGGGTTGATAAATCTCGACCGTTTGATCAAACGAAATCGATTGCTTGGATCTCTCATTGAAGAAAGACGGCGTCGTTTGGATAGGTTATGAGACCGGATCGGTTTATGCTGAAGTGGGTCGGGTTGTTGATTAGGTAAGGAAATATGATCTTAGCCGTTGATCCACTTGAGATCAACGGCCCAGCTCAGGTGTGACAAACGACGTCGTTTGGATGTCTCCAAGGTTGGCTGATTTGGGCTGGACGGAGACAGCAACTTTTGGGCTTGGTTCAAAGGCTGTTTGGGGCAGCCCAATTCCAAATTTTCTCCCATTTCCTCTTTTCTTCTCTTTTTATTTTGCTCCTAAATTAATTTCAACAAAATTTTAAAATCCTAAGTTACATTGTAGGACAAAATTAACTTTATTAATATTAATTAACCTCTAATATCAATTAAACCACACGTTTAACTACCAAAAATAAGACAAAATCAAACAATTGGACAATAAATGGTAAAAATGCAAAAGATACATTATTTTCTGTCATTTTTCATTTTCGTAAACAAACTTAATTACCCTAAATTATAAATATGAATTTACATGCAAATGCAAACATTTTTGTATTTTATATTATTTTAAATAGAAATACGCACACAAAAAATATAAATAATAAGAGAAAAATAACATAAAAAATCATGAAAATTACGCTCAACATAAAACTATTTCATTTTTTGCATTTTTTTTTGGGAGTAATGCTCATGTAAGGCAAAAATCACGTGCTCACAGCTTCCCCTCTTTGCGCGGAAACATGAAGAGTTTTTGTGCAAAGATAAGTGAGCGGATACGAGCGATTTTTGCCTGTTTGAATACTCCGTGTGAAGATTTTTTGAAAGATTTGACCGAACCTTTGCTTAAAATAGGTCTCCTACATATCCTTGGCCAAAAGGGAATCGAGTCAATGTAGTTCGGGAAGTTTTGGTAGCTGGGACTACCATGAAGCTGTGATTTTGCTGTTACTGCTGCTGTATGTTATTACTACTATTTACCGATTTCCTTATATATCGTGTTAACCAGAAAATAAGAAGCTAGACTAAACTAGTTTTGTGAAATCTTATCTATCTCTTCATCTTGACTTTCCCATGTTCCTTGCTATTCTGTCGGACTTGATGTTCCTTCTGATGCTTCTTCTCTTCTGACAATTGTTATTTCGGCCTATCTTGATTGCCGAACTCCGACCATTGGTCCCTTCCTTGTGATCTTCGAACTATTCTCCTTCGAAGTCTGAATCTATCTTTCTGATCCTTGTTGCCTTCCTTCCGATTATGAACTTGGATTCATGCTTGGGATTTCCGTTACATTCTGTAACTTTCCGATTCTTCACTATCCTTATCAAATCTTGGAAATTGAGACGTCGTTCTGCTTTTCCGCTGGGCTTTGGACTTTATCGACACACTCTAATCATAAATCGCCACTCCATTCTTCAGGCGGGCTCCCTGACTTCCACTATATCTTCAAAACTAAATCGCCACTCCATTCTTCAGGCGGGCTCCCTGACTTCAACTCATAAACTTCGAAACTAAATCGCCACTCCATTCTTCAGGCGGGCTCCCTGACTTCAATTACAACTTCAAAACTAAATCGCCACTCCATTCTTCAGGCGGGCTCCCTGACTTCAATTACAACTTCAAAACTAAATCGCCACTCCATTCTTCAGGCGGGCTCCCTGACTTCAATTACAACTTCAAAACTAAATCGCCACTCCATTCTTCAGGCGGGCTCCCTGACTTCAATTACAACTTCAAAACTAAATCGCCACTCCATTCTTCAGGCGGGCTCCCTGACTTCAATTACAACTTCAAAACTAAATCGCCACTCCATTCTTCAGGCGGGCTCCCTGACTTCAATTACAACTTCAAAACTAAATCGCCACTCCATTCTTCAGGCGGGCTCCCTGACTTCAATTACAACTTCAAAACTAAATCGCCACTCCATTCTCCAGGCGAGCTCCCTGTCTTCAACTACTACTTCAAAACTAAATCGCCACTCCATTCTTCAGGCGGGCTCCCTGACTTCAATTACAACTTCAAAACTAAATCGCCACTCCATTCTTCAGGCGAGCTCCCTGACTTCAATTACAACTCGCTAACTTCATCCTATCCATATCGCCTTCCTTTGCTTCATGTACCATTTTCTTCTTCCTGCATCATCTCTTGGGCCACCTTTTCTTCTGGATTACCTTGTGTTGGAATCGCTTTCTTCCCGGATCGTGTTATTTTCCTTTGACTGCTGGGGATATCCTTGGGACCGTTTACTTACCTGCTGGAGATAATGCTACTGGGGAAGTATTCTTTACTTCCTCTTTTTCTACTTCCTTTTAACCTTTATTCTATCCCGAGCTCGCTGGGGGTTGAATTTTCATTGACTAAGGATTACCCTGGTAGGGACTCCCTTTTTCCTTTTTCCCAACCTCCTTCGGGACTTGCTCTTTGCTTCCTTGAAAACTTATGGTATATATTGTTGTTGGGGAAATCTCGAAGATCAGGTGTTTCATTTCTCCAAGAACTGCTGGGGATAATACTAGGCTTAAAGATCACTTCCTCGTGTTGTCCGGCCTCTTTCAAAACTATTCTGCTTGAAACTGGTATTTTCCCAAAATCTTGCGTTGCTTTCTATCCTTATCCACCGGGTATTTGCTTTCGAGAAAATTTTCGCAATGGGAGAAAATTTTCTGCCCCAGTTTGATAACCTTCTACGTGGCATGCTTTTCTGCCGACGAACCCTCTTTTCCTGCTTTAAATCAAAGAAAAATTGTTAGTTTCAAAACACCGTGAGTGGTCATGCCGCTCTTGCTGGGGAAATTTTCCTTTTCTCTTTTAGTTGCTTTGCTTTCCTCGAACTTGGGGACGACGTTGATACTTGCTGGTGGATGGCGCTCTTTCTACAGGATCTCTTATCTCTCGTTCTATTCCAAACTTCAGTGTGGTCTGACACTCTTGGTCGGTGATCTGTTGTGAGAAACTATCTTTCGGGTGTGTAATATGTGTCCATCCTACTCCATAATTCCCGTGAACCTTCCAATCAACCTATCGTTCCAATCTTAATATCGAAATGACTTTTGTCTTATTGCCTTATTCCATGCCTATTCATCTTCATTGTAACGCTTTGTGAGACTTGGTAGTAAGCTTTGAAAAGTCAACTTTCGACATAAATATAAAAATCTTTAAAAGAGAGAAAAAATGGTAAATAAAAATGCAATAAAGAGTGTGGACTGCAAAAAGACAAAAAGGAAAACTTTTCTAAACTTTAAATTGGGAAAAACTTATCTGAATGTATAACTGATCCAATGGTTGCGCCGTGCCTTCAAGATTAATCTACCCAATCTATTTGTGTAAACCACTTTTTGACGGCTGTGTTTTGCTAGAAGCAAACGAATGTCCCAACCTTGTCTCATGCGGATGCCTTGTAACCATCTCGCCTTGTCACCTCATAGTGCCCTTCAAAGGGTTTTCACTAATGAGATTCTCTCATTTCTTTCGACCTCCCGTCGCCTTAGGGTGCCTGTAAAGGTTTTCACCGTAAGACTCTCTCATTTTATTTCTCTTAGCTTTCTTCGCCTTAAGGTGCCCGCGAGGGTTTTCACCGTTAAGACTCTCTCATTTCGCTTTCTTCCAGCTTTCTTTCCTTGTGGTGGACTGGGGTATTACCCACGAGATTCTCTCTAAAGAATTATCCCTTTTTAGCTTGTGAATCCTGGATTCAGTCGAGGATCGGAGTGTCATTCTTGGCTTTCATTCGCATGCCTTGGCATTTCTCAAATACTGATCGAGAGGTCTTTTTTGGTCATTAATGTGGTTTTTTTGTGCGTGAGGCTAAAGAAAAGGAGTTTAATCTCAACGGTTAGCTCATTACAACTTTCGGAATCCACATTATCTTTTCAATCGAAATAATGACTTCTGCCCCAGTTTTGTTGCTTGGGGAAGTTTTGATTTTTATTTTATTATGACCGAGCCGTGTGGCGCCTACGTATCCTTCTTGAGGAATCAGGTCGAACGTAGTTCATTTTTTCTTGTATCCTTTCTTTGTTTCTTTTTCTATTTTGTTACACATTTTCCTTGATGATTCCGAAAGAGGGTATATGAAGGAATAATTAAGGCTCAAAAGGGGGAAACAAGGGTTGAAGTGTTTGGGGAGTAGAAAAAATTGCCTCTGTCATTTCATTCTCCGAAAAACGCCAACTACAAACAAACGAGACCAAACGTTGACAAATGCATTAAAGAATTACACATAATATCTCTTGACTGCATCAGAATTGATAGCCATATCAGTGCATCTTCCCTCAATATCAGTTAGGCATAGTGCGCCGTTGGATAATACCCTAGTCACAACAAATGGTCCCTGCCAATTTGGAGCGAACTTGCCTTTCGCTTCGGCCTGATGTGGTAGAACTCTCTTCAGCACATGCTGTCCCACTTCAAATTTCCTGGGACGTACCTTCTTGTTATATGCTCTCGCCATTCTCTTTTGATACAATTGGCCATGACATACTGCTGTCAATCTCTTTTCATCGATCAAGATCAATTGCTCTAATCGGGTTTTGACCCACTCGTCGTCATCAATCTCAGCTTCAGCGACAATTCGGAGGGATGGAATTTCAACTTCTGCTGGTATTACTGCTTCGGTCCCGTACACCAACAAGTAAGGAGTTGCACCTACCGAAGTCCGGACGGTAGTGCGATAACCTAACAGTGCGAATGGTAACTTCTCATGCCATTGCCTAGGACCCTTCTACCATCTTCCTCAATATCTTCTTTATATTCTTGTTTGCTGCCTCAACCGCACCATTTGCTTTGGGACGATATGGTGTGGAATTTCAGTGTGTAATCTTGAACTGTTGACATACCTCTTTCATCAATCCGCTGTTAAGATTTGCACCGTTATCCGTGATGATTATCTTTGGAATTCCAAACCTGCAGATGATGTGGGAATGTACGAAGTCCACCACCACCTTCTTGGTCACTGATTTGAAGGCTTTGGCCTCCACCCACTTGGTAAAATAATCGATTGTTACCAGAATGAACCTATGACCATTGGAAGCCGCGGGTTCTATAGGTCCAATAACATCCATACCCCATGCAACAAACGGCCATGGTGCCGACATTGTATGCAACTCCGTTGGCGGAGAATGAATCAAATCTCCGTGTATCTGACACTGATGGCATCTTCGCACGAAACTTATACAATCACGCTCCGTAGTGAGCCAGTAATATCCTGCTCGAAGAATCTTCTTTGCCAATACATATCCGCTCATGTGTGGCCCACAAACTCCGGAGTGTATATCTGTCATCACTGTTGTGGCTTGACTTGCATCTATACATCTCAACAATCCCAAATCTGGGGTTCTTTTGTACAACACCCCTCCACTAAGAAAAAATCCGTTTGCCAATCGCCGAATAGCTCTCTTTTGATCTCCAGTTGCTTGCTCTGGGTATATTCCTAACCTGAGGTATTCTTTGACGTCATGAAACCATGGCTCGCCATCCATCTCTTCCTCTGTCATATTGCAATAAGCATGCTGATTCCGGATCCGAATATGTAATGGATCAACACGAACCTTGTCCGGGTGATGTAGCATTGACGCCAAAGTAGCCAGTGCATCGGCAACCTCATTATGCATCCTTGGGATATGCCTGAATTCTACTGATCGGAAACGCTTGGTCAGATCATGCAAACATTGACGATACGGGATAAGCTTCAAATCTCCGGTTTCCCATTCTCCCTGAATCTGATGTACTAGAAGGTCCGAGTCTCCCAAGACCAAGACGTCATGTACATCTATGTCTACCGCTAATCATAACCCTAAGATGCATGCCTCGTACTCAGCCATATTGTTGGTACAATGAAAACGCAGTTGAGCAGTAACATGATAATGATGTCCCGTTTCAGAGATAAGCACAGCCCCTATTCCGACTCCTTTTGCGTTCGCCGCTCCGTCGAAGAAAAGCTTCCACCCTGGATCCTCGGTTAACTCCAACCCATCAATTTGCAGTACTTCTTCGTCTGGAAAATACGTCCTCAAAGGTTCGTATCCTTCATCAACAAGATTCTCAGCTAAGTGATCGGCTAGGGCTTGAGCTTTCATAGCCGTCCTTATCACATATATGATGTCGAACTCTGTAAGTAATATTTGCCATTTTGCTAACCTCCCTGTAGGCATAGGTTTTTGGAAAATATACTTCAACGGATCCAAACGCGAAATGAGGTAAGTGGTGTAAGAAGACAAATAATGTTTCAACTTTTGGGCTACCCAAGTCAAAGCACAACAGGTCTTTTCCAAATGAGTGTACTTAACCTCATGGACCGTGAATTTCTTACTAAGATAGTAAATGGCCCATTCCTTCCTGCCAGTAAGATCATGCTGCCCCAGTACACAGCCGAACGAATTCTCCAAGACCGTCAGATAAAGAATCAGGGGTCTACCCGGTTCAGGCGGAACTAGTACGGGTGGGTTTGACGGATACCCTTTGATTTGGTCAAACGCTTCCTGACATTCTGTCGTCCATTCTATCGTAGCGTCTTTCTTCAACAGACGGAATATGGGTTCACAGGTTGCTGTAAGCTGAGCAATAAACCTACTGATGTAATTTAACCTTCCCAACAGACTCATTACCTCTGTTTTATTCTTTGGCGGGGGTAGCTCCTGAATGGACTTGATTTTGGATGGGTCCAACTCAATGCCCCGTCGGCTGACGATAAATCCTAGCAACTTTCCTGATGGAACTCCGAATGCACATTTGGCCGGATTGAGCTTGATATCATATCTTCGAAGTCATTAAAAGAACTTCCTGAGGTCGGCAACGTGGTCTTCTTGACGTCTAGATTTTACGATCACATCATCCACGTACACTTCAATTTCCTTGTGTATCATGTCATGGAATACCGTAGTCATCGCCCTCATGTATGTTGCCCCTGCGTTCTTCAAACCGAACGGCATCACCCGGTAGCAATAAGTCCCCCATGGTGTGATGAAAGCCATTTTTTCTGCGTCCTCTTCATCCATCAAGATCTGATGATATCCCGCGTAGCAGTCCACAAAGGACCCGATTTCACGTCCGGCGCAATTATCAATCGGGATATGGATATTGGGAAGTGGGAAATTATCCTTAGGGCTCGCCTTGTTGAGATTGCGGTAGTCCACGCATACTCTAATCTTCCCGTCTTTCTTTGGCACCGGTACTACGTTAGCCAACCATTCAGGGTATCGAGTGACACGAATGACTTTTGCCTGCAACTGCTTGGTTACTTCCTCCTTGATCTTTATACTCATCTCCGTCTTAAATTTCCTCAGTTTTTGTTTGACGGGCGGGCATGCCGGGTCAGTAGGTAATTTGTGGACCACTAGGTCAGTGCTGAGTCCTGGCATGTCATCGTACGACCATGCGAAAATGTCTTTAAACTCCATGAGTGTTTTGATCAATTCTTCTCTCGGGTTGGGTTCAATATGGACACTTATTCTGGTTTCTTTAACATCATCCGTATCCCCCAGATTAACAGCCTCAGTATCATTTAAATTTGGTTTGGGTTTTTCCTCGAAGTGACTTAATTCTTCACCGATTTCTTCTACGGCTTCATTATCGCCGTATTCTGATTCACTCTCGTCACCTCTTTTTTCATGCGTTATTATTTCCAAACCAGATTGACTTTCTAGGCTGGGTTGATTAATCTTTAAGCACGCCATATCATTAAGATCAGTTGAAAGAAAGCTGCTCAGAAAAGTAAAAAGAAGGAAAATAAACAAAATTAGACACGAAAGGAACAAAATTTCATTAATGGGAATAGTACAAGGAAAACAAGCTTGCAAACTCAAATCAAAATGAACTGAAACAAACGGATTTTACTTCGGGGACAATCCTAACACAAAATTTCGAAAGAAAACAATCCAAAACAAACTACCAAGACTCCTTCCGGACAGGGAGAGGAGTAGCCTTCCAATTATTCAACTTTGCTTTCTATCCCACAAACTGTATATCGGCATGGCTGGATCCTTCGCCATCCTCTAGCATGCATACATCCGCGAATAGGTCCTCGAACTTTCTTAAGAACTCTTCGTCTGGCCTAACCATAGGACTGGGAACCTTTGTCGTCAGATGTCCTCTTACTCCAGACCTGACAAAAGATCGAGAAAGGCGCGGAACAAGCTTCGGGAGCACCCATGTCTTCTGCTTATTCCTCTTGGCTCGCTGGATGTCCTCTGATGTTGGCTTGAATCCCAAGCTGAAGGTTCCCACATTTTCGACCACGGATACCGGTTGTATGATTCCTTGCAGAGATGCACCTAAACCTTTGCCGGGTACGAAACCGTTTCTCAGCATTTCATGAGCCACCATGACGTCTGCGGTAATTATTCTGTCATTGGGAATGCATTCCCCTTCCGGAACTCGGTTGGCGGATACCACATCGCAGATCTGGTATACCCATGGCCCAACATCCTCTTCTGCCTCAACAAAGGGGATGATGGTGCCTGGTTGTAGATCATTCTCTCCATGGACTACGATCTCCTGTTGGTCCCACTCAAACTTGACTAGTTGGTGTAGGCTGGATGGAACTTCTTTTGCAGCATGGATCCACGGTCGCCCTATCAGAAGGTTATATGAAACTACCATGTCCAACACCTGGAATTCCATGGTGAACTCCACTGGTCCGATTGTTAAGATTAACACTATGTCCCCGACCGATGCCTTTCCTCCTCCATCAAACCCTCGGACGCATATGCTATTCTTGCGTATCCTGCCGATATCCACTTTTAACTTGTGTAGTGTAGAGAGAGGACAAATGTTCTCACTGGACCCATTTTCGACCAGGACTTTGCTGACCACCGACTCCTTACACTTCACCGTAAGATATAAAGCCCTGTTGTGCTCGGTGCCTTCCTCAGGCAACTCGTCATCGGTGAAGGTGATTCGATTCGCTTCGAAGATCCTATTGGTGATCTTCTCCAAATGACTCACCGAGATTTTATCAGGTACGTGGGCCTCATTCAGAACTTTCATCAAAGCTTGCCGGTGTTCTTCAGAATGTATCAGCAAGGACAGCAATGAGATTTGCGCAGGGGTTTTCTTCAGCTGTTCTACGACGGAATAATCATGCATCTTCATCTTTTTCAGGAATTCCTCTGCCTCTTCGTCAGTTACCGGCTTTTTCAAAGTTGCCGGAGCGGTCTTCCTCAATTTCGCTGGGGCAAAACATCTCCCTGAGCGGGTCAACCCTTGCGCTTCGCAGACTTCCTCTTTGACTTCTTTTCCTTTGTAGGTTGTCGTGACCCGATCATAATTCCATGGAATAGCTCTGCTATCAGCTATTGGCAACTGTATTGCTGGCTTGATGATGAAAGGATCCACTCGAACAACCGCTACAGTTAAAACGGGCCTGGTCGCTGCCCCTGGTACAACTATTTTTACTCCCTCTGACCTCACAGGCGCTTTGTTCATACTTCCCTTTTCTGCTTCCAACCCCCTTTGCACATCCTTCTTGCAGATGAGTGACTCATCAAGGCTTGGCCCCTTTTTCATTCCTACCCCACTAGACTTGATCATCATTACAGTCTGGGAGGTTTTCTTCTTTCCCTCTTCTACCCGTACCAACTCGATCATGTTGGTCTCATGATGAGTTGGAAGTGGATTTTGGTTGATGTTGGGTTCCGCCGGAGTCTGGACCTCAATTCGGCGAGTGTCGATGAGTTCCTGGATAGATGTTTTCAACCTCCAACACTTTTTCGTGTCGTGCCCCGGACATCCTGAGTAGTATGCACAATTTACTGAATGGTCCAGATTCTTTGGAAGAGGGTTTGGTAGCTTAGCCTCGACCGGATTTAGCAGCCCTACTTGCTTCAAACGGTGGAACAAACTGGTGTAAGACTCTCCCAAGGGAGTAAAAGTCTTTGGCCTTGGCGCCCTGTCGCTCTTGAATGCTTGGTTCGGACGAAAACCCGCGCCCGTGGGGTTTCTATATGCTCTTGGGGTTGGATAATTATTTTGCGGGTTTGGCACACGCCTGGTGCCTGGACGGGGGGTGGAGCATATGATTGGGCATGATGGACGGTGAAGTGGGGATTGGGTGCTGGATAGTAGTGTTGCGGGTGGTTATATGGATTGTGGAAGTAATTTTGGGGGTGAGGTTGTGGTGGGTTATACTGGGGTGCGGGGCCTCTGTTTCTGAACCATGTTCCGGACTCGACTGTCGTGACTTCTTCTTTCCTCTTTTTCCCAAGCACTCCTCCGGTACCACTTTGGATAGGTTGAGTGGTGGCTTTCAACATCGAATAGCTCATGATCTTGTTGGCTTTCAAGCCTTCCTCGATCATAGCCCCCATCTTTATCACCTCAGTGAATGACTTACCCACGGACGTCACCAGATGTCCGAAATAGGTTGGCTCTAGTGTCTGCAGGAAGTAATCCACCATCTCGTTCTCTCTCATAGGCGGATCTACCCTTGTTGCCTGTTCCCTCCAGCGGAAACCAAATTCTCTGAAACTTTCGGCGGGTTTCTTCTCTAATTTTAGCAATGATAAGCGGTCGGGGACTATTTCAAGATTGTACTGGAACCGGCCAATGAATGCTTGAGCCAAATCGTCCCATGTAAACCATCTGCTGGGATCCTGCCTAGTGTACCACTCTAGTGCGGATCCCCCCAAACTCTGACCGAAGTAAGCTATCAGAATCTCGTCTCGTCCTCCGGCTCCTCGCATTTTACTACAAAACCCTCGAAGATGGGCTACTGGATCACCATGCCCTTCGTATAGGTCAAACTTGGGCATTTTGAACCCGGCCGGCAACTGGACATCTGGGAATGGACACAGATCCTTGTAAGCGACACTGACCTGGTTGCCCAAACCGTGCATATTCCTGAAGGACTGCTCCAGGCTTTTAACTTTTCTAATAACTTCCTCGTGTTCCGAACTTTGGAAGTGCTTTTCCGGTTCTGCCGGGTTATCCCAGTGAGGGGTGTGTGGATGCGGTTCAGGAGCCCTAAAGGTAGGCTCGGGAGGATAGTAAGAATTGTCGTGGATTTGAACGTGCGGCTCACCGGATGACTTTTGTAGATTAGCAGGCGGAGGTGCCACAAAAACAGGGGTGACCGTGGGAGGAGGATTTTGTTTGGCTGGTGGAATTTGGGTGGCATAAGGGTTTTCCCCTTGATAGTATGGATAGATTGGGGCGCTTGTCGAAGGATCAAGGGGTGGGTGTTCTGGAGCTGATGCGAGAGTAGGGAGGTTTGGTGAGGACCGTCCCCTAGCCCAGGCTAGGTGCATCTCTGTTATCTGTTGTCTCAACCGATCTACCTCTTCTTTCATGATCTGTATCTCCGATTTCTCTTCCTCGAGACTTTTACCGGAACTGGACATACTTGCTGGAATTGGCCCTTTAGATCTAGTACGGTAATGGTGGCTGGCCAGTATATTCTGTCAAACCAACTGCTAAACTTTTTTGAAAATTCAACAAACTTGTTAGCTCACTGAATTTAACAGGCATGTTATCGCACGTTGGGATGTAATGCACCTAATCAATTAACCATTTCTACATGTATTCCTCGCATGCGTCATTCCAGCTTTTCTTTTTCTTATCCTTAAAAGCTTTATTGTTATTGATCTTCCCATTTTCTTTTCTTTTTTTTTTAGTGGTGGTCGAATCTTATGTGGATTGCCTACGTATCACGTCTCCGCGTGAATCAGACCGAGCGTAGTTCTAATCACAAAATTGTGGCAAAATTCGATAATTTTTATAACAAAAAACCCTTAAAGTTACAAAACATGTCTTACAATAATCAACAGAATAAGAGAAATGCTTGACTCGAAGAAGAAAATAAAATGCCAACCAGCTTGACTCGATATTTCCAAATACATCTTTTAATCAACAGTCTAGTGCTCTTAAATTCCTGGGCGCCCGCGAGGCGTCGTTCGGCCTTGCCGCGGGCCTTGGTGTGAGATTTTTGTGTAGTCCCCTTAACTCTCTCATGATCTGATGAACATAGCCCATAACTGAAGCAAAAAGGGCGGTGCGGGGCATTTGTTCACAAGCTAAGCACTTCATGGTGATATAATGGCCGATTTCTCCAATTCTATCCTTGATCATGTCCCTTTCTCTGAGTAGCTGTTCTATCCGCTGGTTTTTCGCCCCAATCTTCGAGCATTGTTGGTGACTTGGTCTAAGAGCCTATCCACTTGTTCTTGCAATCGGG
The DNA here is from genome assembly GCA_032618575.1 of Nicotiana noctiflora. Classification (NCBI taxonomy): domain Eukaryota; kingdom Viridiplantae; phylum Streptophyta; class Magnoliopsida; order Solanales; family Solanaceae; genus Nicotiana; species Nicotiana noctiflora. The sequence goes on along the minus strand of JASVEL010003156.1, from coordinate 228,124 downwards.
CCATCAAATCGTGGCAACGGTCGAGGTCTGCTCTGGCATCTCGGGCTTGCTTGAAAACCCGCTCCCCGAGGATAACATTTGCTTCCCTTAGACTAGTGATGATCTCAGTGTAATCTTCTTCCACCCGTTGTAGGTGAAGTGCCTGTTGATGTGCCTCCTTTCTCCAGCTAGCGCGGATCCTCATTGTTTGGGTCTTCGACTCTTCCAATTCTCTTTGGACATCGGCAACTTGGTTTTTCAAACCCTTTATCAATTTTTCGTCTGCTCGACTCCTCAATTGTCGGTCAACATCCCTTTTCATTTGCTGTATTTGAGCTCTCAAAAAGTCATTTTCTTGTGCCAACTTCTTTTTATCTCCTTCGTTGGTGGTGGCTTGCATATCCTTTTCAAATTGGAGCTCTTGGGTCCGTTGCTCTATCTTGCTAATCTTTGTTCTATAAGCTTCTTCTTTGGCCAACCAGTCCCATTGTTCTTGTGACGCTTCAGCAAACTCCCTGAGGTGGGGCCTTTTTGTAGGCCTTTGATGCTCCAGTTATATGCTATACCATGCAGGGTATTCTGGCGATACTTCACCTCGGGCTCGATCTCGCACCCGAGTGCCTATCTTCAATGTTTGACATTCACTCCAAATCTTTCGGACTAATGCTTCAGGGAACTGTCCTCCCGGTCCAATTTCGACCACATGTGGGCTGAGGTCTTCTTCTTTTGGGATTATTTGGCATCATCCCAACTGTCTCAATACTCGACATGGCGCGTAGGGTTGAATGCTGTTGAGGCCCATTAGTAATAAATATGATTCCGTGGCCGATGCATATATGACTTCGTCCACGGGTAGCCAGCCAAATGTCCATTCTATCTTGCTGGCTGGAATCAAACGCAAAAGTCGTATCCATCCGCTAATCCCCTCTGGCAAATCATATCCCTCGACCCTTGTAGGGAATTCTTCTATACAGGTTTTCTCCGATAAACTATACCTCATAAACTGCGGGCGACGACATAAGTGATCGATCATCCACATTTGGAGCAATACATTGCAAGCTTCAAAGAAGACCCCTCCAGCTTTGCAAATAGTGAGTGCACGAGAGATATCTGATATTATCATGGGAGCCAAAGTACTATTGTCTTGTTTCATCAAAGTGCTGACGACCCCTGCCACATGTATGTTGACATTCCCGTCCTTTCTGGAAAATATCAATGAACCTAGGAAAGCTATCATGAAGGCGATGCGTCTATGCTCGTACAAAAAATATAAATAATAAGAGAAAAATAACACAAATATCATGAAAATTACGCTCAACATAAAACTATTTCATTTTTTTTTGGGAGTAATGCTCATGTAAGGCAAAAATCATGTGCTCACACAAGGCTCTGGATATACCTTACACAAATCAAAATAAAGTCTAAACAAGAGTGGCATGAGCCACGTAGGGCCCCGAAAGGAAAGGGGCTCACCAAAACGGGCAGTGGAAGATGAAGGATGCTACTGCCGATGAGCTGAAGTACCTGCTATTGATTCACCTACAATCATAATACGAATGTAGCGTCCCCGGCAAAAGGGACGTCAGTACACTGGAATTGTACTGGTATGTATGGACAAACTTTGTCCCAAGTAAACTCAAGCCATTAACAAGAAATCACGATGATAATACGGCCAATGAATTACATCAAGAATCAATTAAGCCAGCCAACCATGTTTTCCACATTTTTCCTCATTTCAGATAATTCTAAACACAAAGCACATTTAAGATCAACAAGTAGAACAACCACAAATCAATCACGTAAAACATAAGTAGTCAAACAAAGGGGCAATCAGTGCCCCACAGGTTGCAAACTCTCCTGCTGTCTCCTTTCACAATTTCACATCAATGATTTTATATCAAATTTCAATAGCGATTTTGATCGCTTTTCATTCTTATTACCTCGTCCACCCTTATTACCTCGGCCATCCTTATCACCCCAACCCACACCATATTACCTCATGTTGCGGTGCGCAACCTGATCCCACCGTACAGTTTCAATCACAACAATTACAAACAGCAAATAAGGCATTACACCAAATTACAACAAGTTTAAATAAGCAACTTACAATTCAATTCACATTCTCAAATACTTTTCAAACTGATATCACAACCAAGTTAGCATCTTCAAGAGTTCACACACAAGTATGTTCAACAATTTACCACAATTCAAGTATTTCATCTCTTTCCACAAGAAACCATATATGCCACCATAATAATTGTTCTCAGTTCTTTACCAATTCCAATTTCCTTGTTATATTTCAATTCATATTTCATACCACATCACATGTAGTTCAACATCAACTGAATACCCAACAATGATATTGAAGAATCACATACAATCTCTCAAATTAACACATGCCAAACAATTTCACACATATGGGCGATTTTACAAGAATCAAAATTAGCCATACATACCTCGATTAAGCTTTCCTTAAGTTACTACAACACTCCAAAAACTCTAGAAATTCCAATCTACTATGAGACATAAGAAAAATAAACATATATTAGAAAGATATTCACGGAACTAGCTCATTTGAGTATTTTATCAAATACTAGTTGCGCATCTTGATTTCAAATCCCCTTTTCAAGAATTTCTTCATTCCCTAACCCTATCTTTACTTATTTATGTTCATCAATCTTCCCACAACTCTATATGCACAAGCATGCATACATAACACTACCATACCAAGAATCATACCTCAATAACACACCTCACAACCTCTACAATACTAACATAACCTAGGTTAGGAACCCATGGCTCCCAATCACCCTCCCATGAGTTCTAATGTATGTATCTTACATGAATAATCACCATAGAGTAGTTGGAGATGATAGACATACCTCTTATAGTAATAATTTTAAGAATCTCCACTTGAGGTGTTCTTGAAGAATTTAAGAATTAGAAGGAAAAGCTAAGGAATTTGAAGATTAATCCTTGTTAGTAAAAGTGTTTAAGCGGTAGAAATTACTCAAAGAAGTATAAAACCTTACCTTAGATCATAGGGATGAAGTTTGGGATGAAACCCTCATGAGAGAGCAAGTCATAACCCCAAAAATGAGTTGGGAACACTCTAGGCCGGTCTTTGGGGTATTAAAACTATCCGAGTGCGCGAAATGTTGCCCAGATGCGCACAGTGTGTAATCTTCGCGCATTACTTCGCGCATTTTCCTAAGCATTCTGCCTCAGCTGCGCTAAGTATGCGCGGAGTTCATTTCGCGCAGAATTTCGCGCATCTGACACCTGACTAGTAAAATGATCATACCGTTCCGTATGCACCTCCAAATGATGAACGGTTTGTTGAGTTGGAAACTAGACTCAAAGGGCTTTAATTTGATAGGTTGATACTCACACAACTCCTTATATAACTGGAGATATGATCATTTAACGTGGAGCCTTGTGTGAATCCATTTGGAATTTTGGCCTATTTCAAAAAATTTCCCATTTGGCGTATACCTAGGCTTCCATTTAGACCTCACATAACTTACCATAAGACATATACTCATATTTACTAAGTCTAATTGATGTACACCATATTAATAGTATATAAAAATATTATAATTAACCTACGTGGCACCGCAGAATCCTATATTACTTAGCGAAATTTTATGGGGCCTTACAGTTCGAACTTCGCTCGCGCCTCCATTCAACAATAGTACCGGGGTTAAAGTGTTGCAGTGCAGCCATGTAACTGGGCAGATTTGAAAAGGACTTATCTCAGTCACCATAAATTAGTTCAAAGGCACGTTTGCGACCGAGATATGCCTTTCTTTTGGTTGTAGTACAACCATACTCCTGGTGGACAGCTGTAATACACTCTTTAATCTTGAATCTAATAGACACTTCCAAAAATGGAACCAAGACAGGGGAAATCAAGTCAACATCTAGGTTGAAGTGGTTCTCACGAAATGTGTCCATTTTACATCTATGCTCGCTAATATATTTACCAACTTTCTACAAACCTGATTTTTTCTTTGTGGCACGCAGCATCCAGTGACAACTCAAGAACCACCTACGACATATAACCCTGTATTTATCCGTAGTTAACTCACTTACCGTCATCTCACGACACACCCTTATACTATAGATTTTTACAGCCCTAACTAGGCGAGCTTTGTCAAGGAAATACATGCCCTTTTTAAGAACATCTGGTCTAGATTCATCCCACATCTTTGAACGTAATTCATCATCATCCCTTATGAATGCATCAACATTAGGCATGGCTGGCAAATTATCAAGGTAGGGAATATTTCTCTCATGAAAAGGCACGTGGGATTCATACACTCTTGGTCTAACGGGGGTGGAGGAACATGCTCCCTAGTCAACTCAGGTTCCACATTCACTTCCTCCTCCTCATCATCGCCCTCCTCATCATCACCCTCCTCACGGAAGGGTGTCTCATCCCCAGACTCATCCGCATTATTATCATAATCACTATCATCCTCCTGACTCTGCGCATCTGCTAAGTCACGAGTAAAACATCGTCTATGGGAAACTGTGTTAGTCCGAGAGCTTCAAAAAGCTCGTTTTCACTGCAGAAAACAAACAAAAATATAAGTTACCTAATACTTAGGAAAAATAATGTACATATCCCTATATCACTTTACTTACAAATCGTATTGTCTTGAAGTTTCATGCTGGATATTTTGAGGTTGCTGATAACTACCAGATGGACCACCATGGTCCAATACTCCATAGTTTTGCAAATTCCAACTAGGGGCGTGGTCATAATTTGTAAAATTCAAATCCGGACGGTATCCCTTATGAAAATTAGGACTATTAATACAAATCCAATTAAAACATCAAGAAAATAATTTCACTAAAATTAAGTTTACCAGTCGTCTTGTTGATTATATGAAGTAGTAACAATATTTTCTGCCTGCTCATTCGCCTGTGGTGACAAGTTCAAATCAAGGAAAGATCTTCCATCTCCAATCTGTCCGGCTAATGCTGCTCCAAAAAATGATTGGGGGTTATCGCTTGTACGCACGCCGTCATTACTACTAAGGTCTTCAACCTTCACATACATTTCTAATAATTTTATTGCAATGTATTCTCTATATTCATCCGAAACCCGCAAAAAGTCTCTAAGATTTTCATCATCCTCAATGTTAAACTCAGAATAATAAGCAAACCCATGCGGAGTCACTGAATAAGGAAATCTTCCGGTTACTTTAAGGCTAACCGAACGCCTCCGCTAACTCATTTTTTTACGTAACAACGATACCAAAGTATCGTACTCCATATTAAGCGGCAATTTAACATGACACCGTGGAGGAGAGCTATACCTCACAGAGTTATTATCCACAACAACCTCACCCCCCCCCCCAATACAATGAAACCCTTATTTTTGGAACTTCAGACATTGTAAAAAAAATTGATTGATAAGGAGAAGAGAGAATAAACGTTTGTTTGAAGTTTAAGTGTTGAATGGATTTTTATGAAGTTGAAGCATCTATAAATAAGGCAAGTCCGAGCTTGGAGTGTGTAATTTTTCAATGAAATTCGCACTATAATACTGCGAATTATGAATTTGAAATATTTTTATGTCAGAAAAAGTGGGCCCAAAATACAGCCTAATTCGCGGTTGTGTACTGCGAAATACCCAATTCGCAGTACACAACTGCGAATTAGGCTGTTCAAAAAATACCTGGGCTAAATTAAAAAAAAATTATAATATACAATTCGCAGTATTGAACTGCGAATTGCACTAACGGACGTTAGTGCATTTCACAGTTCAATACTGCGAAATACCCAAAAATGTATTTTCTTTAAAACATTAAAAACGTAATTTTTATTAGAAAAAATATTATTTAGGTTCCGGACTCTTAACGCCATTGCAATTGTTTCCATTGGTCAACGATCCTAAAACTATCTATACCTGTTTTGGTGTTCACTACTCATACAAACTTGATGAAATTAAAGAAGCCTAGCAGTATTCTCATAAAAATATATACTGTTAATTGCACTCCTACAATCATGACCAAGTCATTTTCAAGCTGCAGTACTTTTTTACCTAGCAGTCCTCATTAATTTAAAAAAAAAAAAAAAACTAAACAACTATTAGTAGTGGAAAAAGCAAGCCCTACAAAGACAAATTTGAGATCATTGCAAAACAAAAGAAAAACAAAACCAATTGGCAGAAAGTGTCTTCATTCTTTTTCTCACGTTTATCATTCTATTTATTTATCCATCTTTTGGGAACACTGATTACAAAGGGAGGGAAAAAGGAAAAATGCAGTACACGTTTATTGACAATTGTTGTGTCAAACGAATATGCATTCATATATCTGCAGCCAAAACAGATCACAAAGCAATAGAGATTGTCCAAGAGAAACACCCCACCCCCTCAAAGGAAATTAAGGAAAGAGAAAATGTTACTTGTGCAGTTTCTTTATTGAGATTATTTTGGAAAATCTATTAGAATATACTGCCGAGGGTAATAAAACAAGATAAACAATCTATTAAATTAGACATGCGAATAAAGTCCTACATTGATAATGCCTACATATAAGGTATAGAGATTTTTTAATAGTGTGATGCCGTTTGGAAAAATAATACTGGCCTAGCCTAAAACGAACAATATCACACTATATTAATAATATAATTGGAACGATTTAGCCCAATAACTGATATCAGAGACCAGGCCAGGTTCAGCGGGGTGACATCGCGATGCCAGAGTGATGAAGCAATGACTCGATTTGCTTACTCCCACGAGCTTGGAGACTCGCATATGACAAAAAGCTAGTTGTGGGCTTCAGTTGCCGTAAATACTCTAACATGTGGGTACATAATTAATTTCGAAAATTAACCCATAAATAATGGTAATGGACCATGTAGAACTGGTTCGAGGGGAGACCCATGGATCGTGATAGTGGGCTAAATGGAACTTAGTTCGACGTAGAGACCGTTAAGTGTACAAACAAAAGCAGAAAATATTATGAGCTTACATATAAGGTGTAAATTAATAGTGTGAGACTTTTTAAGAACTATGCGGGTTTGGCCTAAAACGAACAATATAACACTATGTTAAGAGTATAGCCTTGTTTAACTCAAAAGATTTTTAATTCCTTTTAAGCAAATCAATCAATGAAGAAGTGGTAAATCCTAGTTAAGGATAATTAATTCTAGATCCGAGATGAATAACATGAATAGAAAGTATGAATGTTGGCGACGATTATAACCAGACTTAATATCATAAAGAAAGATGTACTAAGTAAGATTAAGTGACAATAAAATATAAACAAAAAGAAAGGATTCACCCGATCTTGAGGTAAGCGGATATTCTCTCATTTGATAAAGATAAAGATCAATGATAGACAAATACACGAATCTTAGGATCCTTTTTGGATCTCATGAAGTTCTGGGATCATGAATCCTTTTTTTTTCTTTTAAGAGATGTGTTTACATATTTTCTAGAGAGAAGGAGAGGGAGAGGGATAGAGAGAGTCCCCCTTCTTGGGAAGTCCTTGCCTCCTATTTATAAGGGAATATTCATAGAAAATCATAAAAAGGTACAATTTAGAGGGAATATTCGGTAGAATATTCCTTTTGAGTATTTCAAAGCAAATTAATTGTTTGATGACGGTCCGACGTTGGCTTGTCTAACCTCGGCTATTGATGACAAGTCCAACTTTGGTTATTGATGACGGTCCGACCTTGGCTACAGATGATGATCCGACCTTGGTTATTGATGACGATCCGACCTTGGCCTGTCTAATGACGGTCTGACCTTGGTTATTGATGACAATGCGACCTTGACTATTGAAGATGGTCCGACCTTGGCATGTCTGACCATAACCTTATGTCTCTGCATGCTAAATTTCTCCGATCTAATTTTGACCCATACACACCCAACACATTCTAGCAATTTTGAACGAAATTTTTATAATTGTTGTTTTAGCACTTCAAGTAGGAAAAATGTATTTGATACCCTCAACTAATTAGTTACTTATATTAGAAAATCTTTGGCCTTCTGATGAGGTATTCAAAAGCTTTAACTATTCTTGGCAGTTGGCACACCATGTTGACAAGATCTAAAACTACGATTATACTAATAACCCCCCTGGCTTCGACCCCACCATGCAAGAGGATTATAATGATATTCCTAACGATGTAAAAAGTTTATTAAGTGGAAAAAGAATATTATATTTAGGGTGTGTTTGGTATGAAGGAAAACATTTTCTGGAAAATGTTTTTCAATTTTTCCATGTTTGGTTGGCTTAAATGTTTTGGAAAGCATTTTCCTTATCAATTCATTTTCCTCCAATTGGAGGAAAATGTTTTCCTTATCAAAAGAAGGGAAAACATTTTCCAAAGCTCCTTCTCAACCATTCTCACCCTCACCACCTCACCCCACCCCCTCTCCAAAAAACAGTTTTTTTTTAGAAAAATTTTAGTTTTTCCGTTACCATCCACCCTACTACCCCTCCACCCCACCCCGCAAAAAAAATTTCTTTTACCTTAATTTTTTTTCTATAATTTTAAATTTCTGTTTTCTTATTTTTCTGCACCACCCACCCCCACCCCTACCCCCTCCCCCTCCCCCCCGCGCAATTTAAATTTTTGTTTTTTTTGTTTTACTGCCCCTCCCCCAGCCCCCATCCCCTGCCCCTACCCCCCTCCCCCCCCAAAAAAAAATTTAGAATATATTTTTCAGCTTTTAATTTTATTATTTATCATTTAAAGGCTCAATATTTTACAAGTTCCAAAATTATGAGTTCGGAAGTTTACGGGTTTAGAAATTATAAATTTACCGATTCGAAAATACGCGATTTTTGCGTTAAAAAGTAAAACATCACATTAGTTCCTTTAGATTGTGTCAATTTTTAGAGACTTCGGGAATGGGAGGGGTGGGGGAGGTGGGAGGGGGAGGGTAAGATTGCAAAAAAAATATTTTTCTAAAAAAACTATTTTTTACTCTCTAATCAAACATAGAAAATATTTTCCGGAAAATATTTTCCACTTACCAACCAAACAAGAGAAAATAAGTGATAAAATTACTCATTTTCCATAAAAACATTTTCTAGGAAAACATTTTCCATGGAAAACATTTTCCTTCATACCAAACACACCCTTAATTTCAAAGTGCCAAAATCATCGTAAGTGAAGTGAGAAAATGATGAAGTTGATGGATTTCCACTGTGTTCACAAGTTACTTTGTGAGTGAAACATTCACTTGAATATTTAAGAGGATCCAGCGCGCAATAAAGTAAAAAGACACTCCTATACATTTTAACGTCTGCTCTTCAATTCCTTGAAACCTCCTAGATTTCGAGAAACGGCTCAAAGGTTGCATTCTTGCTGCTTTTCTATTTCTTTTATTATTTCCCTCATCATATATTATTTAAAATATGATGTAAAGCAGTGAGTCTATTCCAACTTTCAATAATTTTATAAAATGGGTGCCCTCGACTTCAGCTCGAACTCGAAATACTTTAGGCATACTACTAAAGTTTGTCGTTTATTGATAAGTGCCGTGGGAATAAGTCTTCTTGATAATATGTGCGAAAAATGGTCAAAACTATACCTAGACTATTGGGGTCAATACAATAATACCTTCCGTTCACCTATTTTGAAAATATTGCCTTCACCGTTATCTTTTCGGCTCAAGAGTACCCTTACGACTAACGGCCATGTTAGATAAAAAAAATTTAATTAATTTCCACGTATCATAACGGAGAAAATGTCAAACATGCCCCTAGACTATTGGAGTTGATACAATAATATCCCTCATCTCAAAAAATCTCTCTCCCACCCCCTTCACCCTGCCCCTCCAGCGTGTGTGCATTCATATCCTTCTTGTTCTTCTCATTTTTTTTTGACCTTGCACTCTATTAGGCAAAAAAATTTAAATAATTTCCACGTGTCATCGTCCCATTGGCCTAACTTAAAACTCACTTAAATTAAAATAAACTCACACACATTCTAAGACCCTTTTCTCTTTTCTTTCTCCTCTTTCTTTTAAAACTTATTCCACCAAACTAGAACTTACATACACCTATTTTTTTCCCTAAGCAAACAAACCCTTCTCGTATAGTTAATCACCTTTCTTTTCCTATTTCTTTGTCTATTAAATGTACACATCAATACTCCTTTTTTTCATCACAGAAATACCATTGATCAACAACTTTCTTACTACACTTTACTGCTTCATACAATAAGCTCAATCAAGTGTTTATTACAGTCACATTCACCAATAAGTCGTATTTTCTCATACTCTCATCCATATGATCTCAAATATTTCTCTTAATTTAACCGTCTCTTTTTTAAATTGGCGGTGTTGATATAACCTAAAAAGCATCCTCGCACAATAGCTTAATTTATGGACATGATCGGATGTTCAGACTATAGTGAGTCGATGAAGAAGAAAAAGATTGAGGTCCGAGTAGAGAGCAAATAAAATATTGGTATAATCAAAATTGGATGCGGAGTTGTTAAGAAATATGCAACAAAAGATATTGCAAATGCTCAATGATACACTCTGTTAGTGTTCATATAGGGTCTGAAAGTTGTATGACGTAAAGTATTGATGACCAAAATTGGTTGTCTTAAAATAAAACTTTAATGATGTTTGTAGCGATTATTCAAATAGAGTGCAAGGTCAAAAAAATGATGAGAAGAACAAGAAGGATATGAATGCACACACGCTAGAGGGGAGGGTGAAGGGGGTGGGGGGAGAGATTTTTTGAGATGAGGAGTATTATTTTACCAACTCCAATAATTTAGGGGCATGTTTGACCTTTTTTCCGTTATGACACGTGGAAATTAATTAAATTTTTTTATTTAACATGGCCGTTAGTCGTAAGAGTACTCTTGAGCCGAAAAGATAACGGTGAGGGCAATATTTTCAAAATAGGTAAACGAAAGATATTATTGTGCTGACCCCAATAATCTAGGGCCAGTTTTGACCCTTTTTCGTAATATGTGTGTGAGTTTGATTCTCATTGTTCCTCTTTGTAAGCCCACAAGGTATTTTATGAGGGTAAATTTTAATCTAATTATTAAATAAATAATTACGATTAATTATAAAAGAAACTACCATATATGTAATTTTAATAGAACTCTAATATCACTCTAATAAAGGCAAAAGTTTCGAGAAACCATATTTAGAAGAGCTTGAATATTTTAAGTTCAGAAAATATATTTGGCCACTTTAATCATGACCCAAATGTTCCGAATGGTCGCATTTTGGTAACTTCACACGTTATTTGAGGGCATAATGGATAATTTGACGTTTACGTTTTCCATTTCACCTTTTAGTAGATTTTTATTTTATTCAAGTTTTTCAAACAACTCTGTTTCATTGTTCTAATTGTATTACATTCCCAAGGCCTCTTCGCATATACACATGCATGGCTATAATTTTTTCCATAGAATACTCAATGCGCATATCCACGTACTATACCAAACGAAATACATTGAAATATATACATAGTGTATCGAGGAAATACATATACATTTAAACTATTATTCTCATCTTCCATTAATCACTTTCTAACCCTAAACTCTTAAATATATAGTGTTGCACCTATGAAGCTTTTTCCAACCCCCATATTTTCTGTCTTTATTTTTTCGTTCTTCATCTCTTATCTTTCTTTTAGTGTTAAGGGTTAGATTAATGAATGAGGGATGGGAAGAGGAATAATGCTTCGAAAGTCTATGTTGTATTTGTAAGAGGCTTGGATTATATAACTCTTGGCACCAATGTGCTCCTATGGTTACTTGTGTCAAGGGAAGCATCTTCCAGGTTTTCAAATGATATGATGAAGCCATATCAGCGTTCGATGAGTTCAAAACAACCTTGTCAAGACGAGAATACATTGGCATAGAAGGTGTATGTGGCATTTCATGGTAAGAGGCCTGGATTATACAACTCTTTATTTGAGTGTGCTCTTGTGGTTATATATTTCAAAGGAAACATCTTCCAGGCTTTCAAATCTTATGATGAAAAAATAGCAGCATTCAATGGATTCCAAGAAGAAAATACTGACAGTGAATAACTATCATCAAGTTTGTTTGTAGATGAAAGTGGTGTAGGGGTGTAAGGAGACAATGGAGAAAGTGTTATTTTATTTGTCTTGTTAGTTGGAATGTTTGTACGGATGAAGATATAAGAGAATTTTTCAATTTGATTATTAATAAAATTATTTATCCCCTTATGAGCTGAATGTTTTATCTATATTGTTGCATGTTAATTGAAAAGTGTAGTTCTAAATGTCAAAGCATTATTATCTACTGACTAGATGTTAAGTAGTTATAAGCATTAGATTCATCTTGCATATATTTTAAATCTTACTGTAATGACTCGATCGGCATTAGTTCTAGCACTCCATTCAGCAGCCTGAGGCTATGAGCAACTTCGTTTAAAGTATTATGACTTGTACGCATGGTCGGAATTAAATTTTGAAAAGTTCAGAGTTGATTTAGAAAGAGGATTCTCATTTCGGAAGCTTAAAGTTGAAAGAATGAACTAGGATTGGAATTTTTGGTAAACGATCTCGGAATCAGGATCTTAAAGTTCCAGCAAGTTCATATGATGATTTTGGACTTGGGCGTATGCCCGGTTCGGGTTCTGGATAACTCAGGAGTGTTTTGGCATCTATTTTGGAAGTTAGCATTTAGAAGAAATTTCATAAGTTTGGCTTGAAGTGCATTTAAGTATTATCGATGCCTGTTTGGGACTATGAGACTGTGAATAGCTCTGTACGGTTATTCTGAAGTTGGGAGCGCAATGGGAAGTGAATTTCGAGGCCCGTAGGTCATTTTGGAGTCATTTGGCTAAAGATAGAAATTTGAAGGGTTTTGAAAAGTTTGACCGGAAGTGAACTTTTAGATATTGGGGTCGGAATCCAATTCCAAATGCTAGAGTAGGTCCGTAATATCAAATATGACTTGTGTGCAAAATTTAAGGTCAATCGGACGTGATTTGATAGGTTTAAGCATAACAAGTAGAAATTGGAAGTTCTAAAGTTCATAAAGCTTGGATTGGAGGTTGATTCATGACTTTAGCATTACTTTATGTGATTTGAGATCTCGATCAAGTCCGTAATATATTTTGGGGCTGGTTGGTGTGATTGGTCGGGGTCCCAGGGGCCTCGGGGGCCTCGGGTGTATTTCGGGTGGTAATCACGCTCTTATTTGATGTTTCAAAACCGTTTCTTTGGATATAAAGGGGTACCATATTACTAAATGAGCTCCAAATTAAGTTTTTATTGCACCATTAGATCTATATTGAAATTTTGGAGCCATAGCAAAAACAATCATCGAATTTGGACATCGTATGAGGAAGTTATGCTCATTTCCGTATCGAGAAAATGCTGGTTGTTGTCATAACTGCAGAAGCGGAAATTTTGCGTAGAAGCGGAAATTTTTCACAGAAGTGGAAATTTTTCGCAGAAGCAAAAACTGCTGGAGGTAGAGAGATTTCTTTAAAAATCGAAGTTTGGCTCATTTTCACTTTATTTCTTCCATGAGAGCCGACTTTGGTGCAACTTTAGAGTGCCATTTTCATCACCAAGTATGGGGTAAGTGATTTTTACTAGTTTTGAGTATATACAAGGTTTACATATGGATCTAGACCTGAAAATTATAGAAAATTTGGGGTTTGAAGGAAAACCTAGAAAATTAGTATTCTTGAAATTTTACCACGATTTTTGGTATGAAATATAGAGAAAACCATATATTTGAATTCATGAGGCTATGGGTAATCTTTATCTTCAAAAAATTTCGGATTCCGGGCACGTGGACCCGAGGGCATTTTCGTTAACTTTTTAATTGGGGTTAGGAATTTTTATAAATTGGATTTTAATGAGTACCTTAGCATATATTAAATGGTTTACATTATTATTGACTAGTTTTGGAGCATTGTGCATCGATTAGAGTCTTCGAAAATGCACGGAATGCCGGTTATGGATTTTCGGAGCGAGGTGAGTCTTCTTTCTAACCTTATAAGAGGGAATAGTCCCAATAGGTAAAATAATTGATTATGTGCTCCTATTTATGGGGGCTACTTATGCACGAGGCAACGAGAGTCCGTGTGTAGCTACTATTATGCTATTGTCCAGGTAGTTAGGATCTAAAAACATGTTATACTTGGATTATTTATGAACCCATTGATAGCTTGGATTGCTAAAATCACATTGAATTAATAAATAAATTCTTTTTAAAAGGATTAAACTTCATTTCTTAAAATATATGTTATAGGACAATTGGTTTTATTTGGATAATTATTCCTCGATAAATTCTTAATTGACTATTTAAGCATGTATATTATGTGTACCTGCGTCGTATGGATGATTTGCGAGCAGGGTGATTTTTTTATTTTATTCGCGAGTGGGGTAATAGATACATCTATGGTTCGGGTTGTTCAACCCTTGAAAGTGCACAATTTACATTTCTGTTGGATCGGGCCGCTGCCTTGGTGTTATTTGCGCATGTTATCTGCCGCTTGAGAATTTGAAATGTGGAAATTGCCTATAACGACCCGACCAGTTTTTTTGAGCCCCCTAGCGCATCATTTAGCAGTTTGAGGCCATGAGCAACTTTATTTCAGGTATTGTGACATGTTCGCATGGTCGGAACTGAAATTCAGGAAGATCGGAGTTTAATTTAAATGGAAATTCTCATTTTAGAAGTCTTACGTTGGAGAAAATGGCTAAGATTGGGATTTTGAGTAAACGACCTCGAAATCAGGATCTGAAGGTTCCAGCAGATTCGTATGATGATTTCGGACTTGGGCGTATGCCCGGTTCAGGTTTTGGATAACATGGGAATATTTTGGCGCCTATTGAGGAAGTTAGATTTTTAGAAATTTTTTTATAAGTTTGCCTTGGAGAGCATTTCAGTGTTATCGATGTCCGTTTGGGATTCCGAGACTGTGAATATCTCCGAATGGTGATTCTAATGTTGGGGACGCGATCAAAAGTAAATCCGGAGGTTAGTAGGTCATTTTGGAGCCATTTGGTTAAAGATAGAAATTTGAAGGTTTTTGAGAAGTTTGACCGGAGGGTGACTTTTTGATATCGGGGTCGGAATCCAATTCCGAAAGTTGGAGTAGGTCCGTAACATCAAATGTGACTTGTGTAAAATATTTGAGGTCAACCGGATGTAATTTTATAAGTTTCGACATCCGATGTGAAAGTTAGAAATTTAAAAGTTCATAAAGATGAATTTTGGCGCGATTCATGATTTTGACATTGCTTGATGTGATTTGAAGCCTCGACTAAGTCCATGATATGTTTCCAAACTTGTTGGCACGTTCGGACGGGGTCCCGAGGATCTCGGGTGAGTTTGGGGGTAGTTTTGGACCATTTCTAGGCTATTTATAACTTCTGATTTTGGCTACATCAGTGGTATAAACGATAGCGGGGAATTGGTCGCGATAGCCGTGAGTAAAATGTGAGAAACGGGCCAGTGAATCGTGATCGTGTAGAGTAAATATTCTGCTGCACTGACTCGATTTTGGAGTTTCATATCTCACAATCTATAAGGAAGTTTGAGACGATGTAAAAAATAAAAGTTGTAGCCCTTTGTGTCTAGTTTCTCGAAAAGTTAACCATTCATGATTTAGATTTGTGTACAAAATGTTATGGCTGTTATACTATAGGGTGTCCGGGAAGATGATGAAGAAAGTTGTGTTACACATGGGCTGACTTTGACAAATTATATCTACAAACCTATAAGGAATTTGGAAATGACACACACATGAAAGTTGTAGATCTTTGAGTTTTTTTTCAGAACATTAAACCATTTATCATTTAGATTGTGTAAATTACTCCTACTCACTTCCAAGTGAAATACAATATTATATCATGGAATTAGACATAAAAATTGTGGGAAAATTGGGATTTTTGGAAGAAAACCTAGAAACTTGATAAATTGAATTTTATCACGAATTTGAGCATGGAATTAGGAGTAAACTATATATTTGAGCTAGTGAATCTATGGGTATAGTATATCTTCGCGAAATTTCGGAATCTGGGCACGTGGGCCTGAGGGCGTTTTGGTCAACATTTCGTTTGGGGCTAAGAATTGTTACAAATTGGGTTGTAAAGTTTAAATTAACACATATTAATGGATTTGTATAATCATTGGCTAGCTTTGGAGCATTTTACATTGGTGCAAGTCTTCGAAAGTATGTAGAATGCTGGTTGTGAGTGTTCGGAGCGAGGTAAGTCTCCTTTCTAATCTTGTGAGGGGTAATTCACCCTATAGGTGATTTAAATTGGTTATGTGCTCCTATTTGTTGGGGCTACGTACGCAAGAGGGGACGAGAGTCGGTGCGTAGCTACTATTATGCTATTGTCCAGGTAGTCTAGGAACCAAAAGCATGTTATATTTGGATTAATTGTGAACCCATTTATGGCTAGAATTTCTTAAATTACATTAAATTAATAAGTGAATTTCTAAAATAGACTTAAACTCCGTTTTCTCAAATGTCACGACCCAGATTTTCCCCCAACATCGGGATCGTGATGGCGCCTACTCGTGGTAGCTAGGCAAGTCACTGTATTTCACATTATCCTGTTTTTACCAATATTTCATATTCAATTTTATCAACAAGAACCATAATATTAATTAAATAAATGAAGAAGACTTATCGAAATAGAAATAAGCAGTACCAAGGTAAAACACTACTGAAATCCTCTACCCAAGACGTGGAGTCACCAACTCACGAACTACTACTGAATACTACACATAAGGGTCTGAAGGAAAATAACATAAATCTGTTTGTCTCGAAACAATGAGACTACAACAAATAATATAAATAAGTGGAAGAGACGCCGGGCCTGCGGACGCCTGCAAGCTACCTCGGTCTCGAAATGCTCAACTCCCACGCAAGGCTCTACTGCTGCTGCTCCTGATCAAAACCTGGACCCGTGCAAAAACGCACAGAAGTGCAGTATCAGCACAATCTAACCCCATGTGCTGGTAAGTGCCTGGCCTATCCCGGTGAAGTAGTGACAAGCCTAGGACCAGACACCCACATAAACCTGTGCAGTTCTATATACATATCTACACCATAAGATAACAAGAGATATCAAGTAAACAAAATCCAACAAGAAATATCATCAGAGGGAAGCTCAACAATTAACAACAATTATTAAGTCAACAATGGAAAACAGAGTATAATGGAAATAGTTAATATCAAACAAGGAATAGCAAATAGTTGTACGGCATCACCCTTCGTGCTTTTACTCTCATCCTCACCAAATAAACAAATAAAAGTGCACGGTATCACCCTTCGTGCTTTTACTCTCATCCTTACATCCATGGCACGGCATGATCCTTCTTGCATGGTTCAATAACAAGGCACGACATTACCCTTCGTGCATAATCAGTATCACAAGGCACGACATGATCCTTCGTGCATAATCAATAACAAGGCACGACATTACCCTTCGTGCAATAACAGTAAAACAAAGCACGACATCACCCTTCATGCATTATCACTCTTCCTCACCCAAATAACAATCACAATTAAGGGCAAAGAATGAAAACAATAATCATGAACCGTCCCGGCAAGGGACACAATAACCATCACAACAAGGTCCCGGCAAGGGAAAACAATATTTCGCTTTGCAATAAGTCCCGGTAAGGGAAAACAATATACAATTCCACAACACAGCAAGGGTTCAACAATTCATCTTCAAAATATCTCACAACAAGTATCAACAATGACTCACGGTCATGCTAGACGCCAGTGTATGGATGCTCGTCACCACAGCCCATACACCGCACTCGATCACATAGCACATAGCACAAACACTTACCTCTAGCCTTGAAGCCCAATTTATCCTTCAACTATAGCTTTACCCCGAATTTCCTCCTTCAACTTGCTCGAATCTAATCACAATTGATTCCATTACGTTAATAAATACTATATAACTTAGTTTGAATGCTTAAAAATGGTTTTCTCAATGTTTACCCCAAAGTTTCCCAAAATGCCCCTGGCCCCACGTGGTCGGAACTCGGGGTTCAGACCAACCCATTCCTTCACGAGTTCAAATATATGATTTGTTTCAGAATCGGACCTCAATTCGAGCCAATTACCCAATTCATGAAAACCCTATGTTCTACCCAAAAACAGGAATTTTCCACCATGAAAACCTTTGATTTCTATTGAAAAACATGTTTAATGTTGTTAGGAATTGAAAGAATTAAGTAAAAAGTGACTTACAATTGCTTTGGAGTGAATTTGCTCTTGAGGGTTTGTGTGTGGTGTGTGGGTTTTTGAAAGAATGAAGAAAGAACTGAAAAATTCGTTTAAGTATAAAATTGCACAGCTGCGGATATCGCAATTGCGAACATTTGTTCGCAATTGCGAACACTACAGGTCTGGGGTCTCTCGCAATTGCGAGACAGAGTTCGCATTTGCGAATTGGGCTGGCACACTGGGTCTTAGCATTTGCGACAAAGTGTTCGCATTTGCGAACCCAGACGGAGTATTGAAGGCCTCGCATTTACGAGGTTAAGTTCGCATTTGCGAACCCATGCGTACATGGACCTCCTTCGCAATTGCGATCAAGGGTTCGCATTTGCAAACACAGCCTTGGTCTGCCACCTTTGCAATTGCGAGAATTTCTTCGCATTTGCGAAGACACCCGCTGGGTGAAAAACCAGCTGTGTAAAATTTCAGAATTTGAACCAACGGCCTATCCAATCTTTACCCGAGCCCCCCGGACTCAAAACCAAACATGTACACAACATCAAAAACATATTACAAACTTTCTCGTGTGATCACATCGCCAATATAACATCGTTTTCATCAAATCAAGCCTCAAGTTCATGATTATCATCCTTTTTAGTTTCATAACTTTCAACTTTAGAACTCAAGGTTCAAAACACATCAAACGACAGCCAAATCTCACCAAACTTTGCAGAAAGCACATATATAATATTTAAGACTTGTGCCGGGTGTCGGAACCAAAATACGAGCCCGATACCAAGGTCATTTAATTCATTTTCCTTTAATAATTACAGCAAAAACAATTTAACAGAAAAAATTCATAACTTGGGCTCAGGCCTCAGAATTCGACTCCGAATGCATGTCCGAGTCCCATATTTTCCTACGGATATTTCGTGACCGTCCGATCTTGGGTCCGGGTCCGTTTACCAAAAATGTTGACCGAGTCAACCATATTAATATGAATATCATTTTTTTTCAAATTTCTCATAGAATTCATATATTCTATCACAAAATCTTTCCGCCTACATGCCCGGATCATGCACATAAATCAAGGCAACATAGAATGAGGTTTTCAAGGCCTCGGAAGTGCGGAACAAGTGAGGAAAATAGGCGATGACCCTTTGGGTCGACACATCCTCCACCTTTAACACAACCGTTCGTCCTCAAACGGACAAGAGAAGGAAGTACCAGAGTCGGGGAACAAATGTGGGTAGCGGCTCCGCATATCAGACTCGGACTCCCAGGTTTATGCCTCAGGAGGCTGACCTCTCCACCGAACACGCATAGAAGGATAACTCTTCGACCTCAACTGTCGAACCTGCCGGTCTAGAATGGCCACTGGCTCCTCCTTGTAAGATAGATCATTGTCCAATTGGACAGTGCTGAAGTCTAGCACATGTGTGGGATCGCCGTGGTATCTCCGAAGCATAGATACATAAAAAACCGGATGCACGACTGATAAGCTAGGTGGTAGAGCTAGTCTGTAAGCCACCCCTCCCACTCGGTCTAGAATCTCAAATGGACCAATATACCTAGGGCTGAGCTTGCCCTTCTTCCCGAACCTCATCACGCCCTTCATAGGCGACACTCGGAGCAATACCCGCTCACCAACCATGAAATCTACATCTCGAACCTTACGATCCGCATAAGTCTTCTGTCTGGACTGAGCTGAACGCAATCTCTCCTGGATAGTCTTGACCTTATCCAAGGCCTCCTGAACTAAGTCTGTACCCAACAACCGAGCCTCTCCCGGTTCAAACCATCCAACTGGAGATCGACATCGCCTACCATACAACGCCTCATACGGGGCCATCTAGATGCTAGACTGGTAGCTGTTGTTGTAGGCGAACTCTGCTAATGGCAGAAACTGGTCCCACGAGCCTCCGAAATCAATAACACAAGCTCGAAGCATGTCCTCTAGAATCTGAATAGTCCTCTCGGACTGGCCATCCGTCTGAGGATGAAAAGCTGTACTCAGCTGAACCTGGATGCCTAACTCCTGCTGGACCGCTCTCCAGAACCGCGAGGTAAACTGCGTACCCCGATCAGAGATAATAGATATCGATACCCCATGAATTCGAACAATCTCCCCGATGTAAATCTCTGCTAACCTCTCCGATGAGTAGGAGACAGATACTGGAATAAAGTGTGCTGACTTAGTCAGCCTATCAAAAATGACCCAAATAGCATCAAATTTCCTCCGAGTCAAAGGAAGTCCAGTAATAAAGTCCGTAGTGATCCGCTCCCATTTCCACTCGGGAATTTCGATTCTCTGGAATACACCACTAGGCCTCTGGTGCTCATATTTCACATGCTGACAATTTAGACACCGAGCGACATATGCAACGATGTCTTTCTTCATCCTGCACCACCAATAGTGCTATCGTAAGTCCTAATACATCTTTGCGGCGCCCGGGTGAATAGAATACCGCAAACTGTGGGCCTCCGCTAAGATCAAATCTCGAATCTTCTCAACATTGGGCACACAAACTCGACCCTGCAATCTCAATACTCTGTCATCATCTAAAGTTACCTTCGTGGCACCCCCCCGCTGTACAGTATCTCTCAAGTCACGCAAATGAGGATCATCAAACTGCCTCTCACGGATACCGCTCTAATAGAGATGAACGAGCGACCATGCAGGTTAACACCCTGCTAGGCTCAGAAATGTCTAGTTTCACGAACTAGTTGGCTAAGGCCTAGACATCTAGAGCAAATGGTCTCCGACTGACCGGAATGAATGCGAGACTACCCATGCTGGCAGACTTTCTACTCAATGCATCGGCCACCACATTGGCCTTACCTGGGTGATATAGGATAGTGACATCATAGTCCTTCAACAACTCTAACCATCTCCGCTGTCGTAAATTCAACTCCTTTTGCTTGAACAAGTATTGTAGGCTTTTGTGATCAGTGTACACCTCACATGTTACGCCATATAGATAATGCCTCTAGATCTTTAAGGCATGAACCACTACTGCCAAATCAAGAACATGAAGTGGATAATTCTTCTCATGTATTTTCAACTGCCTCGAAGCATATGCAATAACCTTACCATCCTGCATCAATATCGCTCCAAGCCTTGTACGGGACGCATCACATTAAACTGTATAAGGTCCTGCACCCGTAGGTAGTATCAGCACTGGTGCTGTAGTCAAAGCTGTATTGAGGCTTCTGAAAGCTCCCCTCACACTCATCTGACCACTGGAACAGGGAACCCTTCTGGGTCAACCTGGTCATCGGGGCTGCAATAAAAGAAAACCCTCTACAAATCGACGGTAGTAACCTGCTAACCCCAAGAAACTCCGAATCTCAGTCACTGAAGCTGGTCGAGGCCAATTCTGGACTGCCTCAATCTTTTTTGGGTCCACCTGAATACCTTCCACTAATACAATATGACCCAGAAATGCCACCGACCTCAACCAGAACTCAAATTTCGAAAATTTGGCATATAGCTGATTATCCTTAAGAGTCTGAAGAACCACTCTGAGGTGCTGCTCGTGCTCTTTCTGGCTGCGAGAGTATACAAGGATGTCGTCTATAAAGACTATCACGAACAGATCTAAGTAAGGCATGCATACCTGATTCATCAACTCCATGAACGTTGCTGGGGCATTGGTCAACCCGAAAGACATGATCAAGAATTCATAATGCCCATATCTAGTGCAAAGGCTATCTTAGGAATGTCAGCCACCCCGATCTTCAGCTGATGGTAGCCCAAACTTAAGTCTATCTTTGAGAATACCCTCGCTCCCTGGAGCTGGTCAACCAAATCATCAATCCTCGGCATTGGATACTTGTTCTTTATCATCACTTTGTTCAATTGCCGGTAATCAATACACATCCGCATCGAGCCATCCTTATTCTTCACAAACAACACAGGTGCTCCCCATGTGGAAACACTGGGCCTGATAAAGACCTTTTCTAGAAGGTCTTGCTACTGATCCTTTAACTCTTTTAGCTCCGGCGGGGCCATACGATAGGGTGGAATAGAGATGGGCTGAGTGCCCGGTGCCAGATCAATACAGAAATCAATGTCACTGTCGGGTGGTATGCCCGGCAAGTCTGAAGGGAAAACCTCGGGAAACTCCCGTACAATAGGGACTGAATATATAGAAGGAACCTCTGCGCTGGAATCGCGAACATAAGCCAAATAAGCTAGACACCCCTTCTCGACCATGCGTCGAGCCTTAACATAGGAAATAATGGTGCGAACGAAGTGGCTGCAAGTCCCTCTCCACTCTAGTCGGGGTGATTCTGGCAAGGCTAAAGTCACGGTATTGGCATGACAATCTAGGATAACATGATATGGGGACAACCAGTCCATCCCCAATATGACATCAAAATCCCCCATGTCTAGTAGCAACAGATCAACACGGGTCTCAAGACCCCCAAATATGACTACGCACGAACAATGCACCCGATTGACTACTATTGAGTCACCCAAACATAAACTGGAATATCCAGAGCATAGCTAGGCACGGCTAGATATAGTGAAAAGTAGGAAGACACATATGAATATGTAGACCCAGGGTTAAACAATACTGAAGCACCTCTGTCACACACAAGAATGGTACCTGTAATCACAGCATCTGATGCCTCTACCTCTGGCCTAGCTGGCAAAGCATAAAATCGGGGATCAGCACCTCCCATCTGAGCTACATCTCTGGGACGGTCATCCACTGGCTGACCTCTACCCCTGGCTGGACGGTCTCCACCTCTACGGTCTCGACCTCCACCTCTACAATCTCTACCCCCGCCTCTGGCTGGCTGGGCAGGCTGAGGGTCAGCTGGGGCCTGAATCATGGGATGAGGGCCCCGCTACTAAGTGTTTCCCGGCGCTCGAGGGCAAAACCTGACAAGATGAAATGGGTCACCACAACCGTAGCAACATTTAGGGTAATAGGGATGCTGGCCCTGACGACCTGAATGGCCCCTACGAACACTTTGAAGAGACTGAGCAATTATAGGAGGCTGATCTGAATACTGCTCACAAAACCCACGATCACCTGGTCCACCCTGTGAAGCCTGAAGGGCGGAATGAAAAGGTCTGGAAGACTGGCCCCTATCAAAAGATTCCCTGCCTCCAGAAGAAGAACCACTAAATGTGCCGGAATGACGAGGCCTCTTGTCTGAAGAATAACCACCTCCCGAGCAAGAGCCATCTCAACTCTACGTGCCGCATTAGCTGCCTCCTAAAATGATATATCACTCCCCACTCCCATAGCCATCTGAAGTCTAATTGGCTGATTAAGCCCATCTATGAACCTGCGGACCCTCTCCCGCTCTGTGGGAAGTATCACCACTGCATGACGAGCCAAATCGACAAATCTTGTCTCATACTGTGTAACCATCATAGTGCCCTGATGGAGGCGCTCAAACTGCCTCCGAAGTACATCCCGCTGAGTAGCAGGGAGAAACTTCTCCGTAAATAGTTCCGCAAACTGATCCCATGATAAAGCTGGGGACCCTGCTGGTCGAGTCAAGCAATAATCTCTCCACCAAGTCTTGGCGGATCCTGCAAAGTCTGAATGTACAGAAGTCAACCCCGTTGGACTTCACGATCCCCATAGTCTTGAGAATCTCATGGCAACTGAATAAGAAATCCTAAGGATCCTCTGATGTGGCACCGCTGAAAGTAGTGGTAAACAGCTTGGAAAACTAATCAAGTCTCCATAAAAAATCAGAATTCATGGCCGCTCCATCGCCGGCCTAAGCTATGGTACCTGACTGAGTGGCCACAACTGGCTGAACCACTAGTGCCTGAGGCTGAGGAGCTACTGGCTCCGGAGTACGAGCAACAGGAGTCTGGGCCCCTCCTCCAGCCTGTGAAGCGGCTGGTGCAGCTGGTAATAAGCCCGCTCTGGCAACGCTATCCATAAGCCTCTCCTGGGACCTGAGCTGGGCCCACTGGAGCTGCTGGGACTGGAACCTCCTCGCCAGTCTCAATCTGAGGCTGCACCTCTGGAATAGCTGCTGGGGCTGAGCTCTGCGCCTACCACGGCCTATGATACAGCCTCGGCCCCTGCCCATCACATGAGCTGCCTGGGGCTTAGGCTGCTGGTCAGCGGACGAAGAAGCGCGTGTTCTCACCATCTGCGAAAGGACATAGTAGAAATTCAATCAGTATTTGAGGAACAAATCGCACGACAAGAAGGAACAAATGAGAGACTCTTTCCTAACTCAATAGACTCTGGAGGACAAGTACAGACGTCTCCGTACCTACCTCTCAAACTCTACTAAGCTTGTTCGTGAGCGGTGAAACCTATGTAACCTAGAGCTTTGATACCAACTTGTCACGACCCGGATTTCCCCCCAACATCGGGATCATGATGGCGCCTACTCGTGGTAGCGAGGAATGCCACTGTATTTAACATTATCCTATTTTTACCAATATTTCATACTCAATTTTATCAACAATAACCATAATATTAATTAAATAAATGCGGAAGACTTATCGAAATAGAAATAAGCAGTACCAAAACACTACTAAAATCCTCTACCCAAGACGTGGAGTCACCAACTCACGAACTACTACTGAATACTACGCATAACGGTCTGAAGGAAAATAACACAAATCTGTTAGTCTCGAAACAATGAGACTACAACAAATAATATAAATAAGTGGAAGAGACGCCGGGCCTACGGACGCCTGCAAGCTACCTCGGTCTCAAAATGCTCAACTCCCACGCAAGGCTCTACTGCTGCTGCTCCTGATCAAAACCTGGACCTGTACAAAAACACATAGAAGTGCAGTATCAGCATAATCCAACCCCATGTGTTGGTAAGTGCCTGGCCTATCCCGGCGAAGTAGTGACAAGCCTAGGACCAGACACCCACATAAACCTGTGCAGTTCTATATACATATGTACACCACAAGATAACAAGAGATATCAAGTAAACAAAATCCAACAAGTAATGTCATAAGAGGGAAGCTCAACAGTTAACAATAGTTATTAAGTCAACAATGGAATATAGAGTATAATGGAAACAGTTAATATCAAACAAGGAATAGCGAATAGTTGCACGGCATCACCCTTCGTGCTTTTACTCTCATCCTCACATCCATGGCACGACATGATCCTTCGTGCATGGTTCAATAACAAGGCACGACATTACCCTTCTTGCATAATCAATATCATAAGGCACGACATGATCCTTTGTGCATAATCAATAATAAGGCACGCCATTACCCTTTGTGCAATAATAGTAAAATAAGGCACGACATCACCCTTCGTGCATTATCACCCTTTCTCACCCGAATAACAATCACAGTTAACGGCAAAGAATGAAAACAATAATCATGAACCGTCCCGGCAAGGGACACAATAACCATCACAACAAGGTCCCGGCAAGGGAAAATAATAATTCACTTTGCAATAAGTCCCGGCAAGGGAAAACAGTATACAATTCCACAACCCGGCAAGGGTTCAACAATTCATCTTCAAAATGTCTCACAATAAGTATCAACAATGACTCACGGTCATGCTAGACGCCAGTGTATGGATGCTCGTCACCATTGCCCATACACCGCACTCGATCACATATCACATAGCACATAATCCTATTCCCTCAAGCTAGGCTAGAACAAACACTTACCTCTAGCCTTGAAGCCTAATTTATCCTTCAACTATAGCTTTACCCCGAATTTCCGCCTTCAACATGCGCGAATCTAATCACAATTGATTCCATTACGTTAATAAATACTATATAACTTAGTTTGAATGCTTAAAAATGATTTTCTCAAAGTTTACCCCAATGTTTCCCAAAATGCCCCTGTCCCCACGTGGTCAGAACTCAAGGTTCGGACCAAAATCCGGTTACCCATTCCCTCACGAGTTCAAATATATGATTTGTTTTAGAATCGGACCTCAATTCGAGGTCCAATTACCCAATTCATGAAAACCCTATGTTCTGCCCAAAAACAAGAATTTCCACCAT
This sequence comes from Nicotiana noctiflora, assembly GCA_032618575.1. Taxonomy (NCBI): domain Eukaryota; kingdom Viridiplantae; phylum Streptophyta; class Magnoliopsida; order Solanales; family Solanaceae; genus Nicotiana; species Nicotiana noctiflora. The sequence continues at coordinate 201,975 of JASVEL010003156.1, read as the reverse complement.
GAAAACCTTTGATTTATATTGAAAAACATATTTAATGTTGTTAGGAATTGAAAGAATTAAGTAAAAAATGACTTACAATTTCTTTGGAGTGAATTTTCTCTTGAGGGTTCGTGTGTGGTGTGTGGGTTTTTGAAATAATGAAGAAAGAACTGAAAAATTTGTTTAAGTATAAAATTTCACAGCTGCGGATATCGCAATTGCGAACATTTGTTCGTAATTGCGAACACTACAGGTTTGGGGTCTGAGGCTCTCGCAATTGCGAGACAGAGTTTGCATTTGTGAACTGGGCTGGCACACTGGGTCTTCGCATTTGCGACAAAGTGTTCACATTTGCGAACCGAGGCGGAGTGTTGAAGGCCTCGCATTTGCGAGGTTAAGTTCGCATTTGCGAACACACACATACATGGACCTCCTTCGCAATTGAGATCAAGGCTTCACATTTGCGAACACAGCCTTGGTCTGCCCCCTTTGCAATTGCGAGAATTTCTTCGCATTTGCGAAGACACCAGCTGGGTGAAAAAGCAGCTGTGTAAAATTTCAGAATTTGAACCAACGACCTATCCAGTCTTTACCCGAGCCCCCTGGGATCCAAACCAAACATGTACACAACATCAAAAACATATTACAAACTTGCTCGTGCGATCACATCGCCAATATAACATCGTTTTCATCAAATCAAGCCTCAAGTTCATGATTATCATCCTTTTTTGGTTTCATAACTTTCAACTTTGGAACTCAAGGATCAAAACACATCAAACGACATCCAAATGTTACCAAACTTTGCAGAAAGCACATATATAATATTTAAGACTTGTCCCGAGCTTCAAAACCAAAATACGAGCCCGATACCAAGGTCATTTAATTCATTTTTCTTTAATAATTACAACAAAAACAATTTAACAGAAAAAATCCATCACTTAGGCTCTAGGCCTCAGAATTCGACTCCGGACGCATGTCCGAGTCCCATATTTTTCTACAGACCTTTCGGGACTGTCCGATCTCGGGTCCGGGTCCATTTATCGAAAATATTGACCGAAGTCAACTATATCAATATTAATATCATTTTTCTTTAAATTTCTCATAGAATTCATATATTCTATCACAAAATCTTTCCGGCTACATGACCGGATCATGCACGTAAATTGAGGCAACATAGAATGAGGTTTTCAAGGCCTCGGAAGTGCGGAATAAGTAAGGAAAATAGGTGATGACCCTTTGGGTCGTCACATCAAATTATTAAAGAGAATTTGCCTTCCTTGGATAATTGCTCCAAGTTGTCTTCTTGGATGACTATCTGTCTGTGTGTGTTTATTTTGGAACAGGCCGAACGCCTCGGTAGATTAATAGATATATTTATAGGCGCCTCGTCGACCCTAGGCAAGTGCACATTTATTTCTGTTAGATCGAGCTGTCGTCTCGATGTGATTTGCACATGCTTGTATGTTGCCTGGAACTTAATTAAGTTACTATTGCCTCCTTTTGACTTAAAAATATTTGGATTATATTTAAAAAGGAATTCTAGAAAATTCTCTATAAAGGAAATTGATTGTTTATTTGATTCTTTCTATTTGGACTAAAATCATATTTATAAAATCAATTCACACATACACACACACACACACACACACACACATATATATATATATATATATATATATATATATATATATATATATATACTAATGCAAAATCATTATTGGACTATTAGAAAGTGTTAAAGTTGACCATCTCGTCTCTACCCCATCGGGATTAGGCGGGATACTCACCGAGTACACATTGATTACGTACTCATACTACACTTCTATGCATTTTCTTTGCACATATATATATGTCTCTAGTAGCCTACTGGACGTAGCAGCATGGATAATTCTGGGACTAGGTGAGTTGCAAATTTGTGAGACGACCTGCAGCTAGTGTAGTTCCTTTCTGCACTTTATTATTCACTCCTTATCCATTATATTTCGGATAGATGTTATATTTTATGTTCTTTATCAATAGTTGCTCATGCACTTGTGACACTAGGTTTCTGGGATGGTTTTCGAAGTGTTGTACTAATACTTATTATTCAGATTTGAATTCAAGTAGTGATATTAGAATTTGAAGGAAAACCTTAGAATTTTCAGAAGTTTTAAGAGAGGATTTAATTGGTTATTTAGTTAGATTGCCTGATAGCGGCGCCACCAAGACCCTTAGTGGATTTTGGATCGTAACAATATGGTATCAGAGCACTAGGTTCTCGTCGATCTCACGAGTCATGAGCAAGTCTAGTAGAGTCTCGCGAATCGGTACAGAGACGTCTGTACTTATCCTCGGGAGGCTGCAGGACTGTTAGGAGTACTTCCCTTCTTGATTTCCTTATCGTGCAGTTCGATTACTTTGAGGCGTATGGCCTTTATTTCTTCTCACTCAATCGCACGCGATGTGAGTGCTTGTTATAAATCAAAAATTGAAGGATTGTAATGGCACCACAAATGTGGTACGGGATGATTCTCTCGGTATAGTTGATTGGACTATTATAGTTGCTTTATGGAAGGATATTCTATTGTTCTGCTTAGTAACAGAACTTCTAAGAGCCTTGAGGCTAGGAATAGGTTTCCATGATGCTTGCGAGTGATTAGTCCACGGTGTTGTTATGATGGTAGGATGTTTGCCCAACTGACGGGACAATAAATGAATTGAAGGGAAGTTTACTCAGTGTGTAATCAAGGGATTCAGTATTTTATTCCCGATAGGGGAAAGGTAGTCGGACTAAGGATGGTCAGAAATAGACTAGTGGAAGTAATGAAATTTGGTAGTTGCAAACGTGGTGGAGTTCTCCACTTGATTGGGTGCTGTTGTGCTAATTGGACGTACTAAGTTTGTTGATTTTATAATCTACCTCAATTCGCCTTTAAGGTAAGATATTGTGAAATGGTATTAGATATACAACTATCAGATATAGCAGGGTCTGGTGGTTTCGGATTGAATCAGTATTGCAAATATTGACGGTTCGATAAAGACGACCTTCGAACAAGTTGGGGTTAGTAGCAAATTATGGATCCAAGTTCTATGAAGATATATTTCATTAAGACAATGACTGAGCAATAAAAGATAAGAAGGATATGTGGGAAGTGTCAGGCGGAGTTTTAAACTTCTAAAAGGCCAGGCTTAAGGAGCGCAGGCGGGGAAGTTAATTTAAGGAGTGAGTTTGCCTAAAGTGGGAGAGTGGCAGAGGCGTATAGGGCCTAGTAGTAGGATGACTACGTGCCTAAGAATAATATGGAAGGATCTGGGATTTTAGCAAAGTGCGATGGAAGCCTGTAGATTTAATTCGAAGCATGGGGTTGTTATGCGACAGGAGATTTGGTATGACGGAAATGGGCTGTTTCAAATGAAGAAAGATGTAGCATGAATTGAAGTGAAATGATATTTTCTCACATTTAATGGATGTCCACGAGGGACGAATGAACTAGTGCAGTTGGAGAGTGAGCTCGGACTCAGGATTTTGTTATTGATGTCATAGTGATTGTATCCCATACATCAGTATTTGGAAGGTATCGGGAAGTGGTTTCCACAGGCGGGTTACTTCTTGTGAGTAATTTAGGAGTCGCATGGTTGGCGAGGTTTCTGCAAAGAATTCTTCGGGTTATGCAACCAAAGGAGCTGTTGTCTGAGTTGTTAATCATTTAGAGTATCAAATTGAGTTTCTATGGTAAGATATCGAGGATATTGGGGATTGATTGTGCGAGCTTATGTTAATAAGAGATTAAGAATCCCGGTGAACTCCAAAGTTTTGTAATAATTGCTTCAAGCTAAGTGGGAGAGTCCCACTGCTCATGATTTGGGTTGCATGGTTAGCTACTTGCGAAGTTTCCAGTTATTAATATTTTGATGGGTTATCTCAACTTTGGTAAAAGACCATAAGTGGTGAATTGAGTAGATGAATTGTGGAATGCATGCAATTGTTGGCCTTGTTGGCTCATGTACGAACTTGGGAAAAGAGTCAGGATTTATGCCTCGTATAGATACATATTTCAGAGGAAGCGATTTCGTTGGGTGCTTCGTCGAGAAGGTATTCGTGAGTTATAAAATTTATAGAGTAAATTATGTTTAGTATCCTATCAAAGTGGGTGGCTATCAATAATGGTCCTAGTGAATTCAGAATTTATGATATGATGCCTAACGAATTTGAGCCGATAGGTACGGCTAAGAATCAAGCTTAGAAAGCAACTTATGACAAGAGGCACAAAGTGTTCCGTGATGGTCGGCTGGTGATGTAACAGTTGGGAGGTATGAAATGGTTCATGAGATTTGAGACAGCATGGTCTCGTGATTCAAGGTTACTCGGGGTGAGTGTACATGGAGTATGTTATGTGCTGCATGGAGTTAGTATTATTTCTATGGCAAGCAAGGATAAATTGGAAGAAGGCAAATTGATTAGCCATAGTTGAATTGGAATATTAGGGCCAATGATCAGCTCATTTTGCGTGATCAAGTTATGCGTAAGATTTGTGGCAGTACGTGTGAGGCTTGTCAGTCACTATAATTGATATTATTAAGAAGCATTCTTCTGTTATGGCTTGTTAAGTGGGAGCGGATTCCAAAAGGGCTATGGTGGCTTGGACCACTACTTAGAGATTGCATATTCTACGGTTATGGGAAGTTACCTATGTGTTGCTATGATTCTCCTAAAGTAAGTTAAGTGAAAAGTGCTTATGTGAGGAAGAGTTAGAATATTAATGATTTCGGAGTTAGGATGTGAATCGTGTTCTATCATACGTTGGCACATTGGGTGCAGCGAGTAGCATTGAAATATGAAGTAAGGATCGAGGTTGCAGTACAATGTTGACAAGGATGTCATGGGCTCGGATGAGCAAGGAAAAGGGTTGAATGATTAAATTAAGTCGGTATGGTCTTAAGTGTCACCTGAGATCGATGTTTTGTGAAAAAGACCTTGCATCCTGGTAAGAATTCTTGATCACTTTTCGGTGTTAGTGTTACTGGTGGTTTAGGTATGCGGACTTGTTGTTTATTTCAAAAGATTGTGGGGGCGTGTCCCACGGGAAGATTGCATAAGTGTGATATGTGGTCACTCGATTGATTAAATATTTAAACCAAGTATGAGTATTGTGTTAATGTCACCAAATTTGAGAAAATTTTCCTAGAGGGCACTTTGTTACTGGGTTATGAACCAAGGAGGTTGCTACGGTTATGATAGTTTTTCTGATGTGTTATGAGGAAAAGGGGGTTACTATGGATCTTTGAAAGATTATTAGCCAAGTTGGTGCAGTCAGGAGTTGGCTTGAGATCAATGGGTTGATTTATATGTGAACATGGCTTTATGTCTGGCCAGTTGTGTTCATCACAGTAACGCGCTCCTTACGGAGTAGTCAGGGTTTTATCTCATTGTCAGTTATATCATGTAGTGATGCATTTCACTGTGTGAATTGTGAGACGGCATGAGAAATTGTGTATGTGTTAAGGACCCGTGTGGGAATGTCGTATTATGAGCAGAATGGCTCTTAAGATTCAGATTATATATTGCACCTCGGTTGTGCTTGAGTTTGGTAGCTTATGGCGTTTTACCTTTCCCCAGGGAATGGTATTATACATTTAGTCTGTTTATGACTGATATTCAGTATTCTATTGTAATGAGCAATTTAGCTCGTCCTTATGTGAGTTCTACATGTGGATTAGTTGGCACGCCGCCATGGGTGTAGTATTTGGATCGGGTTGCACACCACAACAGTGTAATATCGAGTCTTGTTTTCTATATGCTATTTTTGTGTGTTTCATTTCCTATATTTTGAGAAAAGACTGTATTAGTGCGGAGGTCAGGTAATTCTTTCCAGAGTTTGATTTCCTGTTGGTGTTGTGTTCGGATTGGTGGCCTATTGGCACATTGTGGCATCATATGAGACTTTTGATCTCATTTGGAGTGGCTTATTTCCTGAGCATTTCGTACTGGGTGAGATGAGATTATGGGATTTAAGATCAGTGCAATCTGATTATATGAAGTATATTAAGGAGAAAAGGTCATCATTTGGTCTAGAATGTGGTAATGTTTCTTGTCAGAAGTATAGACTCAATGATTGATTGAGCCGACAGTTGATGATGAATTGCGACACATCTCATCCGTCATGGTGGTATTGTAAGAGTTAAAGTAAGACTTGCGTGTGTCATGAAGTGCAATGGGAGCATCTGATTCGTTGAATTTTGGCTATGTTTATTAGAGAATATTATTATGGTCCTGTGGATTTAGTGTTGCAAAGTAAGAATCCAGCAAAGTTATGCAGTCATGCTTGAGTACAATGTGTAGCGATTGATGTGGTGATTGTATGTTGGAAACTGGCCTGGCAGAGGATAGCGGATGTTGGAATTGGGCTCTAAGGCTTAATAGCCTAAATAAAAGGCAATATCTTCAGAATTTATCGAGCTAATGTGCTCAACTAAGTTGTGATAGCACATGAAGGTGTATGAGGTGCTAAAAAGTGATATCAGACTACTTCTGTATAGTTCTCAGCATGTTCGAGGACAAACGTATGTTTAAGTGGGAGAGAATGTAATGACCCAACCAGTCATTTTGAGCCCTAGCGCGTCATTCAGCAGATTGAGGCCATGAGCAGCTTCATTTCATGTATTGTGACGTGTTCGTATGGTCGGAATTGAAATTCAGGAAGATCGGAGTTAAATCTAAATAGAAATTCTCATTTTAGAAGCTTTAAGTTGGAGAAAATGGCTAAGATTGGAATTTTGAGTAAATGACCTCGGAATCAAGATATGAAGGTTCCAGCAGGTTTGTATGATGCTTTCAGACTTGGGCGTATGCCCGGTTCGGGTTTTGGATAACCTGGGAGCATTATTGCGCCTATTGAGGAAGTTAGCATTTTAGAAGAAATTTCATAAGCTTGGCTTGAAGAGCATTTTAGTGTTATCGATGTCCGTTTGGGATTCTCAGATTGTGAGTAGCTCTGTATGGTGATTTTGGAGTTGGGGGCGCGATCGGAAGTAAATTCGAAGGTCCGTAGGTAATTTTGGAGCCATTTGGATAAGGATAAAAATTTGAAAGTTTTTGAGAAGTTTCACCAGAGGTTGACTTTTTGATATTGGGGTCAGAATTCGATTCTGGAAGTTGGAGTAGGTCTGTAACGTCAAATGTGACTTGTGTAAAATTTTAGGTCAACCGAACGTGATTTGATGTGTTTCGGCATCAGATGTGAAATTTAGAAATTTTAAACTTCATAAAGATGAATTTTAGCCCGATTCATGATTTCGACGTTTCTTGATGTGATGTGAAGCCTCGCCTAAGTCCATGATATGTTTCCGGACTTGTTGGCACATTCGAACGGGTCCCGAGTGGCTCGCATGGGCTTCAGGGTAGTTTCTAGGTCATTTATAACTGCTGGTTTTTGGCTAAGCAGTGGTACATGCTATCGCGGGGAATTGGTCGTGATTGCGGCGAGTAAAATGTGAGAAACGGGCTAGTGAATCGTGATCGTGGAAAGCCTTTCGCGATCGCGTAGAGTAAATATTCTGCTGCATTGGCTCGAATTTTGAGGCTCATATCTCACAATATATATGAAATTTTGAGATGATGTAAAAATCAAAGTTGTTGCCCTTTGTATCTAGTTTTTATAAAAGTAAAACATTCATGATTTAGATTTGTGTAAAAAATGTTGTGGCTGTTACATTACAGGGTGACTGGAAAGATGATGAAGAAAGTTGTGTTACACATGGGCAGAATTTGACAGATCATATCTAGCAATCTACAAAGAATTGAGAAATGACCAACACATAAAAGTTGTAGATCTTTGAGTCTAATTTTTGTAAAATTAAACCATTTGATATATGGAGTTTTGTGCAAAGAGTTATGACTATTCTACTTGAGGCTGCCCGAAAGGCTGAAAAATTATTCTCCGCGATCGCGAAGCTCTTTCCGCAATCGCGAAGAGTAAATTTTTGGCTGGAAAAATTATTCTCCGTGATCATGGGGCATTTTTCGTGATCGCGATAAGTAAATACCTGGGCAAAATGGTATTTTAGCGGGTTAATCTCATTTTTCTTAATTTCTTCAAACCATGGACGATTTTTTGGAGAGCTTCAAGAAGGGATTTCGTCATTTGTAAGTTACTCCTACTCACTTCCAAGGTAAATAAAAGATTATATTATGGAATTAGACATAAAAACTACAGGAAAATTGGAATTTTTTGAAGAAAACCTAGAAACTTGATAAATTGATTTTATTACGAATTTGAGCATGTAATAAGGAGTAAATTATATATTTGAGCTAGTGAAACTATGGGTACAGTATATCTTCAAGAAATTTTGGAATCCGGGCACGTGGGCCCGAGGGCATTTTGGTCAACTTTTTGTTCGGGGTTAAAAATTATTACAAACTAGGTTGTAAAGTTTTTATTGAACACATATTAATGGATTTGTATAATCATTTGCTAGTTTCTGAGCATTTTACATTGGTCCAAGTCTTCGGAAGAATGTAAAATGCTGGTTATGAGTCTTCGAAGTGAGGTGAGTCTCCTTTCCAATTTTGTGAGGGAGAATTCACCCTATAGGTAAGTTAAATTGGTTATGTGCTCCTATTTGTGGGGGCTACGTACGCACGAGGTGATGAGAGTCCGTGAGTAGCTACTATTATGCTATTGTCCGCGTAATCTAGGACCCAAAAGCATGTTATATTTGGATTATTTGTGAACTCATTGATGGCTTGAATTTCTTAAATCACATTAAATTAATAACTGAATTTCTGAAATCGACTTAAACTTTGTTTTCTCAAATTATTAAAGAGAATTTGCCTTCCTTGGATAATGGCTCCATGTTGACTTCTTGACTGACTGGCTATCTGTAAGTGTTTATTTTGGAACGGACCGAACACCTCAGCAGATTAATAGATGCATCTACAGGCGCGCAATCGACCCTCGACAAGTGCATATTTATTTTTGTTGGATCGGGTCGTCACCTCAGTGTGATTTGCGCATGCTTGTATTGCTGCCTAGAACTTAAATAAGTTATTATTGCCTCTTTATGGCTTAAAAATATTTGGATTATATTTAAAAAGGAATTCTTGAAAACGCCCTATAAAGGAAATTTATTGTTTATTTGATTCTTTCTATTTGGACTAAAATCATGTTTATAAAATAAATCCACTGATTAATATATATATATTAAGGATGAATTATTATTGGACCATTAGAAAGTCTCAAAGTTGACCATCTCGTCTCTAAACTTTCGGGATTAGGCGGGATACTCACTGAGTACACATTGATTACGTACTCATACTACACTTCTGTGCATTTTGTTGCACAGGTATATGTACTTCTAGCATCCTACTGGGCGTAGTAGCACGAATAATTCTGAGACTAGGTGAGCTGCAAATTTGCGAGGCGATCCGCAATTAGTGTAGTTCCTTTCTGCACTTTATTATTTATTCTCTGTCCACTGTATTTCGGACAAATATTATATTTTATTTTCCTTATCGATAGTTGCTCATGGACTTGTGACACCAAATTTCTGGGATGGCTTTCAAAGGATTGTGCTAATACTTATTATTTAGATTTGAATTCAAGTAGTGATCTTTTATTTATGAGAAATGGAAGGAAAAACCTTAGAATTTTCAAAGTATTAAGAGAAAAAATTTAATTTATAATATAGTTGGCTTGCCTGACAGAGGTGTCCGGTGCCACTACGACCCTTAGTGATTTTTGGTCGTGACATTGCCTTTCATGGCTTGATATAAATCTATAAGACAATGAAAAGTAAACTTGAAAATCTCTTAATATCTGTTAAAGGTGTTTACTTGTTTTTCCGCCTTGCGAGATTGAACTGCTATAAAAATTTATGGTTTCTCCACATTTTTATTACACTATAATTGGACCTCTAGTAAGTGCCAAAGTTGACCATCTCGTCTCTACTTCTTCGAGATTAGGCATGATACCCATTGAGTACAAGTCGTTTACGTTCTCATACTACACTTCTGTATATTTTTATTGCACATGTATATGTATCTCCAGCAGCCTACTAGGCGTAGCAGCGCGGATGATTTCGGGACAAGGTGAGTTGCATTATTCGAGGCGACCCGCATCTAGTATTGTACATTTCAACATATTGTATTAATTTCCTGTCCATTGTATTTCTGACGGATGTTGTATTTTATTTTCCTTATCAGTAGATGTTCATGCACTTGTGACACCGGGTTCTGGGATGGTTTTCAAAAGACCTGTACTAATCGTTTATTATTTAATTTTAATTTAAGTGGTTATCATTTATTTATGAAAAATGGAAGGAAAAGTCCCAGATTTCAAAGGTATTAAAAAGAGAAGTTAATCGATTAATTAAGTTGACTTGCCTGATAGCTGTGTCCGATGCAACCACGACCCTTAGTAGATTTTATATCGTGACACTTACTACATTAAACCCTGATATTCATCAAATTTTGTATATTTTCTGGAATGTTAGATGAACTTTATACATTTGTACTTACACCAAACTTCCATTCTCATAAGTTCGATTCATCACTCAAAATTTCTTCTTTTTGGGAAGTTTGCTTCATAAGTACTTTTTCTCTTCTCAACTATCTTCAAGTTTTTTTATATATTTTTCAGAAAAACAATACATTTTTTTATTGTCCAAGGTTGGTGTCAAAAGTTTAATGTGATCTATTAATTTGACAAAAAATTGATCACTTTAGTGCACTTAATTAATTTGTACAAATACCATAGTCCTTTTATTGTATTAGGCATCAAACAAATAGTTGCATTTTTGAAGACAATTGGATTGTTTTGTCAACATGCATCAAACGATCTTTTAAGTAAAAAAAAAAATCCAAAGACATAATAATATAGTTTCATTAATATGAGATTTCATAACATTACCAAACATAATAAGATCAATAAGAATATCACTATAATGGCTAGACAACTTCATAGACTATTAGAAAAACATCACCATAAGCAAAAGATAACCCGAGAGAAAAATTCATAATGTGAATATTCTGGATCATAGAGAGAGACTTGGTGGTCTTGGAGGCGGATTCAGTGTCACTTGTGATAACAATAATAGAATTGTTCTTGTCTCATTCTGGATAGATGGTGTAGACATATCAACAAGCATGGTATAAATTAAAGTTAGTGGATGCTCCTCCAACATGACACTTTTTAGGTAATCATTGTTCGAGTCACGAACCAACCTCAAGCAATTCATTAACCTCCGCTTTAGCCTAGTAAAGTCACACTTAAGATCTTGATATAAAATATTATAACTAACGGGTGAACCATGAAGTGAATGTTCAACAACTTTTTTGATCGGAGTCCTATCCATCATTATTCTTAGATGTAGTAGGAGTTTCAGTTTGTTTGTTTTACGTAGTATTAGCATACAAATATATACAGGTAGAGTTATAATAGCTATTCCACTTTCCAGTAGACTTAAAGTCTCTTTGTACTAGGGGTGGCAAATGGGCGGGTTGGATTGAATTTGGGCGGGTTGGGTTAAATTTGGGCGGGTCAAGATGAGTTAGTCAATAAATGAGTCATTGCAACCTAGCCCAAAGTAAATTTGGGTTAAGATGGGCTGGGTCAAGATGGGCTAAACAATGGGTCATAATCCAACCCGCCCAACATGACCCATATTTTAAAATCATGCTCATCTTGCATACAATTTTTTTTAAAGGGGTTTGCGCCCGGGGTAAGGGGAGGGGGAGGGGGCATGGGAGGGGTAGGGGTAGAAGGTGTAGAAAAAATAATAAAAAATTAAAAAATACAACAAAAAAATGAATTTTTTAGGGATTTTGCGTGGCGGGGTAGGGGTAGGGGTAGGGACTAGGGGATATGGGGTATGGTAGGGTGGTAGAAAAATTAAAAAATAAAAAATAGAAGTTTAAAAATAAAAATAAAAAATAAATTTTTTTTAGGGGTTTGGCACCGTGGGGTAAGGTGTGTGTGTGTGGGGGGGGGGGGGTATTGATAGGATGGGGTGGGGTATGGTGGGGTGGGGTGGCAGAAAAACGAAAAAACAAAAAATAAAAATTTAAAAATAAAAATAAATTTTTTAGGGGGTTCGCGCCGGGAGGGGGGGTTAAATGGGGGTTATGGTGGGGTGTGGTGGGATGGCAGAAAAACTGAAAAATAACAGAATAGAAAATTATCTTTTATAGGGGTTTTACGCGGGGTGGGGGTGTAGGGGGTTCGGTGGGATGTGGTGGGGTGGGTGAGTGAGTGGTGTAGAAAAACAACAGAATAGAAAATTAAAAATACAAAAACTAAAAAAATTGGAGCAACTAAGTAAATTTCTAAATAAGTTAGGTTGAGATACTTTGTTTTGGGTGAGTTTCATGGGTTATATTTGGGCTATTAAATGGGTCGGAATGGGCTATAAAAAATAATGGGTTAACTTGGGCTCAACCCAAATTGACCCATAAGCTAAAATGGTTGTAGCCCAACCCATTAATCTCTGGACTTGTTGGGCGAGTTAGATGAGTTTGAACTTAAATTGTCACCCCTACTTTGTACAGACCATATGGAGCCATTTCACTTTCCAGTAGCCCCTTTCACTCCTTTATGCCGACATTACACTTCCCAGTAGCCACTTTCACTTCTCGATGCATCCATTATGCTTCATAGTAGCCACTTTCACTCCTCCATGCAACCATTAGTCTCCTCCATGACTATAATTAATTATCTCAGTATATCCTTCCCAGTCTTGTTCTGAGTTGTATAATATCCGAAAGGATAGAAAAAAGAGGGGGACATAGCCTAAGACTATTAAAAATTTGTTTAGTTCCAATATAGTCATTTTCTATACTAAATGATTTTCATTTTAAATAGGCCTTTTTTTTCAATTGAGTAGTCTTCTTAAAATAAATAAATATAACAATAATCCAAGAAAAAAAATACAGACTATATTAGAAAAAATCATATTAATCTAGAAACATATTCTTACAATACTACTTTAATGCATTTGAATGAAAATGGTAGAACACAGTCATTACATGCATTAAAAGCACATCTAACGAGCTAACAATTAGATGTTCCTTCCACTTTAACAAGGAAGATCACAATCCCTAATGTAGCCTCAACAGGTTCAAAAAGAAGAACACTTTCTTACTTTACATTATTATCATAATAAATTATTTTTACCCTTTAACGAGTCTTTTCCGAACACTACTTGTTAGAGTCACAGTTCAACACTCCTTCCCATTACATAGAATAATCGTTTTAATCAAAATATGAGGAAGATAGTCATAGACGCTCATTGGAAGAAATTGCACAAACATAATATAAAGATAGGTAAGAAATTATATAAAAACTAAAAAAGAAAATGTGAAGTTACCAGATCATCACGCTTAATGTACGATCTGGGCACGTTCATCCTAAATTATACATAGAATCCATTAGCATTCATGTTTAGAGAATCTATTTTATTTAGAGAATTAGAAATATTTTTTAACTTATGCTTAGGAGATATATATATAGAGTCAAAAACCTCCAATCGTATTTTTAATTTTTCCTTGTTTCCCTCCAAAATATTTATTTTAGTCCAAAAATTTTATCTTGTTTTCCCTCTTAATAAAAGAAGCTAGAATATTTTTTTGACCTAAAAATTAATCATGCTTTCTCTTTTATTATAATTAAAATTAATAAATAATATATAATATATTGAGATTCTACAATAACATTGTAAATTATTGTCCTAGAATTTTATTTTACATTTTAGTTCAAAAAATTAGAATAAATAGACTTATATGTTGGCAACTATATAAACGGTCAATATAAAAATGAATCACAATGATGTAATTAACATAAATCATATGATTATTGTCACACCTCCTTTTTTCGTGTATACACCGCTAATTACTACTACACCCCAAGAAGGGATTTAATAATAACAGGGAAGGAGTTTTTTTAATTAAAAGACATTCGGAACGAGATTTATTTATTAAATTTCAGAGTCGCCACTTGGGAAAATAATGGTGTCTCAAGTTACCGATTTAATCCCGAACCGAGAAAATTATGACTCGGTTACAGTCTGCGAATCAGAAATCCGGATAAGGAATTCTGTTAACATGAGGGAGAAGGTGTTAGGCACTCCCGGATTCCGTGGTTCTAGCACGCTCGCTCAGCTGCCGTATTTATTTTTATCCGATTTCTTTATATGCTTCAATTTTTATGCATTGTTAATGTCCCGCTTTGTCATTTTTTAGGAATTGCGACGTCGCGAAAACGCATTTCGAGTCACACCGTACCAATACGCCTGTGACTTTAGTGCATTTCAGCTTCGCCGGGATTTGAGTTTTGGATCACATAAATGTGCACCCGTATTAGGAATGTAATATTATTAATCGCGCCTAAAGTATCTACGTCTTTATTAACTTTGGGAAAGACCGTGAAATTCGCTAAACGGTCCTTCCGAGTCTAGAATTTTTATGTTAAAATTTATTTGGGGGCCTCGTGTATTATCATTTTTTTGTAACGAGGCTGATCTCTTATTTTAAAGTCAATCCTATTTGTACACTATATTTTCTATTTTTTGTTTATTCTTTCTAATGTATGACTGTTTTTGTTTGAATTTAGACTATATAATATTGGAGTCCAGGCCATTATTCATTATTGGGCCTGGACTTCAGACTGCCTAACCGTCCATAATCAAATACAACTGGGCCTCTGGAGCCTAGAGTATATCTCTGTTCCTATTCAAAGGCTTGAATGTCATATTAATCAGATCTGGGCCCATATTCACGGCTAGGCCCAGACTATTTGCATTTGAAGTGAAATTAAGGCAGGCTAATATTTTAATAACATAATTTTTGAACAAGTATTATTCAGCACTACCAATTAACTGTTTCAAACAATGCCAAGTTACATTTTGACCATTAATGATTTCAGTATTTATCAATTAACTAAGAATGTCAACACTAATTTAACTTGTTGCTATTTAACTACTGAATTAGCAAAGTATTATTTCATGAATTATCTACTGGTTGAGACACTATTTGCAAAATTATCTATCTTCTCTAATTGAAAAACAACACTTGCATTTTTTAAATACAGCATTGCTCAGAATTACAAATATGTTTCAAATTACCATTTTACAAAGTTGAACACAAATTTATGGGTAGTCTAGCTACAGTAATGTTAAAACAGTGTCATGATTTGAAGCTCGACTACTTAATATTTTTCAAATTAAATGATTCTGATTCAGAACTCAATTAATGAAATAGCTAAGCACTAATATTACATGTCTAATTTCAGAATATATATAGATCTAAGTGTACTAGCTGTGTTTTAACCGGTTTTAGTTTTACATTTATGTGATAATTATATCTAACCTACTTGATACGTTTACTATAGTATTATCTACTACTACTTTAATCTAATCAAGTTTATATAGTCTATTACTTATTACACCCCATTCCTAAATGAATTACAAGAGATCTAAAATTATAATTACAACTATAAGAAAAACAGAAATACAACTTCAGCAAAATTAATATATAATTTCATTCCTTCATCATGTTTCAATTACACCTTCAGAAGATAGTAGTGTACCTGATCAAATAAAAAAGAAATCGATGAGTTCTTAGTGACGAGGGAGAAGAGAAATCAGCAATAACAACAGCCAAATATCAACAACAAACATGAGCAGATATTAACACAGCAAGCTTCCAAACTCAGTAGGCAACCAACAAATAACTCGAGCACAACAGAAATCCAAGCTAAGTCGCAATGAACACAGAAGAGGAACAACCAGCAAAGACTCCAAAAATAGAACTCGAATTGTATGTTAAGTAGAAGACCGGTAGAGGTCTGAAGATTAGAACTCTTAGATTATGAACCCTCAAACTCTAAATTCAGAACTTAGAACAAAAAATCAGACCTAATTTCGAACTGTTAAAGTTGGAACCCAAGAGTTGAACCCCAAAAAATCTAGCCCTTTTTCAGGCTTGAAATAGCCTATTTATAGAGCATATTTGGGGAGAATTTTGAATTAGTTATTTCTATTTTCCACCCCAGCTCTTTTTAAACTAAATCAATTTACTATAGCAGAATTTTAACGGAAATACACTTAAACCCCTGCTAGAAGGTTCTAGGCTATTCCTTATTGTGCTATTGGGCAGATTTTACCTAGTTGCCCTCACTTGCTAAGGTTTATTACACATTTACCTTTTAACTATGCCTATTCTACCCCTTACTGTTCATGTATTTTCTGAAAAACCAGGCATTAAAGTCGTTTATACCCCCATTAGCTCTATGTAATCTACAGAAATACCAATTCCCCTTCCCCTTCAACCCTTTGCATTTAATCATATTTACCCGACCTATATTAGGTTTGCCAAGACTTGGGTAATTGAATGTATTAAAAATATAACCCCCTAAGACTCGTTTTAAAAATTAGCCAGTTTCAGACTATGTAACCTTTCAAAATTAACCACCATTACAAAGATAGCCACCAACCAAAGACTCATACTGTGTTACAAACATAACCATAATAGACATTTACACATATAACCTAAATATGCATAAGCACTTAGAAGTTCAGAAGAAACCAACATACAAATCATATTGCAAATGTAGCCATATTTATGTTGGTTTGCACAAATAGCTCTAATTACGACTATCTTTCAAATTAATTAGAACTCAGAGAGACATATTGATAATTGTTGAATTCCAACTAATCAAAACCCTAGTCGAGACAAGATCTATTGAACAATAACATAAAAATATCTAATAGCACATGATTTACTGGTAGCTATATCAGAACATAAGAATACTTAGTCGATTTCAGGCATACATGTAATAAGCTCAGGTCTAATATGAACATAGAAGAGCAAAATATAGAACAGAGGTGGATTCAGGGTTTATAACGTGCATTAGGATTTTAATCAGATCCAAGTTTTAAACAGACAAGAACACAAAAAGATACTGAACAGAAGAAGGTTTCAGGGTACTTAGCTTTAGGGTTTCACCTTTTTCCTTCCATTTTTTTTTCTTTTCTTTCATTTTTTTCTTCTTTCTTTCTTCTTTCTTTCATTTTCTTTCTTCTTTTTCTTGATTTTTTTTAGCATTTCAGAGACTTGTGGTCTATTAAGTGACAGATCTCCCAAACAGGCTCTTGGAAGTCTGATTCGAGTATGAGAGGGGTATTTAGAGACTTAGGGTAAGGTTTTGAAGAGTTTTTGTTTTTGGGTACTCGCCGGAGTAGGTTTCCAGTGAGATATTTTCTAATATTCGAGGAGTTAGGGGAATATTCGAGATATGGAACTATGGTAGGGTCTCAAGACAGTTCTATGGTGTTAAGGTGGAGGTCTGGTTCATACCTTGGTAGTCGCCGGCTAGGGTTCCGGCGACCAAAATTTCAAGAAATGGAGACTGGTAGGTTTTTTGGACGGGGTTAATGGAGTACTGGGTGTTAGAAGGTGGAGAGGGGTGATTGGAGGCTTGGCCTGAGCCGGAGATGATGACAGAATAGTGACCACCGGTAGGGTTCCGATGGTCTTTGTGAGAGATGGGAGGGAAGGGGGGGGGGGGAAGAAGAATCTAAGGGCGGCTAGGGTTTGGTTGTGAAGAGGTGCGTGTAAATAAGGAAGAATGAACGGGGGTTTGGGGGATATATACTGAAATGGTATTATTGCTTCTCAACAATTGGATTTAATTAGATGAACGACCAAGATCATTTGGCCCTCAAAATATTGTCGTTTGGTTTAGTGAGGTCTTGGTCTCAGCCATTAGATTAGTGAGATGGACAGCTTTGATTTAATTCTTACATGGTGTCGTTTTGTATACAAAGCCACCGCCTTACTTGGTCCGTTGATCAATTGAATCAACGGCCCAGATTTAACGTATTATACGCGTCATTTGGCCTTATATCTGGGCAGACCGACTAATTAATCTGGGCCTGGTCTGTGTTATGCATTTGGGCTGAGTATATTATGAATTTGGCCCAATTTTAGTATTTTGAATTGTATTTTTGTATTTTTGTTATTTTTTGAATTGTATTTATTTTAATTTCTTGTATTTTCCTTTCTATTTTATACTTATTTTCCTTGTATACATTTTACACTGATGTATATTCTTTATTTTCCATTTTTTGTATTTTTTCCTTGCTTTTCTGATTTCCTGTATTTTTCTATATTTATTTTAATATTTTTCAATTGATTTCCTTTTTGTATTTTGTTTCAAATTTCCTTCATTTTATTTTTCAACAATTAAAACAAACATAGTCATTTTCTATACACTAATCAAAACAATTGCAAACAAAAATCATTTTTGTATTTTTATTTTGGAATTTAATTGCTTGGGGAAAAAATCACATGCTCACAGTTGCCCCTCTTTGCCCGGGAACACGGAGAGTTTCAGTGCAAAGACAAGTGAGCAGTAATGAGGGATTTTTGCCCACTCAAATATTCCGTATGAAGCATTTTTGAAAAGTTTTGACTGCACCCTACTTCAGAGGTTGCCTACATATCCTGGGTTATATAGGAATCAGGTCAGTGTAGTTCGGGAATGTCTGGTAGCCGAAACTACCAGGGACTATGATTTCGCTGCTATTGCTGTTACTGCTGACTGAGTCCTTGTTACACCATGGCAATAAAAATAAAGAAGCTAGCCTAAGCTATGGTCTATGAATTACAAAAATCCTATCTATGTCTTGCGTCTTGTATTGCCTTGATTGTTCATCTTGCATCTTGCTCTTTATTTGCATCTTCCATTCTTCGATGAATCTTTGCTTGTAACTTGCTTCATTCTACTTGTATAACTTCAAAAATGTGTTTCTCCATTCTCCGGGTTGGTACCTGCTTATTACAAAAATAAAGAAAACTTTTTCCTGCCCCAGTATGGGGGTTTTCGATCTATTATGCTGTTACTTGTTAGAAAAAGAAAAGTTTTATTTTGCAGAAAGTATTCCCTTATTATACAGATGGGCGCCTGATGCAGAAATTAAATTACAGAAAAATATTCCCTTGTTATCTAGGTAGGCTCCTAATGCAGAAATTAAAATGTAGAAAAATAATCCCTTGTTATCCAGGTGGGTGCCTGATGTAGAAATTAGAAATGCAGAAAAATATTCTCTTGTTATCCAGGTGGACGCCTGATGCAAAAATTAAAATGCAGAAAATATTCCCTTATTATCTAGGTGGGTGCCTGATTCATAAATTAAAAATGCAGAAAAATATTCCCTTGTTATCCAGGTGGGCGCCTGATGCAGAAATTAAAATGCAGAAAAGTATTTCCTTGTTATCTATGTGGGCGCTTGATGGAGAAATTAAAATGCAGAAAAATATTCCCTTGTTATCTAGGTGGACGCCTGAAGCAGAAATTAAAAATGCAGAAAAATATTCCCTTGTTATCCAGGTGGGCGCCTGAAGCAGAAATTAAAATGTAGAAAAATATTCCCTTGTTATCCAGGTGGGCGCCTAATGCAGAAATTAAAATGCAGAAAAGTATTCCCTTGTTATCAAGGTGGGCGCCTGATGCAGAAATTAAAATGCAAAAAATATTCCCTTGTTATCCAGGTGGGTGCCTGATGCAGAAATTAAAAATGCAGAAAAATATTCCCTTGTTATCCAGGTGGGCGCCTGATGTAGAAATTAAAATGCAGAAAACTATTCCCTTGTTATCCAGGTAGGCGCCTGATGCAGAAATTAAAATGCAGAAATGTATTCCCTTGTTATCCAGGTGGGCGCTTGATGCATAAATTAAAATGCAGAAAATATTCTCTTGTTATCCAGGTGGGCGCCTGATGCTGAAATTAAAAATGCAAAAAATATTCCCTTGTTATCCAGGTGGGCGCGTGATGCAGAAATTAAAATGCAGAAAAGTGTTTCCTTGTTATCCAGGTGGGCGCCTGATGCAGAACTTAAAATACAGATAATATTCCCTTGTTATCCAGGTGGGCGCCTGATGCAGAAATTAAAAATACAGAAAATTGTGCCCTCAGCTTGATAACTGGGTGTAACTTTGAAAAATAAAAGTAATACCTCCCTTATTGTTCGGGTGGGTTCCCGATTATTAATTCTTCCATCGTGAATTCTTTCCTTTATTGCTGCTTCCTCTTTTGATTGCTTCTCCCACAATGGTCACATTCACTTTAAAATGATTAGTAAGAAATTGAATCTTTTGTCCCCGTCTTAATCAGCGAACAATTTGTTAGTTATAAAATGATGGTTAGCAACTGCCATTCTTGTTGGCCTTACATCCACCGTCTGCCTCATCTTGCTTTGTACTGCTTTACCGTATTTTCCTGATTGTCCTCCCAATTCTTTCATTGTAATCCCCTTTTGTTTTCTCTTTTGTTTCTTTTTCTCTTTTATTCTCTTTGGCTATAGGATCGCCATGTGTTAATTTATTTTCTTTTGTCCTTTGAAGGACCCAGTATTATTGTGCCATCCAACATGAGAAGCTGGTACTTAGCTTTCAACTGGCAACGGATTTTGAACAAATAAACTGAAATGCAATGACCTGGATTTAGGGTAGGGATATTTTGAAGAAAATAACAGAACTTATCTGGGTATGAGGGCTGATTCCTTTGACCATGCCATGCATTTGGATATCCGACCCAGTCTGTCCAACCAAATCGTTGCTGACTTTGATTTGTCCTTTCATTAACCCAATCCTTTCTTGACTTGCCATTTTCCTTTCATCAGGTCATTCCTCACATTCGCCTTATGGTGCCCGTGAGATTTTTCACCAATAAGACTCTCTCATTTTTATTTTCTCTCAACTCACATTCGCCTTATGGTCCCGTGAGGGTTTTCACCATTAAGACTCTCTCATTCTATATCTCTCATCTCACATTCGCCTTATGGTGCCCGAGAAAGTTTTCACCAATAAGACTCTCTCATATATTTTCTTTATTTCTGTCTTCAAACTCCCGGGTATTGTCCATGATATGTTTCCCTTTTTTCTCGCTGCATTGCCATTTCCTTGAAATTAATCACAAGGTCTTTCTTTGGACCGTAATGTTGCTTTTGGATGGATTTAGAAATAAGGGTATAAAGGCTCAAACTTAAAACATGGGTTCAAAATAATTACAACTCTCAGAATCATAAAAACATAACTTCTGCCCCAATTTCAATTTTGGGGAAAATTGGATTTTATTTCTGTCGTGACAGAACCACATTGAGGCTGCCTACGTACCCTTTCAGGATCAAGTCAGATGTAGTTCATACCATAAGTTTCTTCGTCGTTTGACTTTTCCCATTTTTTTCATATCTTTTTTTTCTTCAATCTTCTTCCTTTTTTTTATATTTTCATTTCATCATTCATTTTGACTTCATCATTGATTCCGGGAGAGGGATACGAAAGAATAATATCATAAGGCTCAATAAGGGTAGCAATGGGTAAAGTGTTTGGATAGAGAAATAAACTGCCTTCATCATTTTAATTTCAAAAAATATGACAAATACAATTGTATACATGAAAGGAATCATACATAATATCTCTTGACTGCATCAGAGTTAATGGCAGTCTCTAAATATTTCCCTTCTAGGTCTGTCAGATATAAAGCTCCATTGGATAATACCCTGGATACCATAAACGGCCCTTGCCAATTAGGCGCAAACATTCTTTTTGCTTCGGCCCAGTGTGGCAAAATACGTCTTAACACCAATTGTCCAACCTCGAATTTTCGTGGACGTACTTTCTTGTTATATTCTCTAGCCATCTGCCGTTGATACAACTATCCGTGACATACTGCTGCTAATCGTTTCTCGTTGATCAGGCTCAATTTCTCTAACCGGGTCTTTACCTATTCATCATCATCAATTTCAGCATCAGCTATAAAACAGAGGGAAGGTATTTCAATTTCTGCAGGTATCACTGCCTGCGTTTAGTACACCAATGAGTAAGGAGTTGCACCAATTGTAGTACGCACAGTAGTGCGATAACCCATTAGAGCAAATGGTAATTTTTCATGCCACTGTCTTGACTCATCTACCATCTTTCGAAGAATTTTCTTAATATTCTTATTTGCATCTTCAACTTCTCCATTTGCTTTAGGCCGATAAGGTGTAGAATTACGGTGCAAGATTTTAAACTTCTGCCATGCTTCTACCATGAGATGACTGTTAAGATTGGCTCCATTATCTGTGATAATCACCTTGGGAATTCCGAAGCAGCAGATGATGTTTGTATGTATGAAATCCACTACTACCTTCTTTATTACTGCTTTAAATGTGATGACCCAAAGGGTCATCACCTATTTTTCTCATCCGTCCGGTACTTCCTAGGCCTTGATAACCTCATTTTATATTGCTTCGGTTTACTTGCGTAGTCCGTGCACGTAGCCGGAAAAGATTTGTGTTAGAATATGTGAATTCTATGAGAAATTTGAAGAATTTGGATATTAATATTGATATAGTTGACTTTTGTTAACATTTTTGGTAAACGGACCCGGACCTAAGTTCGAACGGTCGCGGAAGGTCCGTAGAAATATATGGGACTCGAGCATGTGCCCGAAGTTGAATTCCGAGGCCTAGAGCCCGATATATGAATTTTTATGTTAAATTATTTTTCTGAAATTATTAAGGAAAATGAAAATGAAAATTGATTGAAAGACTATGGTATCGGGCTCGTATTTTTGTTCCAACACCCAGTACAAGTTTTATATGTTGTTTAAGAGCTTCCTGTAAATTTTGGTCGAAAACGGACGGTTCGACATGCTTCAAATAAGATTGGGTTGCGTTATGCTCGTTTTGTTATGCTTCGACATCGTTTCTTCAAGCATAAATGATATCATATTGAATAAATGAGATCCAATTGTTGTTTTTAATAAAGAATTAGATCCGTATCGTAATTACAGACCCGTAGCAAAAAGAATCATCGAATTTGGACATCGTATGAGGATTTTATGGCCATTTCACTAAGGTTGCCCAGATTTTCAGGTTAATGATGAAACTGCCCCAAACGGCGTATTAAAAACCTACACTATTTGAAAATCTTAAAATCTACATATCGCCTTCATTATAAGGTCAAATTGAGTGATTCAAAAGCCTAAATTCATTATAATTTCACAAGGAATCCATTGGGAGCAGTAACACGCGTGAACAGTATACCTATAATGAGCAGTTTGAGTTCTTTTCCAATTTTTGAACGGGAAGGAGGTTCGGACGCGATCTTTAAAAGAGAAAATCAGTGAGTTTCACAGAGGTAAGTGATTTTATTATTATAACTCATTTATGGGTGATTATAAACCACAATCTCATTCTTTAATTCATGAAAATAGTAGAAAAATAGGATTTTGGGGCCTGGAATTATGAGACGTTTAGGGGTCAATTTGAGGGATCAAACGGACTCCAATTTTGGTGTTCTTTATATGTTCGGACTCGTGGAGAGACGAGGAATCCATTGGTATAGTTTTCAGATTTTTTTTACCAAGCAGACCCAGGGTCGGTTTTACAATTTTTGGACAGCATGTTAAAGATACTTTAATTAGGAAATTGGGTTGGTTTGTTTAGTTAAATTGATGTTATTAAATAATTTGTGTATAGATACGATTGATTTGGAGCCAAATTCAAAAGGAAAAGTATTGCTTGAAGATTGAGTGGACTATAAGCTGTCGAGGTAAGTGTTTGATCTTTCCTAGCTTGAGGGAATACGAGTAGAATATAATAACTTGCTAATTGCTAAATGATCGAGTGCAGTGTATAGGCGTGGTGACGAGCATCTATACATCGGAGTCTAGCATGACCGTGAGTCATTTGTTGGTACATGTTGTGAGCTAATGTGGAACTCTCCTAAGTTATATTATTGAGCCCTTGCCGGGTTATGAAGGTTGTGTTATTGTTCCCTTGCCGGGACCTTATTATTGTTGTTGTTGTTGTTTTTCCCTTGCCGGGATATTATTATGACTGTTGTTACTCCCTTCCCGGGGTGGTACATGTTGTTTATTTCATTCTTCTTGCCCGTTGATTGTGACTGTTGTTTGGGTGAGGAAGAGTGATAAAGCACGAAGGGTGATGCCGTGCCATGTTTAATTATATTCGCACGAAGGATCATTCTGTGTTATTGCTAATTATATTCGCACGAAGGATCATTCCGTGCCACGTTTTACTATTTATGCACGAAGGAACATTCCGTGCCATTGTTAATTAAATCATGCACGAAGGATCATGCCGTGCCATGAATGTGAGGATGAGAGTAAAAGCACAAAGGGTGATGCCGTGCACTTTTATTTGCTTATTTGGTGAGGATGAGAGTAAAAGAACGAAGGGTGATGCCGTGCACTTTTATTTGACTATTTGGTGAGGATGAGAGTAAAAGCACGAAGGGTGATGCCGTGCAAATATTCAATTTCTTGTTTCGTGATAACTGTTTGTTGCACTCTATATTTACCTTACTGATGATTTATGTATATTCGATTGTGCTCCCCATAGCATATTCCCTCCCTTGCTATTTGTATTACTCAGTATTTCTATTATTTTGTGGTACATATGTATATAGAACTGCACATGTCTATGTGAGTCTGATCCTAGGCTTGTCACTACTTCACCGGGGTAGGCTAGACACTTACTGGCACATGGGGTCGGATTGTGCTGATACTACACTTATGTGCATTTTTGCACAGGTTCAGGTTTTGAGCAGCAACAGCATCACTAGTTCACCAGCAGGATTGTCATACTCTCGAGACTGAGGTAGCTTGCAGACGTTCGCAGGCCCGACGTCTCTTCTTATATTTTTCATTATTGTTGTAGTCTCATTGTTTCAAGACAGACGGTTATTATATTTCTTTCAGACCATTATGTGTAGTTATTCTTAGTAGTTCGTGAGTTTGTGACTCCACATCTTGGGTAGAGAATAATGTTGAGTATTTTACACTTATATTCAGATTTATAAAGTAGACTTCCGCAGTTAATGTTATTGTTATTATTATTATTATTCTTGTTAATTAAATTAACAACTGGACGATTAGGTTATTGGAAATATGGTGAGTAAATTGGCTTACCTAGCTACCACGAGTAGGCGCCATCACGATCTCGATGGTGGGGAGTCCTGGTCGTGACAAGTTGGTATGAGAGCACTAGGTTACATAGGTCTCACAACTCACGAACAAACTTAATAGAGTTTGAGGGGTAGGTACGGAGACGTCTGTACTTGTTCCACAGAGTCTATTGAGTTAGGAAAAATCTCTCTTTTGTTCTTTCCTATCGTGCAAATTCGTTGTTCAAATGTTAAATTACATTTCTACTCTTGTCTTCACATGAATAACGAAGTCACATACCACTTCTTCAACTGAACAATGGCACAGGCTGGTGATAGATCAACTATGCCTTCAAAAGTTTTGCGGAGGTCGGATAGGTTTCACCAAACTCGTCATTACCACCTTCAGCGGTGCATCTTTTGAGAACCCACAGGATTGTGCTTGACCGCTGTTATGAGGTATTACAGAACGCGGGAATAGTCGAATGTGAGGTGGTTGATTTTACTGTGCTTCGGATGGCAAACAAAAGTAGTGAGAAGATAATGTATTTACCACACCAGTTGTGGATCCAATGGAAGATGCATATGTATTAGGAGATCACCTAATGAATCATGTAAGGTTTCAATATACCTTGACGTTCGGTTGATTTATTTAAGTTTTGATGGACAACTATTGTGAATTATTGAATGTTGTGACTCCGACTTACAACCAAAAGGGGGAATTCCACTATTAGTGAATGGACCGGATGGCCATGCATTATGTTAGTTTGGCTTGGAATGTATTTATATATGGTATGGAAAGGTCCCCTAAATAATCTATACATATTTAAGGTTAGTTCTTTGCAGGGGTTAATAATCGCCCCAGAGAATAACAAAGAGTATATGAGTAAATGAGGTAGCTCATCAGTGACAGCATAGCAAGAGAGGGAAAACCGGCCAATACAACACTACATACTCAACTCTATCTCTAGAAAATATTTTGAAGGAGTTTACCTTCCAGATTCTATGCAATATGTGGTATATGCAATCTGAACGGTTGTACCAGGTCACCATGACAGTGTTCGAATATGTCGTCATATGCAATAAGTTAATTGAGCCTTAAAGGAATTGTTATGAATGTGGAATTTTGGAGAAATATAATTTTAGGAAATCACTCAGGCTATATGCTCCATTGCAGTCAATACTTATCTTACATGACCATCCAGAGGTAGGGGTCAGAATGTTAGAGGTGGAGGTGAGAATCCTAGAGGTGGAGACCCAACCGTTGATGTAATTTCTATGGTATGACTGAGGTCACTACACCAGATGGTGTCATCACATGTACAATTTTGATTGTTATAAAACGGATATTTTTCAATTTGATTTGGTTTTTGAAAAGTTTAGGCGAGTCCTCTTAATATGCCCCACTCATGAGTGAGCTTCGTAAGCATCAAATCTACTTATGTGAATACTCAGTTGGGCTATTATACGAAGATATCTATTCCCATTATTATGTGTTGGTTACTAAGAATATTTATGAGGCTAAAAGTGTTATATCACTTACTACAGTGGGTTTTGATGTAATTCCTGGAATAATTAATTTCAATTGTTAATAGTACGCCATATCGGTATGATGCTTCATTTGATGTCGTGATTTTCTTTGATGGAAAAGTTTTGAAAAGAAAAAAGAGAGAAAATAAAAATTTTAAGCTGCTACGATGTGTAGGTACTGGTGATGCAGAGTTAAGGACGAGATCCTCAAATTTTGGTATAATGTGAAATAGTTTAAACCGAGCTTCAAGCTGCGGCGGGTCTCATATGAGAACAAGGTCCTGGTGGTAAAAGTTTATATTTAACATTCTCCTTTTATGAAATTAAAATTTTTGTATTATATTTTAAATGGGAGTCATGCTTGTTAGGCTTATTTGATAATTCCTGTATAGTTTCTATTCACATTAGCCATTTCCATTTTGTAATCGTTGAGTTTTTGCCTTGAGAAGAGCACCCAGGTTATGATAAATATGACTCATTAATTTGGGAATGTTATAATGAGGTCTCCATACCTCATTATGAGTAAAGTGGGAGTTTTAAAATAAGGTATTTGATAACACGCAGTTAATTGGCAATGTTGTAATTTAGGGACAACTCTTATGGCCAAATCATGGTTATGTACATATGTACGAGGTATTCATGCTTTACTTAGACTTGTTCGTGATAGTCTCCATTGATAACGTATTGATATGCTCCCGCAGTCAGGAAGAGCATGCGCAGCATCTCAGAGTGGCTCTCCAGACTCTGAAAAATAGTCAGCTATATGCAGATGTTTCCAAAGTATGAGTTCTGGCTAAGTACAGTTACATTCCTAGGTCATGTTGTGACGGTAGAAGGTATACATGTTGATCCAAGGAAGATGGAAGCAGTTAAGGACTGACCTAGACTAACATCAACAACAAAGATCCACAGTTTCTTGGGGTTAGTAGAGTATTATTGGCGGTTTATGGAGAGGTTTTCATCTATTACAACCCCGATGACCAGATTGACCCAGAAAGGGGTTCAATTCGATTGGTTAGATGAATGTGAGGCAAGCTCTCAGAAGCTCAAGACACCTATGACTACGACACCAGTGTTAATTTTGCCCACGGGTTCAGGGCCTTACACAGTCTACTCTGATGCTTCCCATACTGGGCTTGGAGCGGTGTTGATGCAAGAAGGCAAGGTTATTGCATATGCGTTGAGACAATTGAAAATCCATGAGAAGAATTATCCGGTTCATGACCTAGAGTTGGCAGCGGTTGTTCATGCCTTGAAAATTTGGAGGTTTTATTTATATGGTGTGGCGTGTGAGGTATACACGGATCACAAGGGTCTTCAGTACTTGTTCAAGCAGAAGGAGTTAAATGTGCGGCAGAGGAGATGGCTAGATTTGCTGAAAGATTATGACGTTACTATCTTATATCACCCAGGTAAGGCTAATGTAGTGGCCGATGCGTTGAGTAGAAAGTCTGCCAGCATGGGTAGTCTTACTTTCTTTCCGGTCAGCCAGAGACCGCTTGCTTAGATGTTCAGGCCTTAGCCAACCGATTTGTGAGATATTTCTGAGCCTAGCAGAATGTTGGCTTGCACGGTTGCTCGTTCTTCTCTATTGGAGCATATCTGCGATCGGTAATTTGATGATCCTCATTTTTGTGTCCTTAAAGACACGGTTCAGCAAGGAGGTGGCAAGCAGGTCATCTTAAATGCTGATGGAGTTCTGAGATTGCAAGGGCAAATTTGTGTGCCAAATGTTGATGGACTTTGAGAATTGACTCAAGAGAAAGCTCACAGTTCCCAGTATTCTATTCATCCAGGCGCAGCAAAGATGTATCACGATTTGTGCCAACATTATTGGTGGCTTAGAATGAGAAAGGAATTTGTGGCAGATGTGGCGCGGTGTTTGAATTTTCTGCAGGTCAAATATAAATATCAGAGGCCTGGTGGTGTGTTTTAGAGAATTGAGCTTCCCGAGTGGAGGTGGGAGCGGATTACAATAGATTTCATTACTGGACTTCCGTTGACTCGGAAGAAGTTTGATGCTATTTGGGGCATTGTTGATAGGCTGACCAACTCAGTACATTTCATTCCAGTATCAGTCTCCTACTCATCTGAGAGGTTAGCGGAGATTTATATTCGGGAGATTGTTCGCCTACATGGGGTACCGGTATCCATCATCTTTGATAGGGGTACGCAGTTTACCTCGTGCTTCTAGAGAGCATTCAGCAAGAATTAGGCACCCAGGTTTGGTTGAGCACATTATCCATCCTCAAAGGGACGGTCAGTCCGATGCGGACTATTTAAGAGAGGTTGCGTTTGGCTCAGTCTAGACAGAAGAGTTATGCAGACCGTAAGGTTCGAGATGTATATTTCATGGTTGGTGAGCGGGTATTGCTCTGTGTGTCGCCTATGAAGGGCATGATGAGGTTCGGAAATAAGGGCAAGCTTAGCCCTAGATACATTGGTCCATTTGAGATTCTGGATGGAGTGGGAGAGGTGTCTTATAGACTTGCATTGCCACCTAGCTTATCAGCCGTGCATCTAGTTTTTCATGTATCCATGCTTCGGAGGTATCACGGAGATCCTGCGCATGTGTTAGACTTCAGTACTGTCCATTTGGACAAGGATCTATCTTACGAGGAGGAGCCAGTACCTATTCTAGACCTGCAGGTTCGACAGTTGAGGTCGAAGAGATTTCCTTCCGTGCGTGTTCAGTGGAGAGGTCAGCCTCCTGAGGCATCGACCTGGGAGTCCGAGTCTGATATGCGGAGCCGCTACCCACATTTGTTTCCTGACTCGTGTACTTCTTTCTTTTGTCCGTTCGAGGACGAACGGTTGTTTTAGAGGTGGAGAATGTGACGACCCAAAGGGTCATCACTTGTTTTATTTTATCTGTCCGGTGCTTCCTAGGCTTTGAAAACCTTATTTTATATTACCTTGATTTACGTGTGCAGTCTGTGCGTGTAGCCGAAATTTTTTTATGTTAGAATATGTGAATTCTATGAGAAATTTGAAGAATTTTGATATTAATATTGATATAGTTGATTTTGGTCAACATTTTTGGTAAACGGACCCAGACCCAAGTTCGAACGGTCCTGGAAGGTCCATAGAAAGATATGGGACTCGGGAATGTGCCCGAAGTCGAATTCCGAGGCCTAGAGCCCGAGATATGAATTTTTCTGTTAAATTATTTTTCTGAAATTATTAAGGGAAATGAAAATGAAAATTGATTGAAAGACTATGGTATCGGGCTCGTATTTTTGTTCCAACACCCAGTATAAGTTTTATATATTGTTTAAGAGCTTCCTATAAATTTTGGTCGAAAACGGACGGTTCGACGTGCTTCAGATAAGTTTGGGTTGCGTTATGCTCGTTTTCTTATGCTTCGACATCGTTTTTTCAAGCATAAATGATATCATATTGAATAAATGAGATCCAATTGTTGTATTTAATGAAGAACTACATCTGTATTGTAATTACGGACCCGTAGCAAAAAGAATCATCGAATTTGGACATCGTATGAGGATTTTATGGCCATTTCACTAAGGTTGCCCAGATTTTTAGGTTAATTACGAAACTACCCCAGACGGCGTATTAAAAACCTACACTATTTGAAAATCTTAAAATCTACATATCGCCTTCATTATAAGGTCAAATTGAGTGATTCAAAATCCTAAATTCATTATAATTTCACAAGGAATCCATTGGGAGCAGTAAAACACGTGAACAATATACATATAATGAGCAGTTTGAGTTCTTTTCCAATTTTTGAACGGGAAAGAGGTTCTGAGGCGATCTTTAAAAGAGAAAATCAGTGAGTGTCATAGAGGTAAGTGATTTTATTATTATTACTCATTTATGGGTGATTATAAACCACAATCTCATTCTTTAATTCATGAAAATAGTAGAAAAATAGGATTTTGGGGCCTAGAATTATGAGACCTTTAGGGGTCGATTTGAGGGATCAAACGGACTCCAATTTTGGTGTTCTTTATATGTACGGACTCGTGACGAGACGAGAAATCCATTGGTATAGTTTTCAGATTTTTTTGACCAAGCAGACCCGGGGTCGGTTTGACAATTTTTGGACAGCATGTTAAAATACTTTAATTAGGCAATTGGGTTGGTTTGTTGAGTAGAATTGATGATTTTAAATAAATTGTGTATAGATACTATTGATTTGGAGCCAAATTCGAAAGGAAAAGTATTGATTAGGATTGAGTGGACTATAAGCCGTCGAGGTAAGTGTTAGATCTATCCTAGCTTGAGGGAATATGAGTAGAGGATAACAACTTGATAATTGCTAAATGATCGAGTGTGGTGTATAAGAGTGGTGACGAGCATCTATACACCGGAGTCTGGCATGACCATGATTCGTTTGTTGTTACATGTTATGAGCTAATGTGGAACTCTCCTAAGTTATATTATTGAGCCCTTGTCGGGTTATGAAGGTTGTATTATTGTTCCCTTGCCGGGACCATATTATTGTTGTTGTTGTTGTTTCTCTCTTGCCGGGATATTATTATGATTATTGTTACTCCCTTGCCGGGATGGTACTTGTTGTTTATTTCATTCTACTTGCCCGTTGATTGTGACTGATGCTTGGGTGAGGAAGAGTGATAAAGCATGAAGGGTAATGTCGTGCCATTTCTAATTATATTCGCACGAAAGATCATTCCGTACCATTGCTAATTATATTCGCACGAAGGATCATTCCGTGCCATGTTATACTATTTATGCACGAAGGAACACTTCATGCCACTGCTAATTAAATCATGCACAAAGGATCATGCCGTGCCATGAATGTGAGGATGAGAGTAAAAGCACGAAGGGTGATGCCGTGCACTTTTATTTGCTTATTTGGTGAGGATAAAAGTAAAAGCACGAAGGGTGATGCCGTGCACTTTTATTTGACTATTTGGTGAGGATGAGAGTAAAAGTACGAAGGGTGATGTCGTGCAACTATTTAATTTCTTGTTTTGTGATAATTGTTCGTTGCACTCTGTTTTGTTTCACTGATGAATTATGTATATTCGATTGTGCTCCCCGTAGCATGTTCCCTCCCTTGCTATTTATTTTGCTTAGTATTTATGTTGTTTTGTGGTACATATGTATATAGAACTGCACAGGGTTATGTGAGTGTCTGGTCCTAGGCTTGTCACTACTTCGCCGGGATAGGCCAGGCACTTACCAGCACATGGGGTCGGATTGTGCTGATACTACACTTCTGTGCATTTTTGCATAGGTTCAGGTTTTGAGCAGCATCAGCATCAGTAGTTCACTAGGAGGATTGTCATACTCTCGAGACTGAGGTAGCTTGCAGACATCTGCAGGCCCTGCGTCTCTTCTTATATTTTTCATTATTGCTGTAGTCTCATTATTTCGAGACAGACGGTTATTATATTTCTTTTAGACCATTATGTGTAGTTATTCTTAGTAGTTCGTGAGTTTGTGACTCCACATCTTGGGTAGAGGATAATATTGAGTATTTTGCACTTATATTCAGATTTATATATTATTATTATTATTATTATTATTATTATTATTATTATTATTATTATTATTATTATTATTATTATTATTATTATTATTATTATTATTATTATTATTATTATTATTATTATTATTATTATTATTATTATTATTATTATTATTATTATTATTATTATTATTATTATTATTATTATTATTATTATTATTATTATTATTATTATTATTATTATTATTATTATTATTATTATTATTATTATTATTATTATTATTATTATTATTATTATTATTATTATTATTATTATTATTATTATTATTATTATTATTATTATTATTATTATTATTATTATTATTATTATTATTATTATTATTATTATTATTATTATTATTATTATTATTATTATTATTATTATTATTATTATTATTATTATTATTATTATTATTATTATTATTATTATTATTATTATTATTATTATTATTATTATTATTATTATTATTATTATTATTATTATTATTATTATTATTATTATTATTATTATTATTATTATTATTATTATTATTATTATTATTATTATTATTATTATTATTATTATTATTATTATTATTATTATTATTATTATTATTATTATTATTATTATTATTATTATTATTATTATTATTATTATTATTATTATTATTATTATTATTATTATTATTATTATTATTATTATTATTATTATTATTATTATTATTATTATTATTATTATTATTATTATTATTATTATTATTATTATTATTATTATTATTATTATTATTATTATTATTATTATTATTATTATTATTATTATTATTATTATTATTATTATTATTATTATTATTATTATTATTATTATTATTATTATTATTATTATTATTATTATTATTATTATTATTATTATTATTATTATTATTATTATTATTATTATTATTATTATTATTATTATTATTATTATTATTATTATTATTATTATTATTATTATTATTATTATTATTATTATTATTATTATTATTATTATTATTATTATTATTATTATTATTATTATTATTATTATTATTATTATTATTA
The DNA here is from genome assembly GCA_032618575.1 of Nicotiana noctiflora. Lineage (NCBI taxonomy): Eukaryota > Viridiplantae > Streptophyta > Magnoliopsida > Solanales > Solanaceae > Nicotiana > Nicotiana noctiflora. The sequence continues at coordinate 168,987 of JASVEL010003156.1, read as the reverse complement.
TTATTATTATTATTATTATTATTATTATTATTATTATTATTATTATTATTATTATTATTATTATTATTATTATTATTATTATTATTATTATTATTATTATTATTATTATTATTATTATTATTATTATTATTATTATTATTATTATTATTATTATTATTATTATTATTATTATTATTATTATTATTATTATTATTATTATTATTATTATTATTATTATTATTATTATTATTATTATTATTATTATTATTATTATTATTATTATTATTATTATTATTATTATTATTATTATTATTATTATTATTATTATTATTATTATTATTATTATTATTATTATTATTATTATTATTATTATTATTATTATTATTTTGCCTAGCTACCACGAGTAGGCGCCATCACGATCCCGATGGTGGAGAGTCTGGGTCGTGACATTAAATGTCTTCACCTCCACCCATTTAGTAAAATAATCAATGGCTACCATGATAAACCTGTGACCGTTAGATGTTGCCGGTTCTATCGGACCGATGACATCCATGCCCTAGGCGACAAAAGGCCATGGTGCTGACATTGTGTGCAACTCATATGGCGGGGAATAAATCAAGTCCCCGTGTATCTTGAATTGATGGCATTTCTGTACATATCTAATGCAATCTCGCTCCATAGTGAGCCAATACTATCCAGCCCTTAGTATTTTCTTGGCCAAAACATATCCACTCATATGAGGTCCACAAGTTCCTGCATGTATTTCAGCCATGATTGTAGCGGCTTGTTGCGCATCTATACATCTCAGTAAACCCAAATCCGGGGTTCTCTTATATACAATCCCTCCGCTGAAGAAAAATCCATTCGCTAGTCGTCTTATAGCCCTTTTCTGATCTCCCGTAGCTTGCACTGGGTATACCCCCATCTTCAAATATTCTTTACTATCATGGAACCATGGTTCACCATCAAGTTCTTCTTCAATCATGAAACAATAAGCATTTTGATCATGAACTTGTATTTGCAATGGATCTACATAAGCTTTGTCCGGGTGGTGCAACATGGACGACAATTTTGGCCAGAGCATCTCTAACTTCATTGTACATTCTTGGAATATGCTTAAACTCTATGAATTGAAACCTTTGAGATAGTTCATGTAGACACTGTCGGTACGTTATAAGTTTCAAATCCCTTGTCTCCCATTCTCCCTGAATTTGATGTATCAAGAGATCCGAGTCACCCATGACCAAAATATCTTGAACACCCATGTCTATTTCCATTCTTAATCCCAGTATACATGATTCGTATTCGGCCATGTTATTAGTCCAGAAAAATAGGAGCTGAGCGGTAACAGGATAATGGTGACTCGTTTCTGAGATGAGCTCTACTCAAATTCTGACTCCTTTGCTATTGCCAGCCTCATCAAAGTATAATTTCCAACCCAGCTTTTTGTCTTGTTCCAAGTCTTCAATATTCATTGTCTTCTCATCAGGAAAATATGCCTTTAGTGGTTCATACTCATCATCGACTGGATTTTCTGCCAAATTCAGTGACAACTTGTGCCTTCATTGCAGTGCGGGTTGCATAAACAATCTCAAACTTCGTAAGTAAAATTTTCCATTTAGCGAGCCTTCCTGCGGGCACAGGCTTCTAGAAGATGTACTTCAGTGGATCCAAACGAGATATAAGATAAGTGGTGTAAGTCGACAAGTAAGGTTTCAACTTCTGTGCAACCCATGTTAAAGCACAACATGTCCTTTCCAACTGAATGTATTTTACCTCATAAGATGTAAATTTCTTACTGAGATAGTATATTGCTTGCTCTTTCTTCCCCGTCTCATCATGCAATCATAGTACACAGCTAAAAGAATTATCCAATATGGTCAAACAAAGGATCAAGGGCCTTCCAGGTTCTGGAGGAACCAACATAGGAGGATTGGCCAGATATTCCTTGATTTTATCAAATGCATCTTGACATTCCTCAGTCCAATTCACCGCAGTATCTTTCTTCAATAATTTGAAAATAGGCTCACAGGTCGACGTCAGCTGAGCAATAAATCTCCTAATATAATTCAACATGCCCAACAAACTCATCACCTCTTTCTTGCTCTTTGGCGGAGGCAAGTTCTGAATTGCCTTTATCTTTGACGGGTATAGTTCAATACCATGCCGGCTTACTACGAACCCCAATAACTTTCCTGATGGTACTCCAAAAGCACATTTTGCTGGATTGAGCTTGAGATTGTATCTTCGAAGCCTCTGGAAGAAATTCCTCAAGTCTTTGACATGATCACACTGCTTTTTGGATTTGATAATAACATCATCCACATACACCTCAATCAATCGATGTAGTATGTCATGAAACATAATGATCATTGCTCTCATATATGTAGCTCTAGCATTTTTTTAACCCAAACGGCATTACTCTGTAGCAATATGTTCCCCAAGGTGTGATAAACGCCGTCTTTTCTACATATTCTTCGTCCATCAAGATCTAATGATAACCCGCATAACAATCCACAAAAGAACCAATCTCATGTTTGGCACAATTGTCAATCAATATGTGGATGTTTGGCAATGGAAAATCATCCTTCGTACTGGCTTTATTGAGGTCTCGATAATCAACACACACTAGTTTTTCCGTCTTTCTTCGGAACAGGTGCAACATTGGCTAACCAGGTGGGATACTTGGTGACCCGTATGACCTTTGCCTCAAACTGGTTGTTGACTTCTTCTTTTATCTTCACACTGACGTCTGTTTTGAACTTCCTCAACTTTTGCTTAACAGGCCGGCATTTCGGATAAGTGGGCAACTTATGTACCACCAAGTCACTACTGAGCCATGGAATGTCATCATAAGACCAAGCAAATATATCTTTGTACTCATGTAATAACCTGATCAAGTCCTCTCTGAGTGAGGCCTCTAAGTGCACACTAATCTTTGTTTACTGAATATTCTCCTCATTTCCCAAATTAATAGACTCCGTCTCATTTAAGTTTGGTTTGGGTTTCTCTTCACAGTGGCTCAAATCCTTACTAATTTCCTCCAAAACTTCCTCATCCTCATATTCCACTTCATTATCATTTTCAAATTCTTGTATGATGGATAAACTTTATCGTATCTGATTATCAAGACTGGACCGAGAATCCTTCATGCATGACACATCATTGAAATCAGAAAAAATTGAACTGTACAATAAAAGCAAAGAAAATAAAATAAGGCTATAAAAATAGAGGAAGAAAGAAATTGCATTTCATTAAACTTTGAAAGGTAACAAGGTTTGGATACATTTTGACTAGACGGAACATAGGATTACAATTTTTGAAACAAGACAGATTTAGGAATGGAAAATTAATGCTAACTACTATAACTCCCTCCTGATTGGAAGAAGAGTAGCTTCCCAGTTATTTAGCCTGATCTGGGGTCCAACAAACTGAACATTCATCTTACTTGTTCCCTCGACTGCCTTTATCATATTCACGCCTTCAATCAACCTCTTAAACCTTGATAACAGCTCTTCATCTGGCCTTATCTCTGCATGGCCCAGCATGACAGTCACCGGACGTCTTTGTGTACCAGGCTTGACAAAAGAGAAGGACATTTTGGGATAGGTTTGATGAGGGTCCATCCTTTCTTTTTCAATCTTTTGGCTCTCTTTATATCGGCAAAGGTTGGCTTGAAACCCAAGTCGAAAGTATTAGTGCTACCCGAAAGATGAACTGGTTGTGTTATACATTGCAAAGCAACTCCTACACCTATTCCCGTAGAGGACCCGTTCTTTATCATTTCCTTGGCAACCATGACCGCTGCAAGGGTTACTTTGGGTACTGGGGTGCTTTCTCCTTCATATATCTTGTTCACAGTCATAGTGTCCATCCCTTGGTATACCCAAGGACCTCTGTCACCTTCGACCTCTTCGAATGGCATGATGGCATTACAAACATTATCCTCACCGTGCACTACTATCTCTTGCTGATCCCATTGAAACTTCACCATTTGATGTAGTGAAGAAGGCACCACTTTTGCAGCGTGGATCCATGGACGTCCTAACAGGAGGTTATAGGACACAACAACGTCCAACACTTGAAACTCCATGGTGAATTCCACCGGTCCGATGGTGAGTTCTAGTATGATATCTCCAACGGTGTTCTTTCCACCTCCGTCGAATCCCCTCACACATATGTTGTTTTTGTGGATCCTTTCGTGATCAATCTTCAATTTTCCCAGAGCAGACAAAGGACAAATATTAGCACTCGACCCATTATCGACCAAGACACGAGTCACCACTGATTCCTCACACTTCACTGTAAGGTATAATGCCTTATTGTGCTCTGTCCGTTCTAGTGGTAGTTCATCGTCTGAGAATGTTATCCTATTTGCCTCAAAAATATTGTTTGTAATCTTGTCCAAATGACACACCGTGATCTTTTCTGGTACATGGGCTTCATTTAGGATCTTCATTAACGCCCTTCGATGTTTATCGGAATGAATCAGCAGAGATAGCAAAGATATTTGAGCTGGTGTCTTCCTCTCTTGCTCAACTATGGAGTAATCTTTAGCATTGATTTTCTTTAAGAACTCCTCAGGTTTTTCTTCGGTGACCGCTTTCTTCATATGGGCCGGGTTTTCTTTCACAACTTTCGCCTTCCTCAAAACGTCAGGAGCAAAACATCTCCCAGTCCGGGTCAAACCATGGGTTTTGCAGATCTCCCCCTTAACTTCTTTCACTTTGTACAAGACACTTACCTTGTCATAATTCCAAGGTATGGCTTTTATGTTCACAATCGGCATCTGAATGACCGGCTTGATAACAACCGGTTCTATATGTGCCCCTTTCACAGTCAATATGGGCTTCACCCCAGGTACTATCACTTTTACAGGTTCATGTTCAATTACCACTGCTGGCTGACGTACATGTGGCTCAATTGATACTTTCTCACTCCTGGCTTTCTCCTTTATCTTGCTGTTTGCTTTGATTGTCATCACAGTCTGAGATGGTTTTTTGCAGCTTTCTCCTTATACTAGCTCTATCATATGTGTTTCATGGTGCACATGCAAAGGATTTTGTGTTATGTTGGGAGCCTCGGGGGCTTGCATCTTAATTCTTCTGGAGTCAATGAGTTCTTGTATTGCAGTTAGGTGCCAACATTTCTCCGTGTCATGTCCCGATGCCCTAGAACAATATTCACAATGGATGGATTGATCTAAGTTTCTTGGTGGAGGATTGGGAATTTTAGGCTCAATAGGACTCAACATCCCCAATTGTCTTAATTGGTAAAAGAGGCTGGTATATGATTCTCCCAGAGGAATGAATGTTTTCTTTCTCTGAGCCCTGTCGCTTTTAACTTCAAGGTCGGGACAGAAACTAGTTCGGTTGGGATTTTTGTAGGTTTTTGGTGGCGGGTATGTATTTTGGGCATGGTAGACATTTTGAGGGGTTGGGGCTCGCCATGAAGGAGGAGGCGGTGGGTAAGACTGGGCGTGCTGGACAGAAAAATGAGGACCAGTCAGAGAATAATAATGTTGAGGTGGGTTATACGGTGTTGGTGTGTATGGTTGATATGGGCGAGGCAGATAATGATGTGGATTGGGGCCCCGGGACTAAGACCTTCCCTATATATCAGATGATGATGTTGAGGTGGTTTTTCTTCCCTCAATTGATCCTCCCGTCCCCGTCTGAATTTCTTGATTTGTAGCCTTGATGATCTTATTTGTTTTCAAACCTTCTTCCACAAAACTCTCCCATCTTTACCAAATCATTAAAGGTCTTTCAATTACAGACACCAGATGCCCGTAGTATGTCGGCTCCAAAGCATGTAAGAAGCAATCTACCATTTCTCCTTATTTCATTGGAGGATCCACACGGGCCGCCTATTCTCTCCACCTGAAACCATACTCCCGAAAACTCTCTCCGGGCTTCTTTTCCATTTTTGTAAATGACAATCTATCCGGGATGATTTCCAGATTATATTGAAAATGGTTCGCAAATGATTGATCCAAAACGTCCCAAATGAACCATCAGGTATGATCTTGACAGGTATACCATTCCAATGCTGAGCCGCTGAGGCTTTGACTGAAATATGCCATAAGTAGTTCATCCTTTCCCCCAGCTCCGTACATTTTGCTGCAATACCCTCTCGGATGGGCCATTGGATCACCATGGCCATCATACATGTCAAATTTTGGCAATTTAAACCCAATGGGTAGTTGTACCTTGGGGAACAAACACAAGTCCTTGTATGCCACACTTCCCCCAAGACCCTGCATATTGCGAAACGACTGCTCAAGGCTCTTCATTTTCCTGGCCATCTCCTCTTGTTCAAGATTTCTAACAGGTTTCTCCTCTTCGTCATATCAATAAGTGGGGTGTAAGAATCATGTTGTCTGAAGGTGGGTTCTAGAGGGAAGTAATGATTATCCTGGATATGAAATACGGGATCACTAGAGGATTTGTGTAAAACGGCTAGTGGTGTTGCCACAAACACTAGAGCGGCCTGGGGTGGTGGTGGTGGGGCCTATTTAGGAAGTGAGGGTAGTACTTGTGATGTAGTAGCGAAATAGTGTGGGTATCTAGGGTATGTAGAAGATGCGTTCATGGTGGGTGGATCTTGGTTCGGGATTGATGGAGGAATATATGTGGGATTGGTTGGGTAAGTAGGTAAGGGTTGTCCCCTCGACCAAGTCTGATACATTTACGGCAATTGCTGTTTAATCTTATACATTTCTTCCTTCATTCTATTCACATCTACTAATATTCCTCTTGCACACTGGGTCCATGATTGTCGCCTAAATTTCTTGAGTAATCGCTTTCGTCATGCTTTTGAAACGAGTGTTGTAGTTGTGATGTACCAGAATGCCAGTTGCTAACTGCTTTATCCGATACTCATCAACGACAAAACTTGTTAGTAGTTAGGTCATAACCGATGAACATCACAGGTTTCAAAAACATAAATTTTGCCTGGCAATATGCGTCATCCCGGCATTGTTGTCATTCTTTTTGACCCGCCAATTCCTTTTTTCCTTTTCTTTTCGGCTTTTCCATTTCTTTCCTTTATTTCCACCAATGTTCTTTTTTCTCTCTCTCGCTCTCTTTTTCTTTTTGTTTTTTTTTCCTTTTGTTCTTCAATACTATATATTTGCCTATCGCACAAGCAATTGCATTTAAGGAAAAATAATGACAACTTTTGGATTTTCAATTTCATTGATACCCAAACATTGATTACAAAAGATGATGTTGTACTACAACCTTCTAGATGCAAAAAATAAAAATATAAAAATGCATGCCCTATGAATACATCAAAGCTCCTAGTGCCCACGAGACATCGTTCGGTCTTACCGCTGGCCTATATGCTAATCCCTTTTGGAGTTTGTCCATGTCGGTCATTACTTGTTTCACAAGGATCATTGCTACTGCGATAAATGTGGACTAGGTTATATCCTGGCACAGATGGCATTTCCGCGTAATACAGTGAGCAATGTTGACAATTCCTTCCCTGATAATCCCTTTCTCTTAAAGAAACCTCCCAATATTGTTCGACACGAGCATCCAAGGTTTGCTGGCTCTTCTTTTGAAGTTGCTGTAGCTCTAATTCTAACCGGGCCGTGGCCATATAGCAATGATCTCTCTCTATGTCAAATTCTTTTGTTTGTTTGATACTTTTGACCTCGGCCGTGACAATCATTTTCCTTAGCCGAGCAACTTCAACATTATGTTCATCCTTTCACTGTTGGATCATCCAAGCCCTTTCTTCGGCATTCTTGGCCAACTGTTTCCGAACACCAATTAATTCCTTATCAGCTTTATCTAGATCAAAGCTATAGTCGTTCACCTTGCACCACAAATTATCAATTAGCTTTTTTATCTCGGGCAAGTCGAACTGGGGTTTTGGTTGCTGCTCTCATCTTTACAATCTGAGCCTTTAATGTTTCATTTTCTTTAATCAGCTGTTTCTTTTCACCCTCATTGGTCGCTGCTGGTAAGTTGCTTTCGAATTTGAGGTCCTTAAATTGTTTCTCCAACATACTGATTTTGGCTCGATATTTATTCTCCTTGGCCAGCCAATCCCATTGTTCCTTTGATAGCTCGGCAAATTCTTGAATGTGAGGTATCTTCATCGGTCTTTCATGCTCAAAATCTCTACGGTACCCTGCAGAATACCCAGGTGACACTTCACCTCTAGCCCAATGTCTCACACAAGTGTCCACTCTCAGACATCGACACTCATTCCATATTTGTCGGATTTTTTATTCCGAAAATTGCCCATCAGGACTAATCTCTATTGCTTGAAGGCTGAGATCCCTATCTTTCGGTAAAATTTGATATCTTCCAAGTTGTCGTAGTACTCGGTATGGCACACAAGGTTGGATACACTTGAGACCCATTAAAAGAAAATACGACCCTTCTGCTGGCATGTATATGGCTTCATTGATGGGCAACCATCCGTATGCCCATTCTATCTGGCTAGAAGTAAGTGATCGTAAATATGTGATCCAACCCTTCCACCCTTCTGGCAACTTGGCCACTTTTGTCCTCACGTAGAATTCTTCGATACATGTCTTTTAATCCATAGCTTCAAAACTGATGGTGGCGGCATAAATGCTTTATCGTCCACATTTGAAGATGTAAATTACACCCCTCAAAGAAATCTTGTCCCACTTTGCATGCCGTGAGAGCACGGAAGATATCGGCCACTATTATTGGTGCCAAAGTACTGCTGTCCTGTGTAAGGAGAGTACTGGCAATCCCGACAACTCTGATGTCGATGTTCCCGTCTTTCCTTGGAAATATTATTAATCCCAGAAAGGCTACCATGAAGGCAAAACGCCTATGTTACTCCCATTTAGCCCGGTTCGCTTTGCTGCAGAGTTTATTCGTTGGAACATTGAATCCTCCAACGTGGCCATATCTGCGGTATATAAAGTTCATAGCGTAAAAACCCGTGGACCAAATCTTCATTGTGAACATTTCTGGCTATTTTCAAAGAGTTGAGGAATCTATGCACATTGATGGCTCTTGGAGCAACCTGATACTTATCTTTTAAAGGAACCTCACCCTTTTCGATGTAGTTAGCACTTTCCTCCAATGTCGGAGTGAGCTCAAAGTCCAAGAAGTGGAGAATGTTATGTGCGGGATCCCAGCAGGCAACCAAAGCTCGAATAATGTCGCCTCGAGGTACGATGTCAAGTAGCCCGGTAAGATCTTTCAAATATTTCTTGACCCAATCCTGTCCATCTTGACCCAAATCATTCCACCATAATCGTAACTCCAAAGGGATCGTATTCATTAGTGACAACGGTTCGTTTTGCATTGTACTCATCCTGCACATTTATTAAAGGCAATTTAAACTCATATTATTTGCCTAAAAAACAAAAATATTTTTCAAAGAAAATTTTCATCATTTTTCTTCAAAAGAATCAGCCTTTCAATATTTCGTTCGAAGATGTCAAGGTTATTAATATTTAAGGGAAATGACTTTAAAAGTGGCTATTTTTGCGCAAACAGCCTTCCGGCGTCCTCTCCGAACATTCGGCTATTTTAAAAAACGGTATCACTTTGATTTATTAAAAATTAAAAACTTGACATGTTTTGGTTAGTTTTGAAAAGGCGTGGTTGGACCCGTCATGGGTTGTCTACGTATCTCACCTAGTGATGAAAATCAAACCAGCGTAGTTCGGTCAAATTATTTTAAGACCAACTATTTTGACAAAATTAACCCGATTCTTTTCATATTTTCTTTTTCTCAAAATTTCGACATCGTTTCGTCAATATTTCAGTATTGCTATTCTAAAAATTGCTATTTTTCTTTCTTTTTGTTTTCAGGTATTTAGCCGGTCAATATAATAGTCCAGGACAAATAAATGCAACATATAATCATGCTCGATCTTTGATATCCAGGTCACCTGTCCTAGACGGACCCAACCCTTGTGTTGGGTCCCCTAAGTCAGATATGATACAAATAATCGTCCTAATTCTAGGCTCAATATCCTGATTTTCAATGGTACTAGATTGTGTACCCCAGTAGACAACTCGGATCGAAGAGGGGGGCTACGTATCGAGGACCCGCGAGATCGTCCGGCTTTGTAACTTTTCTGACCTCTATTTCTTATTTAGGTATGACTTAACAGAAAGAGGAGTCTCAACCAGTAAGCACATCCCCGGAGGTAAGAAGAGAAGGGTTTTCGGCATAATTTTATATATATAGTTCACGTAATATCAAAGCGGTAAACATACAACATGTTGATCAAAGCATATAATGAAATTAGATATAAACAAAAACAACAATTTTAACTTAGCTCGAATTCAAAAACCCTGAACCGAAGTTCTGGGTTTCTTTTCCCCAGCAGAGTCGCCAGAGCTGTCACACCTCCTTTTTCTGTGTATACACCGCTAATTACTACTACACCCCGAGAAGAGATATAATAATAATATGGAAGGAGTTTTTCCAATTAAAGGACATTCGGAATGGGATATATTTATTAAATTTCAGAGTTGCCACTTGGGAAAATAATGGTGTCCCAAGTCACCGGTTTAATCCCGAACCATTGAAAATATGACTCTTTTTAATAGTCCGCGAAATCAAAAATCCGGATAAGAAATTCTGTTAACCCGGGAGAATGTGTTAGGTACTCCCGGATTCCGTGGTTTTAGCACGGTCGCTCAACTGCCGTATTTGTTTTTATCCGATTTCTTTATATGCTTCAATTTTTATGCATTATTAATGTTTTTATCATTTTTTAGAAATTGCGACGTCGCAAAAACGCATTTTAAGTCACACCGTACCAGTACACCTGTGACTTTAGTGCATTTCAGCTTCACCGAGATTTCAGGTTTGGGTCAATAAATGTGCGTCCGTATTAGGAATGTAATATTATTAATCACGCCTAAAGTATCTACGTCTTTATTAACTTTGGGAAAGATCGTGAAATTCTCTAAACGGTCCTTCCGAGTCTAGAATTTTTATGTTGAAATTTATTTGGGGGCCCCATGTGTTTTCATTTTTTTGTAACGAGGCTCATCCCTTATTTTAAAGTCAATCCTATTCGTACACTATATTTTCTATTTTTTCTTCCTTATGTATGACTATTTTTTTTCAATTTAGACTATATAATATTGGAGTCCAGGGCCATTATTCATTATTGGGCTCGGACTTCAAACTGCCTAACAGTCCATAATCAAATACAACTGGGCCCCTGGAGCCCAGCGTATATCTCTGTTCCTATTCGAAGGCTTGAATGTCATATTAATCAAATCTGGGCCCATATTCACGGCTAGGCCCAGACTATTTGCATTTGAATTGAAATTAAGGCAGACTAATATTTCAATAACAACATTTTTGAACAAGTATTATTCAGCACTACCAATTAACTATTTCAAACAATGCCAAGTTATATTTTTACCATTATTGATTTCAGTATTTATCAATTAACTAAGAATGTCAACACTAGTTTAACTTGTTGCTATTTAACTACTGAATTAACAAAGTATTATTTTATGAATTATCTACTGGTTGAGACACTGTTTGCAGAATTATCTATCTACTCTAATTGAAAAACAACACTTGCATTTTTCAAATACAACATTGCTCAGAATTACAAATATGTTTCAGATTACCATTTTACAAAGTTGAACACAAATTTATGGCTAATCTAGCTACGGTAATGTTAAAACAATGCCATGATTTGAAACTCGACTACTTCATGTTTTTCAAATTAAATGATTCTGATTCACAACTCGATTAACGAAATAGTTAAGCACTAATATTACATGTCTAATTTCAGAATATATATAGATCTAAGTGTACTAGCTGTGTTTTAACCGATTTTAGTTTTAGATTTAGGTGATAATTATATATAACCTACTTGATACGTTTACTATAGCATTAGCTACTACTACTTTAATCTAATCAAGTTTATATATTCTATTACTTATTACAACCCATTCCTAAATGAATTACAAAAGATCTAAAATTATAACTACAACTATAAGAAAAACTGAAATACAACTTCAGCAAAATTAATAAATAATTCCATTCCTTCATCATGTTTAAATTATACCTTCATAAGATAGTAGTGTACCTGATCAAATTGAAAGGAAATCGATGAGTTCTAAGGGATGAAGGAGAAGAGAAATAAGCAATAACAGCAGCCAAATATCAACAACAAACAGGAGCAGATATTAACACAGCAAGTTTCCCACCTCAGTAGGCAACCAACAAATAACTCGAGCACAACAGAAATCCAAGCTAAGTCGCAATGAACACATTAGAGGAACGACCAGTAAAGACTCCAGAAATAGAACTCGAATTGTATGCTAAGTAGAAGACCAGTAGAGTTCTGAAGATTAGAACTCTTAGATTATGAACCCCCAAACTCTAAATACAGAACTTAGAACCAAAAATCAGACCTAATTTCGAACTGTTAATGTTGGAACCCAAAAGTTGAACCCCTAAAAATCTAGCCCTTTCTCAGGCTTGAAATAGCCTATTTATAGAGTATATTTGGGGGGAACTTTGAATTAGTTATTTTTATTTTCCACCCCAGCTCTTTTTAAACTAAATCAATTTAGTATAGCAGAATTTTAACGGAAATACACTTAAACCCCTGCTAGAAGGTTCTAGGCTATTCCTTATTGTTCTATTGGGCAAATTTTACCTAGTTTTCCTCACTTGCTAAGGTTTATTACACATTTACCTTTTAACTATGCCTATTCTACCCCTTATTGTTCATGTATTTTCTGAAAAATCAGGCATTAAAGTCATTTATAGCCCCATTAGCTCTATGTAACCTACAAAAATACCAATTCCCTTTACCCTTCTACCCTTTGCATTTAATCATATTTACTCGACCTATATTAGGTCTGCCAAGACTTGGGTAATTGAATGTATTAAAAATATAACCCCCTAAGACTCGTTTTAAAATTAGCTAGTTTTAGACTATGTAACCTTTGAAAATTAACCACTATTACAAAGATAGCCACGAACCAAAGACTCATACTGTGATACAAACATAACCACAATAGACATTTACACATATAACCTAAATATGCATAAGCACTCAGAAGTTCAGAAGAAACCAACATACAAATCATATTGCAAATGTAGCCATATTTATGTTGTTTTGCACAAATAGCCCTAATTACGACTAACTTTCAAATTAATCAGAACTCAAAGAGACAGATTGATAATGGTTGAATTCCAATAAATCAAAACCCTAGTCGAGACAGGATTTATTAAACAATAACAAAAAAATAACTAATAGCACATGATTTACATGTAGCTATAACAAAACTTAAGAATACTTAGTCGATTTAAGGCATACATGTAATAAGCTCAGGTCTAGTATGACACAGAAGAGCAAAATATAGAACAGAGGTGGATTCAGGGTTTTTAACATGCATAGGGATTTTAATCAGATCCAAGTTTTAAACTGTCACGACCCGGATTTCCCACCATCGGGGTCATGATGGCGCCTACTAAATAGAAGCTAGGCAAGCCAAATATTAATAACAATTCCATTAATAACCAATTTATTATTAACAACATAAAACTTACAGCGGAATAATCAAAATTAGTGGAAGACTTAGCCAGATATGATAAAGAAAAATCCAAATCTGATACACTACCCAAGACTGGTGTCACAATACTCACGAACTTCTAAGAATAATACACATAATTGTTTGAAAGAAAATACAAGCTGTTTATCTCGATTACATGAGATAACAGAATGAAAAGCATAGATAGGAGAGACAACGGGTCCCGCGGACGCCTGCAAGGCTACCTCGTAGTCTCAGTAGTCGGAAAATCCACAAGTCGCTACTGCCGCTGCTGCTGTCCGTAACCTGTATCTGCGCAAAAAGAGCGCAGAGTGTAGTATCAGCACAACCGACCCCATGTGCTGGTAAGTGCCTGGCCTATCCCAGCGAACTAGTGACAAAGCTAAGGCCAGTCACCCACCTAAACCTGTACAGTTGCAATATAGATATACATATATATATAATACATTTATGAAGAAAAACTCTGCTCTGAAATAATATAATAATATTCAATAACTCAAGATGTCCAAAATAATCTTACTTTCATGTCTCAATTTCCTCTTTCATTTCATGTCTCGTGGTAGGCGTACCACCCGCTCCCAACTATCACAGTAACTACCTCTTGTGGTAGGCGTACCACCCGCTCCCAATGTATCAGAAATTATATCTCGTGGTAGGCGTACCACCCGCTCCCAAATATATCAATAGTTATACCTTGTGGTAGGCGTACCACCCGCTCCCAAATATATCAACAATCATATCTTGTGGTAGGCGTACCACCCGCTCCCAAATATAACAATAGGCTACCGGCAACTATGGCCAATGCCAAGATTTAAATCACTTCGTGGTCGGCGTACCACACGATCCCATTTCATAAACATATATATATTACCGGCATTTAGCCAATAATCTCTGTATTAACAATATTTATAATTACCAGTTTTTAAGCCAATAATTTATAATAATTTCAACAATTTACCTTCATTACCGGTATAACACCAATAATTCTTATTCAACATTTTATTCATAACTAAATTCATATTCCTACAAACTAGGATAGAACAAACACTTACCTCGAAAGTTTACGAATGATTTAATCCGTAGCAATGCCCTTTCCTTTCGAATTTGACTCCAATCCAATCGTATCTATACACAATTGATTTAATATCATCAATTCTACTCAACCAACTAATTCTTAAGACCAAATACCACTTTTACAACATTCTGCCATGAATAGTAAATTTCAACCCCGGGCCCACATGGTCGGAATTCGGGGTTAGGACCAAAATCCGGTTACCCATCCCCCACGAGTTCACGTATATAATTTGTTTCAAAATCGGACCTCAATTCGAGGTCCAATTCCCCAATTTATGAAAAACCCTATTTTCTAACAAAAACAAGAATTTTACCATGAAAACATTTGATTTCTAATGAAAAACATGTTTAATGATGTTAGGAATTGAAAGAATTAAGTAAAAAGTAACTTACAATCGTTTTGATGAAGAATAAATCCTTGAAGAATCGCAAATGGGTGTTTTGGGTTTTGTAAAATGTGAAGAAATGACTGAAATTCGTGTTTTTCAGGTCTCTGTGTTCGCATTTGCGAACATGGGTTCGCAATTGCGAACCCCGACCAATTTCTGGAGTTTGAAAAATAAGCTAAGGCTGGGAAGTTCGCATTTGCGAACTTTTGTTCGCATTTGCGAAGCCAAGGCAAATCTGGGGGTCTTCGCAATTGCGAACATATGTTCGCAATTGCGAACTAGGCTGCTTCCAGGGATTTTTCGCATTTGCGACATAAGGTTCGCATTTGCGAACCACTAGGCTTCTGGGCTTCTTCGCAATTGCGACATATTCTTCGCAATTGCGAAGACAGGCAATTACTGAAGGCCTCGCAATTGCGAAGCTTTGTTCGCATTTGCGAACCCAACTGGTCCTGGGCACCTTCGCATTTGCGACCCAGGGTTCGCATTTGCGAACCCTTCCTTGACCTGCCACCTTCGCAATTGCGAGAAATTCTTCGCAATTGCGAAGACAACAGCTGGGTGAAAAAACCAGCAGTTCAAAAATTCAGAATTTCATCCAACGGCCTATCAAATCTTTACCCGAGCCCCCCGGGCTCCAAACCAAACATGTACACAACCTCAAAAACACATTATGGACTTGTTCGTGCGATCATATCGCCAATATAACATCAAAATCATAGAATTGAGCCTTAAAACTCAAGAATTCCTTCAAATTCCATAATTTCCAAACTTTCCAATTTAAGGCCGAAACACGTCAAACGACGTCCGTTTTCAACCAAACTTTACAGGAAGCGCTTAACCAATATATATGACCTGTACCGGGCGTCGGAACCAAAATACGAGCCCGATACCAGTACTTTTTAATCAAAATTCAGTTTCATTTTCCTTAAACATTTTCAGAAAACAATTTAACAGAAAAATTCTTTTACCGGGGTTCTAGACCTCGGATTTCAATTCCGGACATATGCCCAAGTTCCATATTTTTCTACGGATTTTCTGAAATAGTCAAATCACGGATCCGGGTCCGTTTACCAAAAATGTTGACCAAAGTCAACCATATCAATATTAATATCAAAATTCTTCTACTTTTTCACATATTTCACATATTTCAACATAAATCTTTTCCAACCTTTGTGCCCGGACTGTACACGCAAATCGAGGCAACTATAAATGAGGTTTTCAAGACCTCCAAAGCTCGGAATGATTAATAAAACAAGTGATGACCCTTTTGGGTCGTCACAATCTCCACCTCTAAAACAACCGTTCGTCCTCGAACGGACAAAAGAAAGAAGTACCTGAGTCAGGAAACAAATGTGGGTAGCGGCTCCGCATATCAGACTCGGACTCCCAGGTCGATGCCTCAGGAGGCTGACCTCTCCACTGAACACGCACAGAAGGATAACTCTTCGACCTCAATTGTCGAACCTGCCGGTCTAGAATGGCCACCGGCTCCTCCTCGTAAGATAGATCATTGTCCAATTGGACAGTATCGAAGTCTAACACATGTGTGGGATCGCCGTGGTATCTCCGAAGCATAGATACATGAAAAACTAGATGCACGGCTGATAAGCTAGGCGGCAAAGCTAATCTGTAAGCCACCCCTCCCACTCTGTCTAGAATCTCAAATGGACCAATATACCTAGGGCCGAGCTTGCCCTTCTTCCCAAACCTCATCACGCCCTTCATAGGCGACACCCGGAGCAATACTCGTTCACCAACCATGAAATCTACATTTCGAACCTTACGATCCGCATAAGTCTTTTGCCTAGACTGAGCTGAACGCAATCTCTCCTGAATAGTCTTGACCTTATCTAAGGCCTCCTGAACTAGATCTGTACCCAACAACCGAGCCTCTCCCGGTTCAAACCATCCAACTGGTGATCGACATCGCCTACCATATAACGCCTCATACGGAGCCATCCGGATGCTAGATTGGTAACTGTTATTGTAGGCGAACTCTGCTAATGGCAGAAACTGGTCCCACGAACCTCCGAAATCAATAACACAAGCTCGAAGCATGTCCTCTAGAATCCGAATAGTCCTCTCGGACTGGCCATCCGTCCGAGGATGAAATGCCGTACTCAACTGAACCTGGGTGCCTAACTCCTGCTGGACCGCTCTCCAGAACCGCGAGGTAAACTGCGTACCCCGATCGGAGATAATAGATATTGGCACTCCATGGAGACGAACAATCTCCCTAATATAAACTTCCGCTAACCTCTCCGATGAGTAGGAGACAGATACCGGAATAAAGTGTGCTGACTTGGTCAGCCTATCAACGATGACCCAAATAGCATCAAATTTCCGTCTAGTCAAAGGAAGTCAAGTAACGAAATCCATAGTGATCCGCTCCCATTTCCACTCGGGAATTTCAATCCTTCCGGAATACACCACCAGGTCTCCGGTGCTCATATTTCACCTGGCCGACAATTTAGACACCGAGCAACATACGCAACGATATCTTTCTTCATTCTCGCGCCACCAATAGTGCTGACGTAAGTCCCGGTACATCTTCGCGGCGCTCGGGTGAATAGAATACCGCGAACCGTGGGCCTTCTCCGCTAATATTAACTCTCGAATCCCTTCGACATTGGGCACACAAACTCGACCCCGCAATTTCAATATCCCATCATCATCTAGATTTACCTGTGTGGCACCTCCCCGCTGTACCGTATCTCTCAACTCACGCAAATGAGGATCATCAAATTGCCTCTCACGGATATGCTCTAATAAAGAAGAATGAGCGACCGTGCAGGCTAACACTCTGCTAGGCTCAGAAATATCCAATCTCACGAACCGGTTGGCTAATGCCTGGACGTCTATAGCTAATGGTCTCTGACTGACCGGAATATATGCAAGACTACCCATGCTGGCAGACTTTCTACTCAATGCATCGGCCACCACATTGGCCTTACCCGGGTGATATAAAATAGTAACATCATAGTCTTTTAGCAACTCTAGCCACCTTCTCTGCCTCATATTCAACTCTTTCTGCTTAAACAAGTACTGAAGACTCTTATGATCGGTGTATACTTCACATGCTATACCATACAAATAATGCCTCCAGATCTTCAATGCGTGAATAATCGCCGCCAATTCTAGGTCATGCACTGGATAGTTCTTCTCATGAATCTTCAACTGCCTCGAAGCATAGGCAATAACCTTGCCATCCTGCATTAACACCGCACCAAGCCCAATACGGGAAGCATCACAATAAACAGTATAAGGTCCCGTACCTGTGGGTAAAACCAATACCGGTGTCGTGGTCAAGGTTGTCTTGAGCTTTTGAAAGCTCGCCTCACATTCATCGGACCATTCAAATTGAACACCCTTCTGGGTCAATCTGGTCAGTGGGGTTGCAATAGACGAAAATCCTTCTACGAATCGGCGATAATAGCCCGCTAACCCCAAGAAACTCCGAATATCCGTGGCTGATGTCGGTTTAGGCCAGCTCTTGACTGCCTCAATTTTCTTTGGATCAACCTGAATACCTGCTGCCGTCACAATATGACCCAGGAATGCAACTGAACTTAGCCAAAATTCACACTTTGAAAATTTTGCATATAGCTGGCTATTTCTCAGAGTCTGTAAGGCCACTCTGAGATGTTGCGCATGCTCCTCCTGACTGCCGGAATATATTAATATGTCATCAATGAAGACTATTACAAACAAGTCTAAATAAGGCCGGAACACCCGATTCATTAATTCCATAAAAGCTGCTGGAGCATTTGTCAACCCAAAAGACATGACCAGAAATTCATAATGTCCATACCGAGTGCGGAACGCTGTCTTAGGGACATCGGATGCCCTAATCTTCAGCTGATGATAGCCAGATCTCAAATCTATCTTTGAAAATACCTTGGCACCCTGAAGCTGGTCAAATAAATCATCAATTCGCGGAAGTGGATATTTATTTTTGATAGTCACCTTGTTTAACCGTCGATAGTCAATGCACATTCTCATCGAACCATCTTTCTTCTTTACAAATAATACAGGTGCACCCCACGGCGAAACACTGGGCCTAATGAAACCCTTTTCAAGTAAATCCTGCAACTGTTCCTTCAATTCTTTTAACTCCGGCGGAGCCATACGGTATGGGGGAATGGAAATGGGCTGAGTGCCTGGAGCCAAATCAATGCAAAAATCAATATCCCTATCGGGCGGCATACCTGGCAAGTCTGAAGGAAATACTTCAGGAAATTCACGAACCACAGGCACCGAGTCAATAGAAGGAACCTCAGCACTAGAATCACGGACATAGGCCAAATAAGCCAAGCATCCCTTTCCAACCATACGCCGAGCTTTAACATAAGAAATAACATTACGGCTAGTATGACCTGAAATTCCTTTCCACTCTATACGAGGCGAATTTGGCAGGGCTAAAGTCACAGTCCTTGGCATGGCAATCTAGAATAGCATGATACGGAGATAGCCAGTCCATGCCTAGTATAATATCGAAGTCCACCATATTTAGGAGTAATAAATCAGCACGGGTCTCGAGACCCTCAATTACTATAATACATGACCGATGAACTCGATCAACCACAATAGAGTCGCCTACTGGTGTAGACACATGAACAGGAACACTCAGTGGATCACTGGGCCGAACCAAGTATGGTGCAAAATAGGAAGACACATACGAATATGTAGACCCAGGGTCAAATAATGCTGATGCCTTTCTATCACAAACCAAAATAATACCTGTAATGACGGCATCGGAAGACTCAGCCTCTGGTCTGGCGGGAAGTGCATAACATCGGGGCTGTGCCCCACCACCCTGAGCAGTATCTCTAGGACGATCAGCTGCTGGCTGGTCTCTACCTCTATCGGTCCGAGCTCCACCTCTATGACCTCTACCTCCACCTCTATGTCCTCTACCTCCGCCTCTAGCCGGCTGGGCAGGCTGTGAGGGAACTGGGGCCTGAATCATGGCACGAGAACCCTGCTGGTGAGATCTGTCCGAAGCTCGAGGGCAATACCTTGCAATGTGCCTAAGATCACCGCACGTAAAACAAGCCCTCGGCTACTGAAAATGGCGAAGTGGTGGTGCACTGATAGGCTGCTGATCAGAGTAGCGTGGCTGAGAATTACGATCACCTGAAGCATCATGAGAAACCTGAAGAGCTGACCGATAAGGCCTAGGAGGATGGCCTCTATCATAAAAATCTCTATCTCCAGACGAGGTACCACTGAATCTACCCGAATTACGAGATCTCTTATCTGATCCATGTCTCGCTCCCTGTGACAGAGCCAACTCGATCCGGCGGGCTGCATTAGCCGCCTCCTGAAAAGTGATTTCAGTTCCTGCTCCCATAGCCATCTGTAGCCGAATTGGCTGATTCAAGCCATCAATAAACCTCCTCACTCTCTCCCGCTCTGTGGGAAGTATGATAATAGCATGACGAGCCAGGTCCACGAACCTAGTCTCGTACTGTGTGACAGACATAGAACCCTGATGAAGACGCTCAAATTGTCTGCGCATAAACTCCCGCTGAGTTGCTGGAAGGAACTTCTCCAAGAATAATTCTGCAAACTGCTCCCAAGTCAAAGATGACGATCCCGCTGGCCTGGTTAGACAATAATCTCTCCACCAAGTCTTGGCGGAACCGGATAACCGAAAAGTAGCAAAATCCACACCATTAGTCTCCACAATACCCATAGTACGGAGAACTTCGTGGCAGCTGTATAGGAAATCCTGTGGGTCCTCTGAAGGAGTACCACTGAATGTGGTAGTGAACAACTTGGTAAACCTGTCCAATCTCCACAACGCATCGGCAGACATAGCTGCACCATCATTAGACGGAGTCGCAATAATAGGCCGAACCGCCTCAGCTGGCTGAATCACAGGATCTTGAGCCTGGGGAATTACTGGCTCTGGAGTGCGCGTAGCAGGAGTCTGATTACCTCCTCCAGCCTGAGAAGTGGCTGGTGCTACCGGTAATAAACCTGCTCTGGTGACATGATCCATAAAACCTGCTATCCGGACCAAAGCATCCTGAAGATCCGGTGAAAATAAAGCTCCTCCTGGGACCTGAGATGGGCCTACTGGAGCTGCTGGGGCTGGAATTTCCTCCTCTATATGAACCTGAGGTTCTGCCACTCGTGCTGCTGCTCGGGGCTGAGCTCTGCCCCTACCTTGTCCTCTAGGACGACCTCGACCTCGGCCTCTACCCCTAGCAGGAGCCGCCGCTGCTGGGACCTCGGGCTGCTGGTCAGTAGATGAGGATGCACGTGTCCTTACCATCTGCGGAAGAACAGAGTAGAAGTTCAATTAACATTCAAAAGATCAAGTCGCACGACCGGAAAGAATAAAGAGAATATTTTCCTAACTCTGTAGCCTCTGGAGGATAAATACAGACGTCTCCGTACCGATCCTTCAGACTCTACTAAGGTTGTTCGTGAGTTGTGAGACCTATGCAACCTAGTGCTCTGATACCAACTTGTCACGACCCGGATTTCCCACCATCGGGGTCATGATGGCGCCTACTAAATAGAAGCTAGGCAAGCCAAATATTAATAACAATTCCATTAATAACCAATTTATTATTAACAACATAAAACTTACAACGGAATAATCAAAATTAGCGGAAGACTTAGCCAGATATGATAAAGAAAAAAATCCAAATCTGATACACTACCCAAGACTGGTGTCACAATACTCACGAACTTCTAAGAATAATACACATAATTGTTTGAAAGAAAATACAAGCTGTTTATCTCGATTACATGAGATAACAGAATGAAAAGCATAGATAGGAGAGACAACGGGTCCTGCGGACGCCTGCAAGGCTACCTCGTAGTCTCAGTAGTCGGAGAATCCACAAATCGCTACTGTCGCTGCTGCTGTCCGTAACCTGTATCTGCGCAAAAGAGCGCAGAGTGTAGTATCAGCACAACCGACCCCATGTGCTGGTAAGTGCCTGGCCTATCCCAGCGAACTAGTGACAAAGCTAAGGCCAGTCACCCACCTAAACCTGTACAGTTGCAATATAGATATACATATATATATAATACATTTATGAAGAAAAACTCTGCTATGAAATAATATAATAATATTCAATAACTCAAGATGTCCAAAATAATCTTACTTTCATGTCTCAATTTCCTCTTTCATTTCATGTCTCGTGGTAGGCGTACCACCCGCTCCCAACTATCACAGTAATTACCTCTCGTGGTAGGCGTACCACCCGCTCCCAATATATCAGTAATTATATCTTGTGGTAGGCGTACCACCCGCTCCCAAATATATCAATAGTTATATCTTGTGGTTGGCGTACCACCCGCTCCCAAATATATCAACAATCATATCTCGTGGTAGGCGTACCACCCGCTCCCAAATATAACAATAGGCTACCGGCAACTATGGCCAATGCCAAGATTTAAATCACTTCGTGGTCGGCGTACCACACGATCCCATTTCATAAACATATATATATTACCGGCATTTAGCCAATAATCTCTGTATTAACAATATTTATAATTACCGGTTTTTAAGCCAATAATTTATAATAATTTCAACAATTTACCTTCATTACCAGTATAACACCAATAATTCTTATTCAACATTTTATTCATAACTAAATTCATATTCCTACAAACTAGGATAGAACAAACACTTACCTCGAAAGTTTACGAATGATTTAATCCGTAGCAATGCCCTTTCCTTTCGAATTTGACTCCAATCCAATCGTATCTATACACAATTGATTTAATATCATCAATTCTACTCAACCAACTAATTCTTAAGACCAAATACCACTTTTACAACATTCTCCCATGAATAGTGAATTTCAACCCCGGGCCCACATGATCGGAATTCGGGGTTAGGACCAAAATCCGGTTACCCATCCCTCCACGAGTTCACGTATATAATTTGTTTCAAAATCGGACCTCAATTCGAGGTCCAATTCCCCAATTTATGAAAAACCCTATTTTCTAACAAAAACAAGAATTTTACCATGAAAACATTTGATTTCTAATGAAAAACATGTTTAATGATGTTAGGAATTGAAAGAATTAAGTAAAAAGTAACTTACAATCGTTTTGATGAAGAATAAATCCTTGAAGAATCGCAAATGGGTGTTTTGGGTTTTGTAAAATGTGAAGAAATGACTGAAATTCGTGTTTTTCAGGTCTCTGTGTTCGCATTTGCGAACATGGGTTCGCAATTGCGAACCCCGACCAATTTCTGGAGTTTGAAAAATAAGCTAAGGCTGGGAAGTTCGCATTTGCGAACTTTTGTTCGCATTTGCGAAGCCAAGGCAAAATCTGGGGTCTTCGCAATTGCGAACATATGTTCGCAATTGCGAACTAGGCTGCTTCCAGGGATTTTTCGCATTTGCGACATAAGGTTCGCATTTGCGAACCACTAGGCTTCTGGGCTTCTTCGCAATTGCGACATATTCTTCGCAATTGCGAAGACAGGCAATTACTGAAGGCCTCGCAATTGCGAGGTTTGGTTCGCATTTGCGAACCCAACTGGTCCTGGGCACCTTCGCATTTGCGACCCAGGGTTCGCATTTGCGAACCCTGCCTTGACCTGCCACCTTCGCAATTGCGAGAAATTCTTCGCAATTGCGAAGACAACAGCTGGGTGAAAAACCAGCAGTGCAACATTTCAGAATTTAATCCAACGGCCTATCAAATCTTTACCCGAGCCCCCCGGGCTCCAAACCAAACATGTACACAACCTCAAAAACACATTATGGACTTGTTCGTGCGATCATATCGCCAATATAACATCAAAATCATAGAATTGAGCCTTAAAACTCAAGAATTCCTTCAAATTCCATAATTTCCAAACTTTCCAATTTAAGGCCGAAACACGTCAAACGACGTCCGTTTTCAACCAAACTTTACAGGAAGCGCTTAACCAATATATATGACCTGTACCGGGCGTCGGAACCAAAATACGAGCCCGATACCAGTACTTTTTAATAAAAAATCAGTTTCATTTTCCTTAAACATTTTCAGAAAACAATTTAACAGAAAAATTCTTTTATCGGGGTTCTAGACCTCGGATTTCAATTCCGGACATATGCCCAAGTTCCATATTTTTCTACGGATTTTCTGAAATAGTCAAATCATGGATCCGGGTCCGTTTACCAAAAATGTTGACCAAAGTCAACCATATCAATATTAATATCAAAATTCTTCTACTTTTTCACATATTTCACATATTTCAACATAAATCTTTTCCAGCTTTGTGCCCGGACTGTACACGCAAATCGAGGCAACTATAAATGAGGTTTTCAAGACCTCCAAAGCTCGGAATGATTAATAAAACAAGTGATGACCCTTTTGGGTCGTCACAGTTTCTGACAACAGCACAAAAAGACACTGAACAAAAGAAGGTTTCAGGGTACTTAACTTTAGGGTTTCGCCCTTTTTCTTTCTTTTTTTCTTTTCTTTCTTTCTTTTCTTCTTTCTTTCTTCTTTCTTTCATTTTCTTTCTTCTTTTTCTTGATTTTTCAGTGTTTCGGAGACTTGTGGTCTCTTAAGTGACAGATCTCCCAAATAGGCTCTTGGAAGTTTGATTCGAGTATGATAGGGGTATTTAGAGATTTAGGGTAAGGTTTTGAAGGGTTTTTGTTTTTGGGTACTTGCCGGAGTAGGGTTCCGGCGAGATATTTTCTAATATTCGAGGAGTTAGGGGAATATTCGAGATATGGGACTATGGTTGGGTGATAGATCGTCTTAGGACGGTTCTATGGTGTTAAGGTGGAGGTCTGGTTCATACCTTGGTGGTCGCCGACTAGGGTTCCGGCAACCGGAATTTCAAGAAATTGAGACTGGTAGGTTTTTTGGATGGGGTTAATAGAGTACTGGGTGTGAGAAGGTGGAGAGGGATGTTTGGAGGTTTGGCTTGAGCCGGAGATGATGACAGAATAGTGACCACCAGTAGGGTTTCGATGGTCTTTGTGAGAGAAAGGGGGGGGGGGAGGGGGAGAAAAATCTAAGTGCGGCTAGGGTTTGGTTGTGTAGAGGTGTGT
Organism: Nicotiana noctiflora; assembly: GCA_032618575.1. Lineage (NCBI taxonomy): Eukaryota > Viridiplantae > Streptophyta > Magnoliopsida > Solanales > Solanaceae > Nicotiana > Nicotiana noctiflora. The sequence goes on along the minus strand of JASVEL010003156.1, from coordinate 143,961 downwards.
GTGTATAAGGAAGAATGAATGGGGGTTTGGGGATATATACTGAAATGGTATTATTGCTTCTCAACCGTTGGATTTAATTAGATGAACAACCAAGATCATTTGTCCCTCAAAACATTGTCGTTTGGTTTAGTGAGGTCTTGGTCTCAGCCGTTAGATTAGTGAGATGGACGACCTTGATTTAATTCTTACACAGTGTTATTTTGTATACAAAGCCACCGCCTTACTTGGTCCGTTGATATCAATAGCCCAGATTTAATGTATATGGCATCGTTTGGCCTTGTATCTGGGCAGACCGACTAATTAGTATGGGCCTGGTCTGTGTTATGCATTTGGGCTGAGTATATTATGTATTTGGCCGAATTTTTGTATTTTGAATTGTATTTTTTATTTTTTGAATTGTATTTATTTTAATTTCTTGTATTTTCCTTTATATTTTATACTTATTTTCTTTGTATACATTTTACACTCATGTATTTTCTTTTATTTTCCAATTTTTGTATTTTGTCCTTGATTTTCTGATTTCCTATATTTTTCTATATTTTTTTTAATATTTTTCTATTGATTTCCTTTTTGTATTTTGTTACAAATTTCCTTCATTTTATTTTTTAACAATTGAAACAAACACTGTCATTTTCTACACAATAATCAAAACAATTGCAAACAAAAATTATTTTTGTATTATTATTTTGGAATTTAATTGCTTGGGGCAATAATCACGTGCTCACAATTACAACCTTAGCTAATGAACTTATATGGTTTCTATGAATAAGTTGTGGCTACTACGTATGACCTTAATGAATGGAATAATATATTTGCTATTATATAAACTGTCAATATAACTATGAATGACAACGATGTAACTACCATAGACTATATGACCCCAAACTTAGTTAAGGGACTTATACGATTGCTATGAATAACAAATGTCCAATACATATGACCTTAATGAATGAAATTATATATTGACTATTATATAAACGGGCAATATAAATTTAAATCACAACTATATAATTAATATAGGCCATATGACTACACCTTGCCATTAACTATTGATTATATAAGGGGACTAAATATGCAAAATATATAACTTAATTTATTAATATTTCATAATCAAAATTGCTAATTAGGTTTTAAACTTAAGATGCAAAAATGATGAAATTGGCATTCAAAAACAATGGAATTAGCATTCAAATGATGGGATTCAAAGATGAAAAAATTGAACGATGAAAAAACTTAAAAGGGAAAGTTAGCATTAAATTTTTTAGAGCAGGGTGTTTGAAATATTCTTTTGGACTGGGTTAGTCCTATATATATAATCTCGTATACTCAAATCTTAAAGACCTAAAACACACTCATCTACACAAATCCTAACTATAGACGCCTCTCCTTCTGTCATACGAGCCCTATCTTACTCTTCTACTGATAATAATGAAGAAGAGAATAATCCAACATTTGAAGTGGTCATAATTGATTCATATATCAACTACGATAATATAATATTTTACTATATTCTTTTAAATTTATTTCATTGAATTTTATGCTAACTTCTTCTGGACTTAAATCCAACACACACACACACACACATATATATATACTAATTTTTTTTACCTCAACAACTTTGTTTTTGATACATTAACTCTAGAAAAATATATGCATCAGTAGTTTATACATATTTTTTCTTTTTTGAGTTTCATATTTGGCCTTAAAACATAATAGTAATACTTTTTTTTTTCTTTTTCAATATATTCCAACAGAAATCTATGAGCATCTTTTTCCAACAATAGATACCGCAATTATTCACAATCATGGCAAAGAGTGGTTTGTATCTTTGAGCGTTGGTGAACGAAGAAGGTTTAAAGAAAGCTGATGCTACGATCCACTTTTCATAAATAGGTCATGATGGCGCCCAACACCACATTCCAGGTGCAGAATTGTGAATTAAATACCCATTTTAGTTTAACCCAATACCAACATGTTAAATACTTTCAGTTAATAAAGAAAATCAACAGAACTATGACGTGCTGACATAGCAAAATAGACCCCAAAACTGACCATCCATACATTGTGTGTGCCAGAACCCGGTATCACTAATTACGAGCGACCAATAGAGTTTACACAAAAAAAATACAAAACACTGCCCTACTGTCTGAATCAGAATAGACAGAAAGATATAAATACAAGAAAAGGGCTTCTTTAGCTGCGAATCGGCATGAGAAAGAAGGCAGCTCACTGTAGAAGTTCTCGAGCTAGATCACTACTGTGCGCTCGAATACTGACCAGATCCACCTGCCTCAAAACATGTACATTTAAGTACAGAAGTGCAGCATGAATACATAAACCAAATATACTCATTAAGTATCCAGTCTAATCTCGAAGAAGTAGAGACGAGAGGTCGACTTGATACTTACTGTCCAAATAATATGGCATAGTAGAGGAAATTATACAACATATTAAATTATCAAATATACATGTTCCACAGAAGGATATTTTACTCGTATTCTTGACTTATTCAAGTTTCCTGTTTCTTTCTTTAAATAGCAAGTAGTACTAATACCACAATTATCAACAACACATAAATCATGCACAAATATGCCAAGGTCGACGGCCCGCTCCAACAAAAAATTAATATGCACTGTCGAGGGTCGAGCAGCACGAATCATATAGGCATATATTATCACCGAGGGATTCGGCCCGGTCAAAATCATCAAGACAATATCAAGAAAAGCACATAAGGCTCAATTACGTACAAGGAAAAGCTCTACCAAGGCTCAATAATTTTATATGTTCGCTTTCATATTCTCATGTCTCTAACAATTTACAATGTTAATATTGACAACTTTAAAGTAACACATATTCCCTAAATAGGGATGCGTGGGTCCTAAACTACCCGAACAATATTCATGTAGTGGCTACGCTATGTACGGACTCTCGTCATCTTGTACGTACGTAGCCCCCACATTTATCAACAATTACTCATTTAAATCATATGGGGACAATTTCTCTCTTAAAAGGTTAGAAAGAAGACGCACCTCGCTCCAAAGTGCACTCCCAATCTCCAAGAAAGAGCCCAAGTCTTTAATTCGAAGCCCAAAAATCTCACACTAATCAAACAAAACAAGAACTAGTAAATAAAAGCTCACAAGATCGAGTTCTAGCTATTTAAGCAATTTCCTAGCCATTAACACTAGTTTCCTAAATTTCGACACCAGGCCCAGGTGCCCAGATTCTGAGATTTTTCGATGGAAGTTGCTCTCTTTCTTCTAAGGATCACAATTATATGATTTATAGTTTATTTCATGGCCAATTTTGTGTTAAAACGTTAATTCTTATTAAACCCTAGGTCTAGCTCAAATTCCTTGATTTTACTCAATCATTGGTGTTAAATCTACCTAATGTTTATGTACTTGAACTATAAATGAGTGGGAATTACTTACCTCGAAATGTTATATTGAAACCTCCCTTTTTGAATCACCAAAACCGCCTAAGAGTTGAGAGAGATATGGGAGAAATGAGCTTATGCTCGAATTAAAAGAGGTTCTGGTCCCTCTGATTTCCGCTTATGCGGGTTCCGCTTCAGCGGAAATTAACCTCTTTTTGCGGTAATGGGCCAAAGGGACTAGGGTGCTTCTGCAGTCCCATACTCACTTCTACGAGTCCGCATAAGTGGAAGTCCAACCATTTCTGCGGTTTGGGCCTCGAGTGGATGGACCGCTTCTGCGGTCGGTGGTCCGCTTCTGCAATTACAACTAGGCCTGGCCCCTTCCACTTCAGCGACCAAACGATCGCTTCTACGGTCTCGCTTCTGCGGTCCAAGAGCCGCATAAGCGGTTTTGACGGAGGCAGCTGAGAGTTTTTCCTAAGTTTTCAACTTCGCTCGAAACTCAACTATTTGACGCTCAAGGCTCCCGAACCCCGCCCGAACATACCCATATGTTTAAAATCACGAGGTGGACCTAGACGAACCTTCGAAACACCCAATATATTATTAAATCAAGAAATCGAACCCTAAAACCAATTGGTCCAATTTAATAAACTTCAAGTTTTTAACTTCCGAGCAACGGGTCAAAATGCCCTTAAACTACTCGGATTGACACCAAATTTTGCAGGCAGGTCTTAATTTAATTTTTGGACTTATACTAAGTTTCAAAATTGAAATCTGAACCCGATACATATGAAAACAATAATTTCTTGGTTTATTAAATCTTCAAAACATAAACTTAACAATTTTTACACAAAACTCCATTACTCGGACTAGGGACCTCGAAATTCGATTTCGGGCATGCGCCTAGGTCCCATATTTTCCCACGGACCCTCAAAATTGCCAGATCGCGATTCCCGGTCTATTTTCCCAAAATGTTGACCGAAGTCAAACTTGGCCTTTATAAAGGAACTTAAAGAAGCAACTAGGCTTATCCTTGCCCGAAATTCTACTAACTTTCAAACCACCCGTCCCCGCAAGTCATAATTTAGCTAAAGCAAAAAGCGGGAAGTATTATTTAAGGGAACGGCGTTCAAAAATGCAAAACGACCAGTCGGGTTGTTACATTTTCTACCTCTTAAATAAATATTCGTCCTTGAACGAACATAGAAAAGTACCTGGACTGTTGAATAAGTGCGGATATCGGCTCCACATGTCTTCCTCGGACTCCCAGGTCGCCTCCTTGACCGGTTGGCTCCTCCACTGGACTCTCACTACAGAAACCCTCTATGATCTTAACTGGCGGTCCTGCCTATCAATAATAGCAACTGGCTCCTCTTCATAACCGAAACTCTCATCTAGCTGAATGGTACTGAAATCCAACACATGTGAATAGTCGGCATGATATTTCCGAAGCATTGATACATGGAAAACTAGATGAACTCCTGATAAACTGGGAGGTAATGCGAGCTCATAGGCAACGTCTCCAACTCGTCTCAACAAATTAAAGGGGCCAATGAAATTTGGGCTCAACTTGCCCTTCTTCCCGAATCTCATAATGCCATTCATGGGCGAAACCTTCATGAGGACTTTCTCACCAACCAAAAATGATAATTCATGCACCTTCTGATCTGCGTAGCTCTTCTATTTGGACTGAGCTGTGCGGAGCCTTTCTTGAATCAACTTGACCTAATCCAGGGCATCCTGGACCAAATCTGTACCAAGCAACTTAGCCTCACTAGGATCGAACCATCTGATAGGAGAACGACAACGCCGACCATATAATGCCTCATACGGGTCCATCTCTATGCTGGACTGGTAACTGTTATTATAAGTAAACTATGCCAATGGTAAAAACTAATCCCACGGCCCTCCAAACTCGATAACACATTCCCTAAGAATATCCTCTAAAATCTAAACTGTCCGCTCCGACTGTCCATCGGTCTGAGGATGAATTGTCGTGCTAAGCTCCATGCTGGTCCCCAACTCTCGCTTATCAACCCTCCAAAAATAGGAAGTGAACTGAGGGCCTCTGTCCGATATGATGGATACTGGCACACCATGCAATCTCACTATCTCCCGAATGTAAATCTGGGCATACCTCTCTGATGTATAAGTAGTCGCCACTGGAATAAAATGGGCAGACTTGGTCAATCTGTCCACAATAACCCATACCGAATCAACCTTCCACTGAGTTCGTGGCAACCCAACTGCAAAATCCATAGTGAGGCGCTCCCACTTCCATTCCGGAATGGGCATATGCTGAAGTAGGACACCTCGCCTCTGGTGCTCTTACTTGACTTACTGGCAATTTAAACATCTAGCTGCATACTCTGCAATGTCCTTCTTCATCCTCTGCCACCAGTAGTGCTGTCTCAAGTCACGGTACATCTTCGTAGCACCTGAATGAATGGAGTACCTCGAACTGTGGGCCTCTTTTTGGATCCTCTCTCTCAAGCCATCAACATTAGGAACACACACATGGCCCGGGAGCCGTAATACACCATCCCCGCCAATAGAAACCTCCTTGGCACCTTCCTGAAGCATCGTCTCTCTAAGAACTGCTAAATGAGGATCATCAAGATGACGGGCCTTAATCTCCCGCAACAACGAACACTGCAAAACCACACATGCTAGGACCCGACGGGCTCTAAAATGTCCAATCTCACAAGTCTGTTAGCTAGGGACTGAATGTCCAAACTAGTGGTCTCATCTCAGCTGGAATGAATGCCAAGCTACCCATGCTCTCCACCTTCCTAATCAAGGCATCCGCGACCACATTTGCCTTGCCTGAGTGATAAAGAATGGTAATGTCGTAGTCCTTCAACAACTTGAGCCACATGCACTGTCTCAAATTAAGGCCCCTCTGCTTGAACAAATGCTGCAAGCTGCGATGGTCTATATACACCTTACATGACACCCCAAATAAATAATGCCTCCATATCTTAAGAGCATGAACAATCGCCGCCAACTCTAGATCGTGCACAAGGTAATTATTCTTATGAACCTTCAGCTGAAGAGAGGCATATGCGATAACTCTCCCCTACTGCATTAATACACATCACAAGCCAATGCGAGAAGCGCCACAATATACTGTATACGTCCCTGAACCAGAAGGCAATACAAGAACTGGTGCCATGGTCAAAGACGTCTTGAGCTTTTGGAAGCACTTCTCACAATCATAGGACCAAAAAAATGGGACCCCCTTTTGGGTCAATCTGGTCAGAGGTGAGGCAATGGATAAGAAACCCTGTACAAATCTCCGATAATAGCTTGCTAAACCCAGAAAGCTCCTGATCTCGGTCACTGAAGTAGGACGTGGCCAACTCTAAACTGCCTCGATCTTCTTGGGATCCACCTTAATACCCTCTCCTGACATGATATGCCCCAAGAATTCCACTGACTCTAGCTAAAACTCACACTTGGAGAACTTAGCATAAAGCTTCTGCTCTCGCAAGGTCTGAAGCACTGCCCTCAAATGCTGCTCGTGCTCCCCCAGGCTACGTGAATATATCAAGATGTCATCAATGAAAACAATGATGAATGAGTCAATATAGGGCCTGAACACTCTGTTCAACAAATCCATAAATGTCGCTGGAGCATTAGTCAATCCAAATAACATCACCAGGAACTCATAGTGGCCATATCTCATCCTGAATGCGGTCTTCGGAACATCTAAATCCCGAATCTTCAGCTGATGATACCTTGATCTCAGGTCGATCTTAGAGAACACCCAAGCACCCTACAACTGGTTAAATAAATCATCAATACGGGGAAATGGGTACTTGTTTTTTATGGTGACTTTTTTCAACTATGGGTAATCAATGCACATCTGCATAGTCCCATCATTCTTCTTTACAAACAGCACTGGTACACCCCAAGGCGATACGCTGGGCCTAACAAATCCCTTAAGTAGAAACTCCTCTAACTGCTCCTTCAGCTCCTTACGAGCCATACGGTATGGTGGGATAGATATAGGCTGAGTGCTTGGAGCCAAACCGATACAAAAATCAATATCATGATCTGGAGGCATGCCAGGAAGATTAGAAGGAAAAACATCGGCAAACTCTCGGACTACTGGCACTGAATCAATCATTGGAGATGCTGCAGTGGTGTCTCAAACATAAGCTAAGTAGGCCAAACACCCCTTCACAACCATGCGTTCAGCCTTCAGGAAAGAAATAACCCTGCCAGGTGTATCCACAGTAGAGCACCTCCACTGCAGTCTCGGCAACCCTGACATCACTAGAGAAACAGTCTTGGAATGGCAATCTAAAATAGCGTGATAAGGAGATAGCCAATCGATGCCCAGGATAACCTCAAAGTCGATCATATCAAGCAACAGGAGATCTGCTCTAGTCTCAACATCACAGAAAGTAACCACACAAGACTGGTAGACCAGGTTCACAACCATAGAATCTCCCACAAGAGTGGATACATGAACAGGAACACCCAAGGGCTCAGGGAAAACGGCCAAGAACCGAGAAAACATAGATGATACATAAGAATAAGTGGATCCTAGATCAAATAATACCGATGCCTCTCTACCACTGATGGAAATAATACATGTGATCACGGTATCTGAGGCCAATGTATCTTATCTGGCGCGAGGAGAGCATAGAACCTCACTGGAGCACCAGCTGACTGGCCTCCAATTGACTGAGCAAGAGGTGGATGACCTCTCCCTGTCCGGCCCCTACCCCTATAACGACCTTTACAAGTCTACTCTCCACCTCTAGGCGACTGGATCGCTGGTGCTGGAGTCACAGGCTGCTGCCCCTGCTGTACTCCATTGCCTCTGAGCTTGGGCCAGTATCTTCTCATGTGGCCTATGTCCCCGCACTCAAAACAACATGGTACGGTGGCATGCTGCCCAGATGGCTGACCCTGAATACACGAGGGCCTACTAAAAGAGGCTTGAGCCAGCGGGCATTAAGAACCGTCCTGCATAACACTAGAATATAGACCAAAAGACTCTAAAGGACCTGAATACCCACTAGATGAACCCCGGGCAGCTGGCGGGCGATGCAAATTCTTTAGCATGGCACTGAAATAGAAGCGCACTGCACCACCACGAGTATGTGGGGGTGTTGGAGCTGGGGGGCTACTGGACTGACCCCTCCCAAAGTGGCCTTTGCCCCTAGCTAGGGTACCTCTGAAGTCTCCTGAGAATCTGGCCCTCTTATCCTGCTACATCTGCTCTCTACCCCTCCACCGATAACCCTCGATCCTACGGGCAATCTCAAGTACTAGCTTACCTATCTCCACCTCACGAGCGATACCCGACCAGATAGTGGGATGTAACCCTGCAACAAACCTCTAAACTCTCTACCTCCGTGGGAAGTATCATGAGTCGATGGCGAGACAACTCAAAGAACCTCGCCTCAAAATCAGTCACTGACATATGACCCTGCTCTAGATACTCAAACTGATGATGTAGCTCTCCCCTCTCGGAGGGTGGAATGTACTGATCAAGAAATAACTGTGTGAACTGACCCCAAGTGAGGGGAAGAGTTCCTGCTGGCCTGCTAAACAAATAGGATTGCCACCATCTACGGGCCCTACCTTCCAACTAGAAAGTAGTGAAGTCGACTCCATGTGACTCCAATATCCTCATGTTCTGCAGCCTATCCTTACACCTGTCAATGAAATCCTAGGCATCCTCATGCTGCTCGCCCCCAAAGACTGGAGGGTGCAATCTGGTCCATCTATCTAATAACTTCTGCGGATCAGCGTCCACAGCGGGCCTGGCATGGGGTGCCACTGCAATAACTGGCTGGACCCCCTCTGCGGGTAGTGCACCCGGAGTATGATAAATGGCAACTGCATGACCTGGAGCCTGATTAGTAGGGGTCTATGCTCCCCCTCCTACTTGTGAGGTAGCCGGATCTGTTGGAAATAAACTAGCCGGAGTCACAGTGTCCAAGAACCAAAGCATACGGCCCATGACCTCCTGATATCTCGATGTAGTCATAAAATTCACCGGTGTAGGCGCAGCTGCGGGCGGATCATCCTGCTTCTCGATTATGGGATCCTCTGTAGTGTTTGCTGGTGGCGCAACTGGAATGGCTCAGGGACGCCCTCGTCCCCTACCACGGGTCGATGCCCTCCCCCGGCCTCTACCTCGGCCTCTAGCAATAGGGGCAGCAGCTCCTCCCAGGTCTGGTACGTCAGCGGTGCGGGTTCTCACCATCTGTGAGAGAATATGAGAAGAAACTTAGTATATTGACCACTGCACGATGGAAATGAATAAATAGTAGTCTTTCCTAACACACTATAGCCCCTTGAAGATAAATACAGACATCTCTGTACCGATCTACTAGACCGTACTAGGTTTCCCCGTAACTTGTGAGACCTACGTGAACCTAGTGCTCTGATACCATGTTGTCACAAAATATTTTTCATAACTAGGTCATGATGGTGCCCAACACCCTAGTTGGGCTAGCCAGGTGCGGAATTATAAATTAAATACCTATTTTAGTTTAACCCAAGACCAACAAGTTAAAGACTTTCAGTAAATAAAGAAAATCAGCAGAACTACGAAGTACTGACATAGCAAAATAGACCCCAAAACTGACCATCCATACAGTGTGTGTACCCGAACCCGGTTTCACTAGTTACGGGCGACCAATAGAGTGTACACAAAATATACAAAACACTATCCTACTGTCTGAATCAGAATAGACAGAAAATCATAAATACAAGAAAAGGACTTCTTCAGTTGCGGATCGGCATGAGAAAGAAGGAAGCTCACCGTAGAAGTCTCTGACCTAGCTCACTGCTGCTCGCCCAAATACTGACCACATCCACCTACCTTAAAAGCTGTACATTCAAGTACAGAAATGCAGAATGAGTACATAAACTACATTTTCTCAGTAAGTATCCAGTCTAATCTCGAAGAAGTAGAGACGAGAGATCGACTTGATCTTACTAAGGTCCAAATAATATGACATAGTATAGGGAATTATACAACATAATAAATTATCAAATATACAGGTTCCATAGAAGGATCTTTTACTCATATTCTTGCCTTCATCAAATTTCCAGTTTCTTTCTTTAAATAGCAAGTAGTACTAATACCACAATTAACAACAACACATAAATCATGCATAAACATGCCGAGGTCGACGACCCGCTCCAACAGAAAATAAATGTGCACTGCCGAGGGTCGAGCGGCATGAACCATATATGCATCTAATATCAATGAGGCGATCGGCCCGGTCCAAAATCATCAACACAATATCTAGAAAAGCACATAAGGCTCAATTACGTACAAGGAAAAGCTCTACCAAGGCTCAAACAATTTTATATGTTCGCTTTCATGTTCTCAAGTCTATAACAATTTACAACGTTCATATTGACAACTTTAAAGTAACACATATTCCCCAAATAGGCATACGTGGGTTCTAAACTACCCGAACGATATTCATGTAGTAGCTACGTACGAACTCTCGTCACCTTGTACGTATGTAGCCCCCATATTTAATAACAATTACTCATTCAAATCCTATAAGGACAATTTCTCTCTTACAAGGTTAGAAAGGAGACTCACCTCGCTCCAAAGTGCACTCCCAATCTCCAAGAAAGAGCCCAAGTCTTTAATTCGAAGCCGGAAAATCGCACACTAATCAAACGAAGCAAGAACTAGTAAATAAAGGCTTAAAAGATCAAGTTCTAGCTATTTAAGTAATTTCCAAGCCATTAACACTAGTTTCCTAAATTCCATCCCCCGGCCCACATGCCCGGATTCCAAGATTTTTTTAGGGAAGTTGCTCTCTATCATCTAAGGATCACAATTATATGATTTCTAGTTCATTGCATGGCCAATTTTGTGTTAAAACTTTAATTCTCATTAAACCCTAGGTCTAGCTCAAATTCCTTGATTTCACTCAATCCTTGGTGTTAAATCTATCAAATATTTATGTATTTGAACTAAAAATGAGTGGGAATTACTTACCTCGAAATGTTATATTGAAACCCCCTTTTTGAATCACCGAAATTGCCTAAGAGTTCAGAGAGATATGGGAGAAATGAGCTTATGCTCGAATTAAAAGTGGTTCTGGTCCCTGCGATTTCCGCTTCTGCGGAAGAAATCCCTCTTCTGCGGGTTCCACTTCAACAAAAATTAACCGCTTTTGTGATAATGGGCCTAGGGGACGGGGCTGCTTCTGTGGTCCCATACTCGCTTCTGCGTGTCCGCATAAGCGGAAGCCCAATCACTTCTGCAGTTTGGACCTGGGACGGATGGACCGCTTCTGCAGTCAGGGGTCCGTTTCTGCGGTTTACCCTGGGCCTGGCCCCTTTCGCTTCATCGACCAAATGACTATTTTTGCGGTCTCGTCTCTGCGGTCACTTCTGTGGTCCAAGAGTTTTTCCTAAGTTTTCAACTACACTCGAACCTCGACTCTTTGACGCTGCCCGAACATACCGTCAAGTCTGAAATTATGAGGCGGACCTAGACGAACCCTTGGAACACCCAAAATATTATTAAATCAATAAATCAAACCCTAAAACCAATTGATCCAATTTATTGAACTTCAAGTTCTTATATTCCTACCAACGGGTCAAAATGCCCTTAAACTACTCGGATTGACACCAAAGTTTGCATGTAGGTCTTAATTGATATTTCGAACTTGTACCAAGTTTTGGAATTGAAATTTGAACCCGATACCTATGAAAATAATAATTTCTTGTTTTATTAAATCTTCAAAACTTAAACTTAACAATTTTTACATAAAATTCCATTACTCGGGCTAGGGACCTCAGAATCTGATTCCGAGCATGCGTCCAGGTCCCATATTTTTTCACGGATCCATAAAAATTGCCGGATCGCAATTCCGGGTCAGTTTTTCCAAAATGTTGACAGAAGTCAAATTTGGCCTTTTCTAAAGGACCTTAAAGAAGCAACTAGGCTTATCCTTTCCCGAAATTCTTCTAACTTCCGAACTACCCACCCCCGCAAGTCATAATTTAACTAAAGCAAAATACGGAAAGTATTTTTTAAGCGAACGGGGTTCGAAAATGCAAACGACCAGTCAAGTCGTTGTCACACCTCCCTTTTTACTTACCCTCTTTTTAATACTACACCACGGGAAGGGATATAATAATAAAAGGGAAGGATTTTTTCCACTTAAAGGACAGTCGGAACGGAATTTATTTATTAAATTTCAGTGTCGCCACTTGGGAAAAGAATGGTCTCCCAAGTCTCCGGTTTAATCCCGAACTGAGGAAATTTTGACTCTGCTTTACAGTCTGCGAACCTAGAAATCCGGATAAGGAATTTTGTTAACCCGGGAGAAGGTGTTAGGTACTCCGGGATTCTGTGGTTCTAGCACGATCGCTCAACTACCGTATTTGTTTTTATCTGATTTCTTTATATATTTTAATTATGTGCTTTAATGTTCTGCTTTTCAATTTTTAAAGAATTACAACGTTGTGAAAATACATTTCGGGCCACAATGTACCAGTACGCCTGTGGCTTTTAACATATTTCGATTTCGTTTAGAGTAGGATTTGGGTCACATAAATGCGCACCCGTATTTGAGAATGTAATATTATTATAAATCGCGCCTAAAGTTCCTACGTATTGATTAACTTTTGAAAAGACCGTGAAATTCGCTAAACGGTCCTTCCGAATCTAGAATTTTAAATAGAAACTTATTTGAGGGCCCCGCAATTATGTATTTAATGCAGCGAGACTCATTTCATTTATTATCGAAGGCCAAACTAGATTGTCTACTTTTGTTTTATCTCTAATATTAGTTTGGTACCTATATATTAACATGATTGGACCTATAATTTAGGCCTTCTTTTAAGTATAACTGAACTTAAAATAAAATATTTCTACAATACGATGTCAAAGTCCATAATTATTCAAAAATAGCAGTCCAATTAATAATCCATATTAACAACAAATCAACTTCCAAAAATTTCAAATGTTCAATTCATATCAATTACACAACAAGAACAAAAAAACAGAAATGAAGTATAGAACAAAATTCCAGAATCCACATCAAGCTTGAATTTCGACTTTCATGTCATATCATTACATTCATCTTTCCAATTTTAGAGATAACAGAAGAAGTACCCGGAGCAAATGAAATAGATCTATTAGATCTAGCAGTTACAGCAGCAAAATGATTCAGCAACAGCACTTTCAGCAGTATACAATCACAACAACATCAGATGAGTTTAAACAGCAGTGATCAACTCAAATCCAACCCAGACATATGGGTTTTTCAGCAAAATAACAGTAGAACAACTTTTAAAATCCTCAAATCCAATAGCTCTAAACCAAATCATTTGAAATTCATCTGCAGATTTCAAATTCACATTCAAAACTCAGTCTACTTTGATAGCAACTTGTTTTGATTGATTTTCTGATTGATTTTTTGATTGTTTTTGGATTTTGATATGAATTTGAAATGTAGAAAGAAGAAAAAATGATCTGAAATGTAAATTTCAGATCTGCAACCTAGTAGATATTTTGTGTTAATTTTTATAGGGTTTTAAAGCTTATAGGATTCCAAAATCTTTCTGGTTCAAAAGTTTTTAGGGTTCAAAAAAAAGTCCCAATTCTGCAGAATTACTGCCTATTTATAGGCAGAAATGGGAGGGAAATGCATATTTGAATTATTTACTTGTTAATCCACTAATTTCTAGCTTGTTGCACAAGTAAGTGCAAATGTTTGTTTAAAATATACACTACAGCCCTTTCTAGAACATTCTAGCTAATTCTACCATATTCCATTCCCTTGGAATTCCTATTGTACCCTACTTGTGTAGGGAAACTACTGACTCTACCCTTTTTTATTCCCAAACTAACCTTAATCCTCTATATTTATAACAATTATACCATTTCATTTCCCAATTGTACCCCTTCTCCTTTTAGTCTTATTTCCATTAAACCATTTTTCTTTTATTTACCCTTTTTAATTCCTTTATTACTCAGAAACTGAAGTCAAAGTAAAAAATTGACTTACAAAAATAGCCAATAATAACTGATTTTCCAAGAAAAACTATAATTAGACTTAAGTACTCAATTAATCGAGATTCCAAGGAATAAATTAACAGGGGTAGAATCCAATTAACAGAAGACTTAATTACTAATTTTGATTTTAATCCAGTAAAAACCCTAAGGATCTAAATGTGGCTATGAACAATAAGCACACAATTTTGACTAAGAACTGTTCAGACCATATAATTATCAAATAATAAAAGCCAGAAATCCACAGGCATAACTAATTAAACCTAACTAAATCATGACGGAATTACAAAACAGATTCCAGGTTTAGAAATTCAATTAATCAAATTAATCGACTTATCAATTAACAATTTATCAAATATGGAATCAAATTGCAGAATATTAATACTAAAATTATCAATGAAAAGTAGAAAAACTAATCAAAACTAATCTTAATTAGTCGACTATCAAACACCAGTGGTAAGAATTATCCGTCAAAGATTTTCACCGATTAAATCTAAACATATAATCAGATTTGTCTAACAGATATCACTAACCAAAAATGTATGCTGTCAGAATACGAGAAAATTAACTGAGCAAAAAGAAAGATATGAGAAGAAACAGAGGAAAAGAAGAAAATTAGTAAACGAGTTCTAAAAGAGAATCAAAAACATGCACATAAAAAGATTTGAAATATAATAAAGAGAACTTTGCTTTTTTTTTTTTTGAATCTGCACTTTTCTTCGGTTTTCTCTTTTTTTCTTTCTTTCTTCTGTTTTTTCCTTCCTCATTTTTTTGATTTTCCTTGGATATCATTTTCTTGGATCTTTTTCTTCGGCACACTCTTTCTTGGTCATTTGGATTTTTCCTGCAGCTTTAGGACTTGAAGTCTTCAATACAGTGTTGAAGTTGTTAGAAGATAGTGGGGTATGAGTTTTGGGGTAGTTTTGGGTGGCGGCATCGCCGTGGGTGGTGGTGGCGGCGCCTAGGATTTGAGGGTTTCGGGGCTCTGTGGTGGGATTCGAAGAAAATCAGTGCTGGATTTGGAGTGAGGAGGCAAAGAGGAATTGTTTGGTGTGATTTTGATCGAGAAAGGGTGTCGGTCGCCGCCATGGATGGCGAAACCCTAGCGGCGACGGGGAGGTATATCAAGAATCAGGGTTTAGCTGTAAGTGAATGGGGTAATATGTTTAAGATTCATATGGTTTGAAGGGTTTTGTATTAAACTTTGAAGATCAATTTTGGACCGTTAGATGTATGGTAATGGACGGCCGTGATTGAGGCGACACTTACACGATGTCGTTTGGTTAATTATGGAACTGGACCGGGTGGAAGATTTTGGGTCTGGGTCATTTGGATTCGTGGTGTTGGGCTGGGCGGATACAAACGTTTGGGCTTGAGGTGTTATCTTTAATATGGGTATTAATTGGCCCAAACATTTCTTGTCTTTGTTTTTCCTTGATTTTAATTCTTAATTTTTACTCTAGTATTTTTATATATTTTTTGATTTTTGTATTTTATTGTATTTTATTTTTCTTTTGTATTTTCTGTATTTTTCTATTTTGTATTTATCTTTTGATTTTTATTAAGATTTTTAAGCTAATTAACTTCTATTTATGGCAATTTCAATTAAAACAAAAAATGTTATCTTGATTAATACCTACTAAAATGTGAAATTAATTTTCTAAATGCACGTGCATATTTTTGTATTTTTATGCACATATAACATGCAAATAATCGACACAAAATTCACACAAATTATTAAAAATAAGGAAAAATTATTTATTTGAATTTTATGGAATAACTCATATATAGGGTAAAAATCACGTGCTCACAGTTGCCCCTCTTTGCTAGGGAACACGAAGAGTTTCAGTGCAAAGATAAGTGAGCAACTATGAACGATTTTTACCCATTTGAGTATTCCGTTGTGAAGCATTTTGAAAAGTTTTGACCTCACCCCACTTCAGAGGTTGCCTACATATCTTGGGATAAACAGGAATCAAGTTAGTGTAGTTCGGGAATGTCTGATAGCTGGGACTACTGATTCATGTACAAGCAACGGTCGTAGTCAATATAACGTGGTCAAATAAGTCCAGAATCGATCCCACGAGGAATTAACCTACCAACTGCAACTTTCACAACCCAAGAACACTTCTGAAGCAAGTTCCCAAACTTTGAGTATATTTTTGTAGGTATTTTCTAATAACTAACTTTTGCAAGAATTAAAAGACTTAAAAGAAAGAATTGAATATTGGGTAAATAATATGGAGAAAGACTAAGGTATTGATTTCTCTATTGATGGAATCCCTTATGTTTATGCTCATACAAATTGTCTATATATTCTATCAATCATGAATGCTATTTGTACCGTAATTCTCTCCCGAGCAACTACAATAATTTACTAGTGCACTCTCCCGAGCTACCTTAGCTAGCTTTAATTTGAATAGTTCACTTAAGATTGCACCCAAGGATTCGTTATTTCTAATCCCACCTTTACGCCTAAAGTTATAGATTCCTCCAATAACCTAGGTGTGGTGTTGTTCAATAATATACCTAAATATGCACTCTTTTCCAAGTTATACACACTAAATAGGCACAGCTAATTGGGAGCTCTACCAATTAACTACAACAAGAACGAAGTTGAACAAATAGAAATCTAGCTAACAATTTGTAATCACATAAACGAGAAGTTCATCACCCAATAGGTTCCATCAAAACCTTAGATAAGGCATTAGCTACTCATAATCAAAGGAACAAGAATAATAATTGAATTCATAATCAAAGAATCAATATAAAAGAAAGAAATAAGTTGAGAGATTTCTCTCTTACTAATAATCTTGCAAAAGTAGGTAATAATACAATGCTTTCCTCTCTTGGGCGAAATCTAGGTTTATATAGACGGTTTAGGTCTTAAAAATTGAGTTTGTACAAAATTAGCCTTAAAGTTTTTGGCATCTTCCGCGGTTCCTTCGTGGTCACAAGTGAACCACGAACAGAGCACTCATCTGAATCTCCAAAAGTTCCGCGAGCAGGTTTTTCCGCGGTTCATCCGCGGTCGCGAGTGAACCGCGGATGAACAGTGTTCCGGAATCTCTTCTTCAATTTTTCAAGCCAACTTCACTTTAACTCTTCACTTGGCCTTTTCATCATCTTGTGACTCCAAAATAGATCCTTTAGTATCCAATGGCTCATGTGTACCTATAACACACCAATAAACACTAATAAAAGCATTTTGTCATCATAAACAATATCAATTAATCAATAAAGTGTGATTATTTAGGGCATAATTATAGTCAAATTCACCTATTATCAATACCCCACACTTAAAACTTTGCTCGTCCTATAGCAACCTTAATCACACTTTAGGCCAATTTTATTAATGCCTCCCCCAAAATATGTCACAAAAGCTATCTTTCATGATTAACTTAAGATATTCACAATCCTTACCTAACTGTAAACTCACATGCCAGCACATTATTGGTTACTCTAGTTATTATCACAGACTTGAAAATTTACCATTTTCCTCTTTTGTTACATGCCCTCACATAATTTATTGAGAGAACTTCCCACACATAAACAATTTAGAACATGGAACTTATAGATATAGGAAAAATGTACTCACTCTCAACAAAGAACATTCATATGCATACAGACACAGCATAGGCTTGCCCCTAGTGTAATACTCCACTAATCGAGTTATTCAATCATAGATCAAGACA
This sequence comes from Nicotiana noctiflora, assembly GCA_032618575.1. NCBI lineage: Eukaryota > Viridiplantae > Streptophyta > Magnoliopsida > Solanales > Solanaceae > Nicotiana > Nicotiana noctiflora. The sequence goes on along the minus strand of JASVEL010003156.1, from coordinate 125,861 downwards.
TCTTTAAGGGTTGTAATGTTGGCTACGGGACGGGTAGGATACTTTTGGGTATAGTGGCTAACCTCCCTAAGCATTTTTCTTTTTTTTTTTTCACAACTTCCCTTTTAGTTTTCTTCCTTATGTCTCCCCTAAACATTCCTTCACCTTTATTTGCTTTTAATCCCCAATTTTCTTTTGTTGGTGTAACTGGCCTTTCTAATTTACATATATACATTGATATAGCTCTTTCTCTCATTTTTTTTATCATTGCTTTACAACGCATTTACATTATATTGCCAGTTCACCATTTTCTACCATTCATTCTTGATTTTTCCTTTTTCAATTTCCCTTCACCCCACACTTAGACTTTTGCATATTCATTACAACACAAGTGCTTCTAGGAGGTAATGTAGAACAATATAAGATTTTGATTTTTTTCATGAACATTCAAGAGTTATCAAAGAATAGGCTTTAAGCTCAAAGGGGTTAACTAGGATATTATGTATGGGTTAATTCGTGTTTTATTGATTTATGGGGTTACACAAAGAAATGCCTCTATCATCTCTACAACCAAACAACTTCTATTTCGCTTTGCAAACACACAAGGCAAGTTCTAGGTATCATGTAAAACATATAATGTAAGTAAAATCTCACACACACATAGCATGCAACTCATTTAGAATCAGGTTCATCTACAAAGTCCTATCAATGTTCAAGCAAGCTGTAATGTGCCATTTAAGGCATATCCTAGAATCTACAGTCAAGCTTAGAAAATACATTCTCAAGTTCAATTAAGTTTTGCTAATGTACATACTTGGGGTTACATGTCAACCTTTTGCCCTCTAATCCTAAAAAGAAAAATCTACCTAACCCGATTCAATAAAAAACCCTTGGGAAAGAACCGTGGTCAAAAGAAAAACCAAGGGGGTAGTGATACACTACCTATAAAAAGAAAATAAAAGAAAGAAAAATTCCTACATGGACTACTTCCCTCAAGAGTACTTGTCCTAAATAGTCTGTCATCAGGAAGAGCCATCTACTCATATTTTTGGATTTTTCAAATTTTCAAATTTTTTGTTTTTTGTTTTTTTAGTTCCGACTTAGACCCTTAAGAAACCCGTCGCCAAGTGTCCATCATCGGGCCAAGCCAGCTAATATAATTTACAACTACATCTACTATATACAATATATACAAGATAAGTTTCCCACCCCACACTTAAAATCATGTCATGTCCTCATGACATAATAATACAAATATAGCTCAAAAGGGCGAGAAAACTTACCTGTGACTCACTCAGAGTCGGATACGGTGGAGGGGTCGATGTGATATGCTCGACCAAGTGCTCGGAACCATGCCATGAATCTATTTTCTTACCGAGCTTGCCTCCATGACATTGCGTCTAAGCGTGTGTGTAAACCATCTACGGAGGTGCGTAAGTCCGCAACCACCTCCTCCATAGACCTAGGAATAGGTCTAGTAGATTCGGACCAAGACATGCCCGCTCCATGATGAGCGTGCCTAGAAGGTCCGGCTGAGTCAGTGGAATGCCTGGCCCAGACAACTGGCACAGGGTCAGCCTCAGCATTCAAGTCAATTGGGTCATTGTCTCGGCCCACCCTGATTTGAGAAGCTCTGAATGGAGCTTTTGGAGGGAGATCACCATCCGTGGCAAGGACCGAAGTCCAATGGCCGAGACACAAAGTAGTGACGAGAGATGGGTAATAGAAACCCTTGGCCTTGAGGGATCCCCTCAGCACCATCTCGTCACTAATCAGGCAGGCGATGTCCACGTCCCGCTGGGTGATAAAACACCATGTTAGTAGTGCCCTGTTGAAGTTCACGTCAGTAGTGTTGCTTGAGGGCAAGAGCCGGTTACATATGATTGTGAACCAGCATTTAGTAGTGTGGGTGAAACAGTTAGAGTGGAGTGTTTTGTTTCTTATCCAGACTGGGATACCATCAACACATAAGGCCTCAATTAAGGTGTCCCAGGTGATACCAGGCCTATCGTGGTAGTAGTCCACGTCACTAGTAAAATTTGGCAGTCTAAGAGCCTGCCTAATAAAGTGTAAATGAGCGTAGACGTACTTACCTCGGACGAATACTTCTTTAGACATCCCATAGGGAGCATTAGCATAAAACTACCTAACCAGCATCTTGTTCACAAGGGCTGGTGCGTCGAACAAGAACTCCATTTTGCGGCGCCGGATTGCATCATATATCTCGAGCTTTTCAGACCGAATGGCTAACTTGTCAATTTCAATTTCCTGGAGCCAAGATTTAGTAGCCTTGGCATGGAAGTCAGCTTACGTCTCCTCGCATCTGACTCTAGACTCGTTATAGGTCGATTGCCTAGACGAGCTAGTTGCCTGCCGTGATCTTTTAGGAGCCATATTCCTACACAAAAGAGAAGCAACCAAAAACTTTCCATAATGTTAGAACATCGGTTGGCTACTCAGACTTCACCATCCGTGGACTATCACAATATTCTCTTTAGTACTATCATCCCATAACTCCTACAATTAACTACTTATCTAACACATTCACCAAGTCACCTCAAGCACCCCACACTTATTTCTTTTGGCAATCTAACATGACCCAATTAAACCTACACCATCTCCAATTTTTATACAACAACAAACAACTAACAAGCTGGGCAATATCTCCCCTAAAAATTCAACAACCAAATATTACAACATACAATTGCCCACATTAGCTAACCAAATCACCAACTATATCATCCATCATATTGGGTCTCCAAAAAACAAAATTAACACAATTAACTATATTGGAGACCCAACAATACCAACACTACCAACAATCACAACAATGCCAACAATACCAACAATACCACCAATACCAACAAAACCAAACATAATCATTCTAGAAGTATACTACACAAACAAATTAATTTCTATAAAATCTACTACTACTAGCAATATATTGTACAATTCTATAATTAGACTATAATAATGTAAACTAATTACTTCTACAAAACTAATGATAAAAATTAGAGAGAAAAAGAAAAACAAAGAAAAACAAAGAAGGAACTTATTATAAAGTGTTGGAGAAGTGTAGAAGATGAAGAAGATTGATGTGGAGGGGTTGTTGGGAGAAGAATTGAAGAGAGGGGGTAGAGAGAAGGAGGAGAAAATTTTAGAGAGGGAGGGAGATATTGGGGGAAAGAGGCGGCTAGAATAGGGGAAATAAGGGGGGTGTTTATGATTTTATGGTTATTAAAAGAGGGGGAGGGATTAAAAAATTTTAAAAAAAAATTGTTTTTTTGTATTTCTGTCTGCCGCAGAGCTGACCGCGGTCATTCGCGGTTCGTCCTCGGTTGCGGATGAACCGCTAACAGGCGAGATTCAGAGGGGTTGTTTTTTCGCGGTTCGTCCGCGACCGCGGATAAACCGCGAAAAATCCCCCTCTCTGAATGTTTTCGCTGGGCAAGTAGAATATATATATATATATATATATATATATATATATATATATATATATATATATATATATATATATATAGACTAACTATAATGAGTATACTTACAACAAGTTCGTGGGTTGCCTCCCACGTAGCGCCTGATTTAACATCGCGGCATGACTCAACTTTGCTCATTTCAAGACTCGCTAGACCTTTGAGGTTCCTCTAACCGTAGTTCTACCTTGTCCTCAATGTCATCCATGCCAACATAAAGTTTCAACCGCTGTCCATTTACTTTGAATGTGCGTGAACCATCAATGGTTTGAATTTCAACAGTGCCCGAATCTAATGCCTTAATTACCCGAAAAGGGCCTGACCACCTTGATTTTAATTTGTCCGGGAATAATCGTAATCTTGAGTTATATAAAAGTACATTGTCCCCATTTTTGAAGTTACGTACTATGATGTTCTGGTCGTGAATTCGCTTCATCCGTTCTTTGTATAGTCTTGTGCTCTAGAAGGCCAGATACCGGAATTCTTCCAACTCGTGCAACCCAGTCATTCTTGATTTCCCCGCTTCATCCCAGCTGAGATTTAATTGTTTCAGTGCCCACCATGCTTTGTGCTCTAGTTCCACGGGTAGATGACAAGCTTTCCCAAACACCAATTTGTATGGTGACATGCCGATTGGTGTCTTGAATGTTGTCCTATATGCCCATAATGCATCATCGAGCTTCCTGGACCAGTCGATCCTCGTGGTGTTCACCGTTTTTGTTAATACACCCTTTATCTCCCTGTTGGAGACCTCAACTTGCATGCTGGTCTACGGGTGATATGGAGTAGCAACTCGGTGTTTCACATCATATTTGGCCAACAATTTCTCGAATGCCCGGTTGCAAAAGTGTGTACCCCCATCACTGATGATTGCCCTTGGAGTCCCGAAAAGGGTGAAAATGTTCTTCTTCAGAAATCCCACCACCACCTTAGCATCATTGGTGGGTACAGCTTCCACCCATTTGGACACATACTCTACCGCAACAAGTATATACTTATTGTCGTATGAGCTGACAAAGGGCCCCATGAAGTCTATTCCCCAAACATCAAACACTTCCACTAGTTGAATTGGGTTCATTGGCATCTCATGACGCCGGGATATTTTACTGGTGCGTTGACATTCGTTGCAACCTTTCACCCACAAGTGAGCATCTTTAAACACCGTTGGCCAATAGAAACCGGCCTCAAGTATCTTGGCGGCTGTTCGCACTCCTCCAAAGTGACCACCATATGCGGAAGCATGACACGCCTGCAAAATAGAAGATTGTTCGATCTCGGGGACGCATCTCCGGATCATGTTATCGAGACATATCCTAAACAAATAGGGTTCATCCCAATAATAAAGCTGGCTTTCACGAAAAAATCTTTTCCTCTAGACCGATGAGAGGTCGTGAAGAACAATACCACTGGCTAGGTAATTAGCATAATCAGCATACCATGGTGTTTCAAGGAGAGTGGTGGTGAGCAGTTGCTCATCTGGAAAGGTTTCCAGAATTTCCCCACTCCCTTTGACAGTTTCAGCTCCTTCAAGCCGTGACAAATGATCAGCGAATTGATTTTTGGTGCCCTTTCTATCATGTATTTAAAGGTCGAACTCTTGGATAAGCAGCACCCAACGAATTAGGTGCGACTTCGAGTCATTTTTATCAATTAAGTACCTTAAAGATGCATGGTCAGTGTAAACAATTACCTTGGATCCTATGAGATAGGACCTGAATTTGTTGAACGCGAACACGACTGCCAGCATCTCCTTTTCCGTCACTGTGTAGTTTAGTTGTGCTCCACTCAATGTTCTACTAGCATATTAGATTGGATGCATAAGCTTGTCTTTCCTTTGGCCAAGCACTGCCCTTACTGCATAATCACTTGCAACGCACATTAGCTCAAATGGTTGCTCCTAGTCGGGGCCAATGATGATGGGTGCTGTGACCAACCTCTTCTTCAGCTCATCAAAAGCAATACTGCATTCATCGGAAAAAACAAAGGTGTGATCTTTTTCAAGTAACTTACAGAGAGGGTTTGAGATTTTGGAGGTCTTTAATGAACGTCCGGTAAAAATCGGCATGTCCAAGAAAGCTTCTAATGGCCTTGACGGATGTTGGTGGAGGCAACTTTGCAATGACATCTAATTTAGCTCGGTCTACCTCAATACCTTTGCCTGAAACCCGGTGCCCCAATACTATACCTTCTTGTATCATAAATGGCACTTCTCCCATTTTAGCACTAAATTTGTCTCCATGCACCGTTTCAGCACTCTTGTCAGATAGACAAGGCATTCATCGAATGAATTCCCTAACATTGAGAAATCATCCATGAACACCTCCATAATGTCTTCCACCATGTCGGTGAAAATAGCCATCATGCACCTTTCGAATGTGGTAGGTGCATTGCATAGTCCGAATGGCACCTTCCCAAAGGCAAAAATGCCATATGGGCATGTGAAGGAGGCCTTATCTCTATCCTCGAGGGCTATGGAGATTTGATTGTACCCCGAGTACCCATCCAGGAAGCAAAAGTGTGACCTCCCTGCCAACCTATCAAGCATCTGATCAATGAAGGGAAGTGGGAAGTGGTCCTTGCGGGTGGCTAGATTCAGCTTCCTATAGTCCATGCATATTCTCCACCTGGTGACGGTTCTTGTTGAGATCAATTCGTTATTCTTGTTTTTCACCACCGTCATACCACCTTTATTTGGAACACATTGAACTGGGCTAACCCAGCTACTATCATAGATTGGGAAAATAATTCCCCCGTCTAGCCACTTTATTATCTCCTTCTTCACCACTTCCTTCATGTTTGGGTTCAGCCTTCTTTGATGTTCCCTAGAAGGTTTGTGCCCCTCTTTCAGGAGAATCTTATGCATGCAGTATGTGGGACTGATCCCCTTTATGTCTGCCATAGTCCACCCAATGGTAGTCTTGCATTCTTTCAATATCTGTATAAGCTTTTGCGCTTGCACATCTAACAAACCAGATGAGATAATAGCAGGTAAAGTGGAGTTAGGACCTAGAAATTCATACATGAGATGAGATGGTAGTGGTTTAAGCTCTAGGTTTGGTGGCTCTTCTATGGATGGTTTTGCAGGAGGGGTCTCTCTTCTCTCTAGATGTAGAGGCTCGAATTCCAGCTCTCTCTCCCAAAACCCCTTACCTTCCAGAGATAGCACCCACTCTGCTAGACTTTCACCATTTACCTCTTCTAAGTTCATTAGGCATTCTTGAAGTGGATCTTCAGTGGTCAATTCTAAAGCATTTGTCTCCACGATCACATCAACCGTATCAATAAGAGATCAATTCGCGAACTCAGTAAGGCGCCTCATGGATTTTTGCACATTGAATATGATCTCTTTATCATTCAACCTCATCTTGAGTTCCCCAGTCTCACAATCAATCAATTCTCTTCTGGTGGCTAGGAATGGCCTTCCTAAAATTATAGGAATTTCCTCGTCCACCTTGCAGTCAAGAATCACAAAATTGGCGGGAAACACAAACTTCCCTACCTGGATGAGCACATCATCTAATATACCAAATGGATGCTTAACCGTCCTGTCAGCAAGCTGTAATAACATGGAGGTATGCCTGGCTCTCCCAATGCCTAGCCTCTTATAAATCACCAAGGGCAAAAGATTAATGCTTGCCCCCAAATCATACAATGCCTTTGCAAAGGCAAAGTTTCCTATAGTGAATGGAATGGTGAAGCTACCTGGTTCAAATAGCTTCTCTGCAATGGGTCTAGAAACCACATCACTACAAGTCTGAGTAAGAGTCATGGTGGCCAAGTCTTGGAAATCAAATTTCCACGACATCAAGTCTTTCATCATCTTAGCACACCCAGGCATTTCTTTCAAAGCTTCAATTAAAGGAATGTTTACCTAGATTTGCTAGAGCATATCAAAGAACTTTTTGTATTGCTCTTCTTTCAGGTGCTTGGCCAACCTTTGGGGGAATGGTGGTGGAGGCCTCTTCTTCCCAATCACTAGGGATTTTTCTTTTTCTATTGCTTTCTCTTTAACCTACTACTCTACCTGTTCAGCTACTTTCTCTGTTCCCTGCCGCATATCTTTATTTTCAGCTACTGGCTGGACTGCAACTTCTGTCAACCTGGTGGACTCATCCATTTCAATGGGCACTGTAGTGAGTGTCTCAGCTTGTGTGTTACTTCTCTCTCTTTCCTGCTCAGCTTCAAGATCTCTACCACTTCTCAGATTAACTGCCATCAGCTGCTTTGGGATTTGATCTTTTGGGTTTGTTTGTGTATCTGCAGGCAATGTCCCTTGAGGACGATTGTTAAGTGACATAGCAATCTGGTCTATCTGCACTTCCATATTCTTGATGGCTGCGTCATGAGCATCCATCCTTTCATTGGTTTTAGCATTTGACCCAAGTACCTGTTGCATCATAGATTCCAACCTTGCGAACCTATCGTCATGTCTACCCCCATGGTGAGGTGGAGGTGGCTGATATCCCTGCTACTGATTACTGAAATTATGAGGTGTAGGATAAGGAGCCATGTTGTTTGGTGGCCTCATACCTGTTGCATTATACTGTAGTTGATGAGGCCTGTACTGCTGTGGAGCCTGCTGACCCCAACTCTGGTTACCCTGTCGCTGCCCTCCATAATTTGCTACATAAATCATATCTTCATGCTGATGATGATGTTCTTGGTTTGCAGCCCATGGATTACCTATGGGTTGTCTAATGCAAGATGTGCATAAACCCCCATTGGTAGTATCTACAATGTGAACCTGCTGCTTGACCCTAGATTCTTCCACCTTCTTTGTCAGGATGCTCATTTGTATCAATAAGGTTGCCATGTTCTCCTCCATAGTGTTGGATGGATTCAGAGATACAGAGTGTACCACTGGAGTGATAGGAGCATTCCTGGTCGTCCACCCGGAGTTTTGAGCCATATTGTCAAGCAAATTTTGGCCTTCTCTCCAAGTCTTGCTCAGAAAAGCCCCACCTGCTGAAGCATCTACAATATTCTTCATACTATCTAAAAGCCCCATGTAGAACCTTTGACCCAACATCTGCTCAGGAATCCCATGGTGAGGACACATAACAAGCATACCTTTGAATCTGCCCCAAGTTTCATGTAATGTCTCCATTGGTTTCTGCTTGAAGCTCACAATCTCATCAATTTGCTGAGTTGTCTTGTTAGGTGGATGAAACTTGTTGTGGAATTGCTTTACCAACTTATCCCAAGTTGCAATAGAGTTTGTGGGGAGTGAGTTTAGCCATACCTGCGCAGCCCCTGTAACTGAGAACGAAAATAGCAATAGTCTAATGGCTTCCGGTGTCACATTCGGTTGCCTCTGTGTCTTCAATATAGAAAGAAAGTTCTTCAGGTGCTGTTGTGGTTATTCAACCTGAGACCTAGAGAATAATCCCTTGTTTTGCAACAAGTGTAGCATATTGTTAGTAATCAGGAAAGTCTCAGCTGAGTTAGGAGTGATTGGGATTGGAAATGAGGCATATAGCCTTTGTGAAGGAAACTTGAATAAGGAAAGTCAACCCGGAGTTGACTATTTAGCTAAAGGGCTCGGAATCGGATTCTGATGATTCGGTTAGTTCCGGGAGGTGATTTGTGACTTAGGGGAACAATCGGAATTGAATTTGGAGGCCGGTGTAGAAATAGGCTTGAATTGGCTAAGGTTGAATTTTGGCGAAATCCGAACGGTAGGTGAGATTTTGACGGGGGTCGGAATGGAATTCCGACAGTTGCAGTAGCTCCGTTAGGTGATTTTGGATGTGCCTGCAAAATTTCAGGTCATTCGGACGTCGTTTGGTCGGGTTTTTGATTGAATGTGTAATTCGGAATGTTTTAAGGAATTTAGGCTTGAATTTGATGTGAATTATGGGTTTTGGTGTTATTAGACGTGTTTTGAGGATGGGAGCAAGTTCGAATAAGGTATTAAGATGTGTTGGTGTGTTTGGATGAGGTCCCGGGGGCCTCGGGGTGTTTTCGGATGGTTAAACGGGAGAAAATGTGGAAAATTGCAGGTTTGGGGGTTCTGGTTCTGTTGTTTTCGCTCCTGCGGAAATGGGGGCGCAGGAGCGAGTCCGCAGAAGCGGATACTGGAGCGCAGAAGCGCTGTTGATCGCGGAAGCGGAGCTGGGCCCGCAGGGGCGGCACCGCTGGAGCGGAAGGCGAGCCGCAGAAGCGGCCCAGGGCCATGAGGTGAAGGACCGCAGAAGAGGAAGGGTGGCCGCTGAGCGAGTCCGCGCGAGGCGGACGCCTAGTCGCGAGAGCGGAAAACCCGTAGGAGCGAGAGAAATTCCGCAGCAGAAGCGGACGCGCGAGGCGGTCCTTGGACCGCATGAGCGGAAATGGCCAAAAGGGCCTGGGTTCGCAGAAGCGACCAAAAGGTCGCAGAAGCGGTTCCGCAGGGGCGGAATTTTATCCGCAGAAGCGAAAATCGCTGTGAGTTAAGTGTATCAGAAGTTAGAAAAATTTCAGAACATTTCACAAATTTGGGTCTCGGCTTTAGAGGCGATTTGGGCGATTTTGAAGAGAAACTCAAGGGAAATCATCAGGTAATCAACTATGGACTTAAACTATGATTAGTATTGGTAATATCATGCAATTATATCATGAAAATGGAGGAATTTGGGGTAATTTATGGAGGATTTAGCCCTAGGCTTGAACTTTAGAAAATCAAGGTTTTGAATGGCCAAATGGAGTCCGAATTTGGTAAAATTGATATGCTTAGACTCGTATCGAGATGAGGATTCCGAATATGTGACTTTTGTAATTTTTCGACAAGCGTACCGAAAGTCGGGTTTTGACAACTTTGGGAATTTTGATGTAAATTGAGTTATATTGATTGGGTGTTGTCCTATTAGCCTAATTTGTTGTATTTCTACTGTATTTGATCAGATTCTACGCGTGCGGAGCTTGATTCTCGTGGCAAGGGCATTGCGGAATAGTCGTCGCGCTGTATTGAGGTGAGTAATAGATGTGGGTGATGACCGGCGGGTTCGAAACCCCGGTATACCACTTTGTGACGCTGTATAGCGGCGAGACACGCACACTCTTGAGAGTGCGGGGTCGATCATGAACTGGAGACTATATATTAGTCCGATACTGTATTATTGGCTATTCTCGAGCCGTTGAACCCCATTCTTGGGCGGTTGAGTATACTTGTGGGCCGTGAGCCAGTTATTGGATCCCGCGAGGATCGTTGTCATTGTCTTATCATATAGATATGCTAGTTTACTACTAGTCCGCAGCTATTTCTGCTATTATACTAATTCCAATCTCTGGAACTTGATATTACTGTTTTCCAACTGAAAAATGATAAAAGAGTTTTCAAAAACTAGTTTTGAGCCTGCGAGGCTGTATCTGCATATTAGCTGACTAGTAGTGGATCGGGCTGCGCGCCGCAGCGAGATATATGTTGGATCGGACTGCACGCCGCAAGAATATCTCTATGAGATGTGCTTGGGCTGTAGGAGCCCCTCTGGAGTCTGAACCCCCACAGTGAGCACGGGTACCCAAAATTGGAGTCGGGCTACGCGCCGTAGCGGTCATATCATGCATTGCATTGCATTTAGCTACATCTGCTAGTTGTTATGCTATTTATTGGTATTTGTTGGTACAAGTACAGTGAATATTGATTCTGTGACAGGGTAGCTGATTATAGCTTTACATAGTGCTTTATTGCGGATTTCTTATCTGCGCTGTCTTACACTTGTTTATTACCACTGAGTCTGGCAGTACTCATTTTACTCCCTGCACCTTGTGTGCAGATCCAGGTACCTCTCAGGCAGTGATCCAGTAGCTGTGCGAGGCGACGTTTGTGGATATTCGAGGTAGCTGCAGAGTCCGCAGGACCCGATATTCCTTCTTACCGTCTTGATTTTGTATTGACTTTTCTTTCCGCACTTGGTATCTTGTAAACCTTTATACACTCATGTTCGGTAGAGGCTCATGACTCTTGACCCTTCGGTCTATGGGAGTTGATGTATTTTGGGACTTGGTCTCCCCGCTGTTGGTATAATTATTACTATTGTTTCATATTTTGAAATACTTAAATGGGTTAAAGAGAGCTTCTAGCTCCGCGTTGTTGATATTGATTGGTCAGGCCGGCTTAGCAATGTGCTGGGCGCCATCACGACCGGATTTGGGGTCGTGACAAGTTGGTATCGAGCCTAGGTTTACTAGGCCTCGTGAGTCTTGAGCCGGTTAGTAGAGTCTTGTGGATCGGTACGGGGACGCCTGTACTTATCCTCGGGAGGCTGCGAACGCTTAGGAAAACTTCACTTTTCTTGAACTGCGTCGTGCGATCTTGTTGTCCGAGAACCGAACTTCTATATTCTATTCCCTCGCGAGATGGCGAGAACGCGAGCATCGGGACGAGGTGGACGACCTCCGTTGCCACTGTTAGAGGCCGTGGGCGCGGTCGTGCTAGAGGTAGAGGTAGGGCGGGCGAGCGGTGCCGATCGACCCGCTCTGTTGTACCGGTTCGAGAGCGACCCCGATGGTTGATGCTCCGGCGGTCCCAGTTTCAGGGCCGGACTATATCTATTGCTATTCCCGGTCTTCGGGAGACGCTTGCTCAAATATTATCGGTGTGTTCCGATTGGCTCAAGTAGTTTCGGCTACCGCTACCGTAGCGACATCTCGGTCGGGGGGTGGTCAGCAGACCCTGCAGCTCGCACGCCTGACCCGGTTGTTCGGGGACTTCGGACGCCAGAGGCGGTCCCCGCTCAGGTGGTTGCACCGGTTATTCCTCCAGCTGCACCGGCTCCAGCTCCAGAGCATATGGTTCAGGTTATGCCCGATGACGAGCGGCGTCGTCTTGAGAGATTTGGCAGACTTCAGCCACCCTATTTCAGTGGCATTGAGGGCGAGGATGCCCAGGGTTTCTTGGATAAGTGTCAGAAGATGCTGCGTACGGCTGGTATTCTTGAGTCCAGCGGAGTTTCATTTACTACATTTCAGTTCACCGGTCCCGCATTTGATTGGTGGGAGGAGTTTGAGAGGCGTAGGCCTGCAAGAGCAGCACCCCTCACATGGCAGCAGTTCTCTACTCTCTTTCTAGAGAAATATGTACCTCGGTCTCGTCGCGAGAAGCTACGTCGCCAGTTCGAGTGGTTGGTTCAGGGTGCACCGGTGTTGTTCGTGAAGAAGAAAGATGGCACAATGAGACTGTGCATTGATTACAGGCAGCTGAACAAGGTAACCGTGAAGAATAAGTACCCATTGCCTCGTATTGAAGACCTATTTGATCAGCTCCAAGGAGCTAGTATATTTTCTAAGATTGATCTTCGATCGGGCTATCATCAGTTGAAGATCAGGGACTCAGATATTATGAAGACAACGTTCAGGACGCGATATGGGCACTACGAGTTCCTGGTGATGTCTTTCGGGCTGGCTAGCGAGAGCGGAGGTTCGCATGGTCGTGGTCGACGGGGGTTTCGGCAGGGTCGGTCATCACTTAGTGCCCTCCCGGCCCGAGTCCCTTTCTCCAGCACCAGGTGCATGTTATGAGTGTGGTGAGTTTGGCCACATGAGGAGACAGTGCCCTCGACTCCGTAGGGACAGGACTCAGCAGAGGGATCAACCCTCTTCTTCAGCACCATCTCAGGCTAGTAGAGGTGGAGGTCAGCCTTCTCGTGGTCGCCCCAGAGGCGAGAAGAGATCTGGTGGAGGCCAGGCACGATTCAATGCACTCCCTGATAGGCGTGATGCGGTTGCCTCCGATGCGGTGATTACAGGTATCATTTCTGTCTGTCACAGAGATGCCTCTGTTCTATTTGATCCAGGGTCCATATATTCATACGTGTCCTCTTATTTTGCACGTCATTTGGGTGCGACTCGTGGTAGTCTTGATTTACCTGTTCATGTATCCACCCCCGTGGGTGATACGATTGTTGTGGATCATGTCTATAGATCCTGTGTTATATCTATTGGGGTTCTGGAGACCCAGGCAGATTTGTTATTGTTGGGGATGGTGGACTTTGATGTTATATTGGGTATGGACTGGTTGTCTCCGTATCATGCTATATTGGACTGTCATGCTAAGACAGTTACGTTGGCCATTCCTGGTATTTCTCGGATTGAGTGGCGGGGTTCGACCGATTTTGTCCCTAGCCGTGTTATTTCGTTCCTAAAAGCTCAGAAGATGGTTGAAAAAGGGTGTTTATCGTACTTAGCTTTCGTGAGAGATGTGGGAGCTGAGTCTCCTAGCATTGATTCTGTACCTGTTGTGAGGGATTTCCCAGATGTATTCCCCTCGGACCTGCCGGGCATGCCGCCGGACAGGGATATTGATTTTGGCATTGACTTGGTGCCGGGCACTCAGCCCATATCCATTCCTCCTTATCGGATGGCACCAGCTGAGTTGAAAGAACTAAAAGAGCAGCTTCAAGAACTTCTGGATAAGGGTTTCATCCGTCCTAGTGTGTCTCCGTGGGGTGCGCCGGTATTATTTGTTAAAAAGAAAGATGGTTCTATGCGAATGTGTATTGATTATAGGCAATTGAACAAAGTGACAGTGAAGAACAAGTACCTCTACCGCGCATAGATGATTTGTTTGATCAGTTACAGGGTGCGAGGGTGTTTTCTAAGATCGATCTTCGTTCGAGCTATCATCAGTTGAAGATCAGAGACTCAGATATTATGAAGACTGCATTCAGGACCCGATATGGTCATTATGAGTTTTTTGTGATGTCTTTTGGGCTGACCAACGCCCCAGCAGCATTTATGTATCTGATGAACTATGTGTCGAGGCCCTATTTGGATTCATTTGTGATTGTGTTCATTGATGACATTCTAGTCTACTCCCGTAGTCAGGAGGAGCATGCTCAGCATTTGAGTATTGTGTTGCAGAGATTGAGAGAGGAGAAGCTATATGCTAAATTCTCCAAGTGCGAGTTTTGGCTCGAGTCCGTAGCATTTATGGGACATGTGGTGTCTCGTGATGGTATTCAGGTTGATCAGAAAAAGATAGAGGCGGTGCAGAGTTGGCCTAGACCGTCCTCAGCTATAGAGATCGGGAGTTTTCTTGGCTTGGCGGGGTATTATCGCCGGTTTGTTCAGGGATTTTCATCCATTGCTTCTTCATTGACTAAATTGACCCGGAAGGGTGCACCATTCGTGTGGTCGGATGAGTGCGAGGAGAGCTTTCAGAAGCTCAAGACAGCTTTGACCACAGCTCCAGTGTTAGTATTGCCATCAGCTTCAGGTTCATATACCGTTTATTGTGATGCCTCGAGAGTGGGGATAGGTTGTGTGTTGATGCAGGAAGGTAAGGTGATTGCTTATGCTTCTCGGCAGTTGAAGCCACATGAGAAGACTATCCTGTTCATGACCTGGAGCTAGCCGCCATTGTTCATGCATTGAAGATTTGGAGGCACTATTTGTACGGTGTGTCTTGTGAGGTGTATACCGACCATCGTAGTCTCCAGCACTTGTTCAAACAGAAAGACCTTAATTTGAGACAGCGGAGATGGCTTGAGTTGCCGAAGGATTATGACATTACTATATTATATCATCCGGGGAAGGCCAATGTGGTGGCCGATGCTTTGAGCCGGAAGGCGGTCAGTATGGGGAGCTTGGCATATATTCCAGCTGAGGAAAGGCCATTTGCTCATGATGTTCAGGTGCTAGCCAATCGACTAGTGAGGTTAGATATTTTGGAGCCCAGCCGGGTATTGGCTTGTGTTGTATCTCGGTCATCTCTATATGATCGTATTCGTGAGCGCCGATATGATGATCCACATTTGGCTGTCCTGAGGGACAGAGTTCAGCATGATGATGCTAGAGATGTCACCATTGATAGTGACGGCGTATTGAGGATGCAAGGCCGGATATGTGTGCCCAATGTTGATGGCCTTCGTGAGTTGATTCTGGAGGAGGCCCATAGCTCGCGGTATTCTATCCATCCAGGAGCCGCGAAGATGTATCAAGATTTGAAACGACACTATTGGTGGAGAAAGATGAAAATGGACATCGTCAGACATGTAGCATGGTGCCTCAACTGTCAGCAGGTTAAGTACGAGCATCAGAGGCCCGGCGGTGTATTTCAGCACATTGTTATTCTTGAGTGGAAATGGGACAGGATCACTATGGACTTTGTTACTGGACTCCCTCGGACGGCGAGGAAGTTTGATTCTGTATGGGTGATTGTGGATAGACTGACCAAGTCGGCTCACTTCATTCCAGTTAGTACTACCTACTCATCGGAGCGGTTGGCAGGCGATCTTTATTCGAGAGATTGTTCGGTTGCATGGAGTTCCGGTGTCTATCATATCCGACAGGGGTACTCAGTTCACTTCTCAGTTTTGGAGAGCATTTCAGCGAGAGATGGGTACGCGGGTTGAGTTGAGTACAGCATTTCACCCCCGGACAGACGGACAGTCTGAGCGCACTATTCGGATCTTGGAGGATATGTTGCGAGCTTGTGTGATTGATTTTGGTGGTTCGTGGGATGAGTTCCTACCACTTGCTGAGTTTGCCTACAACAACGGTTATCGGTCGAGTATTCGGATGGCCCCGTATGAGGCATTGTATGGCGGCGGTGTAGATCCCCGTGGGATGGTTTGAGCTCGGTGAGGCTTAGACTGATAGGGACACTTCTCTTCACATGATAAAATATATGAAATGGTACGACATCACCCTTCGTTCTTTACACTCTCCCTCACATGATAATATGTATACAATGGCACGACATTACATGTCGTGCTTTACACTCTTACTTATCATGCATATGTGTATCAATAACAAACAAGGTAGGAAACATAAATAATATCACGAAGAATATTTAAACGAATATTCCAAATGAACCCCAATCACAACTTTCAAGCCAACAATAGTTCAATAAACCCTCAAGAACCTTATTAATCAATTATTTGAGCAATTCTCAAGAATGATCTACAACACGAGTATAAAATCCAATACCTCAAGAATATTGGTCGTGACAATGTATTAATGATTATGCATAATGACAGCAGAATTAGACACATCAATGTTTCTCAAAATTCTGTCAAATTTTAATCAAGTTATAACAAACTAAATCTTGTTTCTAACATTTAATTCCATATTATTAGTTATCTTGAAGTCAAGTAGTGTGACGACCCGGCCCGTCGTCACGGGAATTACCACCCCGTTATGTTGTAAATACATGTTTTATGATTTTATATCAGTGTTAGAGTCTATCGGGTGAGTTAGGAGTGATTGAGATTGGAAATGAGGCATATAGCCTTTGTGAAGGAAACTTGAATAAGGAAAGTCAACCCGGAGTTGACTATTTAGCTAGAGGGCTCGGAATCGGATTCTGATGATTCGGTTAGTTCCGGGAGGTGATTTGTGATTTAGGGGAACAATCGGAATTGAATTTGGAGGCCCGGTGTAGAAATAGGCTTGAATTGGCTAAGGTTGAATTTTGGCGAAATCCGAACGGTAGGTGAGATTTTGATCCGGGGGTCGGAATGGAATTCCGACAGTGGCAGTAGCTCAGGTCATTCGGACGTCGGTTGGTCGGGTTTTTGATTGAATGTGTAATTCGGAATGTTTTAAGGAATTTAGGCTTGAATTTGATGTGAATTATGGGTTTTGGTGTTATTAGACGTGTTTTGAGGATGGGAGCAAGTTCGAATAAGGTATTAAGATGTGTTGGTGTGTTTGGATGAGGTCCCGGGGGCCTCGGGGTGTTTTCGGATGGTTAAACGGGAGAAAATGTGGAAAATTGCAGGTTTGGGGGTTCTGGTTCTGTTGTTTTCGCTCCTGCGGAAATGGGGGCGCAGGAGCGAGTCCGCAGAAGCGGATACTGGAGCGCAGAAGCGCTGTTGATCGCGGAAGCGGAGCTGGGCCCGCAGGGGCGGCACCGCTGGAGCGGAAGGCGAGCCGCAGAAGCGGCCCAGGGCCATGAGGTGAAGGACCGCAGAAGCGGAATGGTAGCCGCTTAGGCGAGTCCGCAGAGGCGGACGCCTAGTCGCGAGCGGGAAAACCCGCGAGGAGCGAGAGAAATCGCGAGAAGCGGACGCGCAGGGGCGGTCCATGGACCGCGAGGAGCGGGATTGGCCAAATAGGCCCGGGTTCGCAGAAGCGACCAATTGGTCGCAGAAGCGGTTCCGCAGGGGCGGAATTTTATCCGCAGAAGCGAAAATCGCCGTGAGTTAAGTGTATCGAAGTTAGAAAAATTTCAGAACATTTCACAAATTTGGGTCTCGGCTTTAGAGGCGATTTGGGCAATTTTGAAGAGAAACTCAAGGGAAATCATCAGGTAATCAACTATGGACTTAAACTATGATTAGTATTGGTAATATCATGCAATTATATCATGAAAATGGAGGAATTTGGGGTAATTTATGGAGGATTTAGCCCTAGGCTTGAACTTTAGAAAATCAAGGTTTTGAATGGCCAAATGGAGTCCGAATTTGGTAAAATTGATATGCTTAGACTCGTATCGAGATGAGGATTCCGAATATGTGACTTTTGTAATTTTTCGACAAGTGTACCGAAAGTCGGGTTTTGACAACTTTGGGAATTTTGATGTAAATTGAGTTATATAGATTGGGTGTTGTCCTATTGGCCTAATTTGTTGTATTTCTACTGTATTTGATCAGATTCTACGCGTACGGAGCTTGATTCTCGTGGCAAGGGCATTGCGGAATAGTCGTCGTGCCGTATTGAGGTGAGTAATAGATGTGGGTGATGACCAGCGGGTTCGAAACCCCGGTATACCACTTTGTGACGCTGTATAGCGGCGAGACACGCACACTCTCGAGAGTGCGGGGTCGATCATGAACTGGAGACTATATATTAGTCCGACCTGTTGATACTGTATTATTGGCTATTCTCGAGCCGTTGAACCCCCTTCTTGGGCGGTTGAGTATACTTGTGGGCCGTGAGCCAGTTATTGGATCCCGCGAGGATCGTTGTCATTGTCTTATCATATACACATGCTAGTTTACTACTAGTCCGCAGCTATTTCTGTTATTATGCTAATTCCAATCTCTGGGAACTTGATATTACTGTTTTCCAACTGAAAAATGATAAAAGAGTTTTCAAAAACTACTTTTGAGCCTGCGAGGCTGTATCTGCATATTAGCTGACTAGTAGTGGATCGGGTTGCGCGCCGCAGCGAGATATATGTTGGATCGGACTGCACGCCGCAGGAATATCTCTATGAGATGTGCTTGGGCTGTAGGAGCCCCTCCGGAGTCTGAACCCCCACAGTGAGCACGGGTACCCAAAATTGGAGTCGGGCTACCTGCCGTAGCGGTCATATCATGCATTGCATTGCATTTAGCTACATCTGCTAGCTGTTATGCTATTTATTGGTATTTGTTGGTACATGTACGGTGAATATTGATTCTATGACAGGGTAGCTGATTATAGTTTTACATAGTGCTTTATTGCGGATTTCTTATCTGCGCTGTCTTACCCTTGTTTATTACCACTGAGTCTGGCAGTACTCATTTTACTCCCCGCACCTTGTGTGCAGATCCAGGTACCTCTCAGCAGTGATCCAGTAGCTGTGCGAGGCGACGTTTGTGGATATTCGAGGTAGCTGCAGAGTCCGCAGGACCCGATATTCCTTCTTACCGTCTTGATTTTGTATTGACTTTTCTTTCCGCACTTGGTATCTTGTAAACCTTTATACACTCATGTTCAGTAGAGGCTCATGACTCTTGACCCTTCGGTCTATGGGAGTTAGTATATTTTGGGACTTGGTCTCCCCGCTGTTGGTATAATTATTACTATTGTTTCATATTTTGAAATGCTTAAATGGGTTAAAGAGAGCTTCTAGCTCCGTTGTTGATATTGATTGGTCGGGCTGGCTTAGCAATGTGTTAGGCGCCATCACGACCGGATTTGGGGTCGTGACATCAACCTGAGACCCAGTGAATAATCCCTTGTTTTGCAACAAGTGTAGCACGTTATTAGTAATCTGGAAAGGCTCAGTTTAAATCGCTGGAACAACAATAACAGTTGCCAAATTATCCGCTGTGGGTTGTGCCCAATCAAATAGTGCACCTTCTTGTGCCTCCTGCGCCTCTTGCATGTTCAACCCAGCTTGCTGGTTTGGGTCGTTCACGTCTACCATGTCGAAATCTAGTTTGATTGGTTTCTGAGATTGCTGAATTTGTTTGATTGCCATGTTACGTGCCCGAAAAGTTTGCTCGGGGTCTGAGAGTCCTTAAATTAGTTCTCCAGTTGTGCAGATTTTCTAGGCATGCACCTGAGTACCCAATTCAACAACCGTCAAAATTTTCAATGTAAAGTGTAGAAAGAACCTAACTACACAAGAATCTTGTAGTTCTGTCAATGGCAATTGAAAATTCCGTTAATTCCCCGGCAACGGCGCCAAAATTGATTCACGTCCAAGCAACGGTCGTAGTCAATATAACCTGGTCAAATAAGTCTAGAATCGATCCCACGGGGAATTATCCTACCAACTGCAACTTTCACAACCCAAGAACACTTCTGAAGCAAGTTCCCAAACTTTGAGTATATTTTTGTAGGTATTTTCTAATAACTAAATTTTGCAAGAATTAAAAGACTTAAAAGAAAGAATTGAATATTGTGTAAATAATATGGAGAAAGACTAAGGTATTGATTTCCTCTATTGATGGAATCCCTTCTGTTTATACTCATACAAATTGTCAATATATTCTATTAATCATGAACGCTATTTGTACCGTAATTCTCTCCCGGGCAACTACAATAATTTACTAGTGCGCTCTCCCGAGCTACCCTAGCTACCTTTAATTTGAATACTTCACTTAAGATTGCACCCAAGGCTTCATTATTCCTAATCCCACTTTTACACCTAAAGTTATAGATTCCTCCAATAACCTAGGTGTGGTGTTGTTCAACAATATACCTAAATATGCACTCTTTTCCAAGTTATGCACACTAAATAGGCACAGGCTAATTGGGAGCTCTACCAACTAACTACAACAAGAATGATGTTGAACAAATAGAAATCTAGCTAACAATTTGTAATCAAATAAATGAGAAGTTCATCACCCAATAAGTTCTATCAAAGCCTTAGATAATGAATTAGCTACCCAAAATCAAAGAAACAAGAATAATAATTGAATTCATAATCAAAGAATCAATATAAAAGAAAGAAATAAGTTGAGAGAGTTCTCTCTTACTAATAATCTTGCAAAATTAGGTAATAATACAATGTTTTCCTCTCTTGGACGAAATCTAGGTTTATATAGAGGGTTTAGGTCTTAAAAATTGAGTTTGTACAAAATTAGCCTTAAAAGTTTTGGCATCTTCCGCAGTTCGTTCGCGGTCGCGAGCGAACGGCGAACATAGCACTCCTCTGAATCTCCAAAAGTTTCGCGAGCAGGTTTTTCCGCGGTTCATCAGCGGTCGCAAGTGAACCGCGGATGTACAGTGTTCCGGAATCTCTTCTTCAATTTTTCAAGCCAACTTCACTTTAACTCTTCACTTGGCCTTTTCATCATCTTGTGACTCCAAAATAGCTGCTTTAGTATCCAATGGCTCATGTGTACCTATAACACATCAATAAACACTAATAAAAGCATTTTGTCATTATAAATAATATCAATTCAACAATAAAGTGTGATTATTTAGGGCATAATTATAGTGAAATTCACCTATTATAAACAACCAAGGACTGTGATCTCAAAGCTGTTGTTGTTGTTACTGTTGTTACTGCTGACTGGTCCCTTATTACACCATGATAAAAAATAAAAGAAACTAGCCTAAGCTATAGTCTATGAATTACAAAAAAATCTTATCTATGCCTTCCAACTTGTTCTTGTGATGCCTTGAACTTGTATCTTGCATTCTTCTAACGGCATTCTTGTTATTGCCTTGAACTTGTATTCTTCTAACGGCATTCTTGTTGTTGCCTTGATGATGTTCAACCACTTCAATTTGAAATATGCATCCATTTTCTAGGTGGACTCCTGCTTGCGACAAAATAAATAACCAAAGAAAATATTTTCTGCCCCAGTATGGTGACTGGGCACAACATGTTATTAAATGTCAGAATTTAAAGAAAAATTTCATTTTTGAAAAAGTATTCCCTCTCTATCCAGTAGGCGCCTGAACAAAAATTAAAAAATGCAGAAAAGTATTCCCTCGTTATACAGGTGGGCGCCTGAACAAAAATTTAAAAATGCAGAAAAGTATTCTCTCGTAATACAGGTGGGCGCCTGAAAAGAAATTTAAAAATGCTGAAAAGTATTCCCTCGTTATACAGGTGGGCGCCTGAACATAAATTAAAAATGCAGAAAAGTATTCCCTCGTTATACAGGTGGGCGCCTGAACAGAAATATAAAAATGCAGAAAAGTATTCCCTCGTAATACAGGTGGGCGCATGAACAGAAATTTAAAAATGCAGAAAAGTATGCCCTCGTTATACAGGTGGGCGCCTAAACAGAAATTAAAAATGCAGAAAAGTATTCCCTTGTTATACAGGTGGGCGCCTGAACAGAAATTAAAAATGCAGAAACTATTCCCTCGTTATACAGGTGGGTGCCTGAACAGAAATTAAAAATGTAGAAAATATTCCCTCGTTATACAGGTGGGCGCCTAAAACTGCAGAAAAAGTATTCCATCGTTATACAGGTGGGCGCCTGAACAGAAATTAAAACTTTTGTGTTACTTTGTTACTAAAGTTTATCTTAGGTGAAAATTCATCAGACTAAGACCTTAATCTTAGGGAGAAAGTTTCAACAGACTAAGATTTTGATTCTCATTGGACTGGGTCCTATTTTGTGTAGTCTTAGGAGGAAGATCCATCGGACTAAGATTATGACTCCAGGAGATAATTCATCAAACTGGGTCCATTTTCTGTGTTGTCTCAGGAGGAATATCCATCGGACTGAGATTATGACTCCAGGAGATAATCCTTCAGACTGGGTCTATTTTCTGTGTGGTCTCATGAGGAAGAACCATCGGACTTAGATTATGACTCCAGGAGATAATTCATCAGACTGGGTCCAGACTTTCTTAAGCTTTCAAATTTCAACAATCTTTTCTTTCTTTTTTCGACTTCTGCCTTCCTTTCTTTTTCCAACTTCTGCTTTTCCGTTTTTGTTTTCAAATTATGGCTTCCTTTTCTTTTCAAATCATGTCTTTCCTTTTATTGACTCCTGCCTTCCTTTTGTTTTAAAATTACATTATTCCTTTATCTTAGGTAAAAAATTCATCATACTAAGATTTCATCTTAGGAGAAAGTTTCAACAGACTAAGATTCTATACTTTTATCTTAGGTAAAAAATTAATCAGACTAAGACTTTTATCTTAGGAGAAAGTTTCAACAACTAAGATTTTATCCTTTTATCTTAGGTGAAAAATTCTTCGGACTAAGATTTTCATCTTAGGTGAAAGATTCAACAAACTAAGATTTTGACTCTTATCATTCTCCGAAACTTGTTTCATTTATGTCTCAGCTTGAGTTATCTGCTTTAAGAGCCATTTCCCTGAAACCGGTGTTTCAATCCTTCGAAAAATTACATTCCTTAAAACTGGTGTTTCCTTCTTCAGAACTACTTCTGTCTCTTTTATTTTTGTAACAACACTTGTATCGTCCTTCATGTTCTTCGGATGACTACCCGATTTCAAGAAAATTTAATGTGACAGAAAATTTTCTGCCCCGGGTTGATAATTCTCTTGTAGAATATCTTTTGTCCATGTTTCAAAGCAAAGAATAATCTGTCAGTTTAAAATGTGGTGGTTGGTTGTGGCCTTGAACTTTGAACTTCTTTCCACTTGAATTCCTTGCCTGTTTACCAACTATCCATTTTCACTTCTTCTTTGTTCAAAACGGCCTGTCATTTTACCAATTCCTCGGATCCCACAAAGTCCGATCTTAAACTTTTTTATTTTTTATTTTTTTCTTCAATGATTTCATTTGCTTGACTAACTCCTTCCTTTGTCAGAAGATATACCTCCTCTCCGTTCGAACCCCATATTTCCATTTGTTGTATTGTTCCCGAGTTGGCACTTTGCCGACCTTTGTATCTTGCATGAACCCCAAAACATTTTTAATTGTTAACTTACTTCATTGCACATGTTGTTCGTTTGGTTTAAATCATTGGCCTTGTCTTTTCCTGAATCACAACAATTGATGTGCTCACCAAATCCCATCTCGTGCAATTGGAAAGCTTGGTGGCAAATTTTGAAATCATTTCTTTATTTGTTATGAAACGATAGACTCAAGAAGAGGGAAAGATAAGTAAAGTGGGGAGAATAGAATGAAAGAAAACTAAGAAGAGACAATTCCTAACAAGAAACCTACAAAGGAATGACCCATCGAATGTAAATACCAAGTCTAGCGACCTAGACATGCACTTTTAGCATTCTATGTATAGCAAATCAAATGCTGAACTCTTGTTGCAATTTTCCGTGAAACGGGTCTTCAATATTTCATTTCCTTGATCTGATTCAACTCCTTAGTCGACATGTAGTGCCCATAGGGTTTTCACCATCAATCCTCTCTCATTTTGATTTTTCTTTCTCTCAACTCACTATCTCCTTACGATGCTTGTGAGGGTTTTCACCGATAAGACTCTCTCATTTTGATTTCTCTCATCTTGGAGTTCCGTGGTAGTTCTCATCATCTTTCTAATTCTTCATTTTCCTTTGTTCGGATTGGAGTGTTGCCCCTGATATGATTCACCTTTGCTCATTTGACTCGGCATTTCTTGAAGATTGATTTGAAGGTCTTTCTTTGGACCGTAATGCAGGCTTTTGGATGGGATATAGAAAGAAGGATATAAAGGCTCAAAATATTTTCAACGTGGGTTAAAAATTAGAACTTTTGGAATCGTATCTTCCGTCCCAGTTTCATTCTTTGGGGACTCTTGAATTTTTCTTCTGTTGTGAATGAACCTCATTGAGGCTACCTGCGTACCCTTTCGGGATCAAGTCAAAACGTAGTTCGGATCATAAGACTGCTTCCTTGTTGCGATTTGACTTCTCGATTGCGTTCTTTTCTTTATTTTCTTTTCTTTTTCTTTTTATTTTTCTTTTTTCTTTTTTCTTTTCTTTTTCTTTCTTTCTTTTTCTTTTCATATTTTCTTTTTATTTCTTTCTTTTTCTATTAATCTTTTCTTTTCTTTTTCTCTTTTTCTTTTTTTTTCTTTTCTCTTCTTTTCTCCTTTCTTTTATTTCTCCACTTGATTTCCCTGTTCGATCCTTGATTTTTGTTGTTGATTCCGAAAGAGGGATATGAAAGGAAATATAATAGGGCTCAAAGGGACAATAATGGATAAAGTGTTTGGATCGATGAACGAAATGGCTTCGTCATTCCAATCTTCAAAACATACCAAGTACAAACTACACATTTAAACACCTTTGATTGATTCACATATTTGCCTTCTGTATTTGCCGATTCTTAGTGCCATTGGGCAACAATCTCGATACCACGAATGGTTCCTTTAGTCTTGAGGTACTCTTGCCTTTGGCTTTAAACCGATAAAGCATGATGCATCTCCAAGGTATTTGTTTACGCTTTACTTTCCAGTTTCCCTTGATTCAGCCTTCACAGTATTCCGATAAGTTTTTTCCTTCTGAGTTTCCTTACATCTTCAACATTGTTTCATTGCTAATTTGACTTTTAAAATCAAGCCGAGAATTATGTACATGTCATGTTGATAAAATCAGTATGAGAATAATTGTAAAGTGATTAGAAATGGAATGACTAGAAATGACGGGAAATGGAGTGTCACGACCCTGGTTCACCAATCGTGAACCTGTCATGACGGGACCCAGTCTTCGCGACTAAGTAAACCTAACACGATGAGGAATACACAATTTCATGAATAAAAGATAAGATAACAGTGGAATAATATAGATGAAATGTAATAAATGCCGCTCGGCACATACACTTCGCCAAATACCACTAGGAAACATACTACCAAGACCCGAAAACCCACGGGCAACACAGATTAAGAAAGAGTACAACTGTGGCTCTATACATCAAGAATGTCTATACAACAGAAACAAAGGGAAATAACTAATATCACTAATGATAATAGAAGGGGACTCTCCGGATCCGCGGACGTAGAAGATCATACCTCAAGTCTCCTGACAGTGCTCCTAAATCACCTGTAATGTGTCTGATCTGATGTACCCAGATCTGCACAACAAAAGTGTGCCGAAGAGTAGTATGAGTACACCACGGCGGTATTCAGTAAGTGCCAAGCCTAACCTCGATGGAGTAGTGACGAGGAAGTTCAGGGCCCTACCGTGAGATAATAACAAAATGATAATAATAATGTCGAGCAGCTCTAATAAGAATGAGACTGAAATAGCAATAATAAAGTAAATATGGCAACCATATACAATTAAGCTAACGAAGAGTAACACACACAACATAAATACAAGTCAACAAGTCCAGGATCTCCGAGAATTGAACCCGCAGTCCCTCTCTATATTTGTCAACTCAGTATCTCCGGGAATTGAACCCGCAATCTGTATCTCAATAACTCTGGGTCTCCAGGAATCGAACCCGCAGCCCTTGGATCTCCAGGAATTGAACCCGTAGTCCCTCTCTGTATTCATCAACTTAGAATCTCTGGAAATTGAACCCGCAATCCGTATCTCAATAACTCTGGGTCTCCGAGAATCGAACCCGCAGCCCTCGGATCTCGGGGAATTGAACATGCAGTCTGTATCTCAACATCTCGATATCTTAGGATCTCTGGGAATTGAACCCACAGTCCGTATCGCAATAACTCAGGATCTTTAGGAATTGAACCCACAGTCCGTAACTCAGCAACTCCGGGTCTCCGGGAATCTGACCCGCAACTATTGGATCTCCGGGAATTGAATCTGCAGTCCACAAACGCAAACACAATCAATAAGTGGAAAAGAATAGAGAAATATGTAACAAATAACCACAATTTACACCAAACTAGAATCAACAAGTTTCAGGAAGTTCAAGTAAGACAAGTAGGTACTTAGACAAATAATCTTATCTAATCATGCTTTTCTAACGAATATCAGGTAAGTATTACAATTTAATCAATTAAATAAAAAGAATATCACAATTTGAGCAGTTCAAGTAAGGTGGTTTTCCAACAATCTACGCATGTATACGCTCGTCACCTCGCGTACAAGGCATATAAATCAACACATAATATCCTAGGGGAGAAGGTCCCCCCACGCAAGTTTAGACAAGTCACTTACCTAATTTCTGGTACTAAACCGCTAAGAAACGACGCTCTTGCCATGAGTATCAGACTCCGAGTGGCCCGAATCTAGTCAAACCAATTACACAGTAAAAATAGCATCACAAGAAACTAATTACAATGATACAATTACAGTTACAGCGTGAAAATGGGTGAAATGACCAAAATACCCTTGTAACCATCGGCTCAGAACTGAAATATTTTTACGTTTTCAGAACCCTCATACTCTTACAAGTCTAACCATACAAATATCTCCCAAATCGGAGATCAATTGCTCCCTCAAAACCCATTAGTTCGGTGTATGAACTTTCACCCAATTTCACATTAAAAACTGAAATTAAAAGGCAAAATTTAAGAGGGGATTCATGGAAATTGATCAAAACCGAGTGAGAAATACTTACCCAATTTACACAGGTGAAAATCCCTTCAAGAATCGCCAAGAACCGAGCTCTAGAAGTCAAAATGTGTTAATATGAAGAAAACCCTCGAATTTGGGATTAAATCTTTCTGCCCAGGTAATTCTTCATCGCGATCGCGTAGGGAGTATCGCGATCGTGTAGAGTAATTTGAGAGGGCCCAGAGATCACAATGTTAAGGATGCGAACGCAGAGAGGAAGGGTCCAGTGCTACGCGATCGCGATTAAGAAATTATCCAGGTCCTGGAATTGCCTTACGCGAATGCGTGACGAAGAATGCGATCGCGTAGAGAGGAGTTTTAACCCAACGCGAACGCGTAGGAAAGTATGTGATCGTGAAAAAGCAACTGACAAGGCATCGCGATCGTGGGCGGACCATCGCGATCGCGTAAAAGAGTGGCAGAGACATCAGTTACAGCAGTTCAGCTGGGTTGTTTAGCTCCAAAATGGTCCGTTTGGACCCCCGGATTCACCCCGAGGCCCCCGGGACCCCAAAGAAAACCACCAACCTACTCCAAATCACGATACAAACTTGTTCCAATCATAAAAACACACCCTTAAACACGGAAATCACCAAATCAAAGCGAATTCAAGCCTAAGTTTATTCCAAAACTTCTGAAACCTACATGCTGTCAAAAACCCAACCAAACGATGTCTGAATGACCTGAAACTTTGCAGACATATCCAAAATCAGCTAATGAAGCTACTTCAATTGTCATAATTCCATTCTAACTTCTGGATCAAAATCTCACCTATCGATCGGATTTCCAAAAATTTCAAACTTTGGCATTTCAAGCCTAATTGAGCTACAGACCTCTAGAATACATTCCAAACGCGCTCTCAACTCCGAAATCACCTAACGAAGCTAATGGAACTATCGGATTTGCTTTCCTAGGTAGTCTTAACACTTCTCCGAATACGGGCCATTTTTCAGCTATAAAGCTCTCATTTAGGGACTAAGTGTCCCAAAACACTCCAAATCTAGAATGGAACCTCCCAGAAAACTACAATAGCATAAATGAACTTAGGGGAACAGTTAAATCAGGGATTGGGGTGTAAATTTCAAAAACGACCGGCCGAGTCGTTACATAGAGAGTTGCATTAACTGATGGGTTGAAACAACAAGGCGAACAACAAAATGAACTGACTAGACTAGAATTACAAACCTAGACGGCACTAAACAAATTTATTACTAAACAAAGCAAAGTGGAAAGATAGAAGGATTTCGACTCCCAAGACAATGTTTGAATTACAACCCTGAAATAACCTGGGCAACAGAAATGACACGAAATAAACCACTAAAACTCCAAGAGATGGAGCGCCTTCTCAATTACCAAGCATGGCATCTTAACCACTAAGTTCCCCATTAATGTTTTCCAAGACCACTATCTATTTCAATATCTTCAATTTCAATTGACAGTTTCCCAAGAAGATTATCCCCCCCCCCCACGTCATCGGGCAACATTCCTACAAAATGTGCTCCGTCGGGTGCAGGTAAAGAATTTTGTGCAATGTTCTGGATGCCACTGTCTTGGACCGCAATAATTCCTTCCTAAATCATTCTTTTTATCTCTCTTTTCAAATCCCGACAAATTTCAACATCATGCCCTAGAGCATTGGAATGGTATTCACACTTGTTAGATGAGTCAAAGCTTCTCGCACGTCGATCCACCCGATTTGGAGGAATGGGTGCAATCATGTCATGTTGTTTTAACTTCTCAAACAAGCTGGAGGCAAATGCCAATATCTGGAGGCAAACACTTGTGTGCAAGATCAAGCCAGAGGAGAGGTTGTACCCGGATATCTTACTTGGTACAAAGGAGAAACATCGGGTGAAAGGCCAGCCAAAAGACCTCACCTCAGGGAATTTGTTGAAACGTCAAAAGAACAGTGGGACTGGTTAGCCAAGGAAGAAGTTTACTGAACAAGGATTGGCAAGATAGAGCAACAGGTCCAAGATCTCCAATTTGAAAAGGATATGCAAGCTGCCGCCGACGAAGGAGATAAAAAGAAGTTGGCACAAGAAAATGACTTTTTGAGAGCTCAAATCCGGCAAATGAAAAGGGATGCTGACAGACGGTTGAGGAGTCGATCGGACGAAAAGTTGATAAAGGGTTTGGAAAATCAAGTCGCCGATGTCCAAAGATAATTGGAAGAGTCGAAGACCCAGACAATGAGGATCCGTGCTAGCTGGAGAAGGGAGGCACAACAACGGGCATTTCATCTACAACGGGTGGAAGAAGATTATACTGAGATCATCACTAATCTAAGGGAAGCGAATGTTACCCTCAGGGAGTGGGTTTTCAAACAAGCCCGAGATGCCAGAGCAGACCTCGACCGTTGCCACAATTTGATGGCACCACTGCAAGAACAAGTGGATAGGCTCTTAGACCAGGTCACCAACAATGCTCGAAGATTGGGGGTGAAGAACCAGCGAATAGAACAGCTACTCAGAGAAAGGGACAGGATCAAGGACGGAATTGAAGAAATCGGGCATTATGTCACCATGAAGTGTTTAGCTTGTGAACAAATGCCCCGCACCGCCCTTTTTGCTTCGGTTATGGACTATGTTCATCAGACCATGAGAGAGTTAAGGGGACTACACAGGGACCTCACACCAAGGCCCGCGGCAAGGCCGAACGATGCCTCGCAAGCCCCCAGGAATTTAAGAGCATTAGACTGTTGATTAAAAGATGTATTTTTGAAATTTTGAAAAAAACTGGTTGGCATTTTTATTTCTCTTGAGTCAAGCATTTCTCTTATTTTGTTTATTGTTGCAAGACATGTTTTGTAACCATAAAAGTTTTTGATATAAGAGTTCCAGAATTTCGCCACAATCTTGTTATCAGAACTACGCTCGGTCTGATTCACGCAGTGATGTGATACGTAGGCAATCCACATAAGATTCGACCACCACTAAAAAAGAAAAGAAAAGAATAGGGAGGTTAATAACAATAAGGTTTTCAAGGATAATTGAAAAAAAAAAACAGAAGAAGAAAAAGAAAAAGCTGGAATGACGCATGTGATGAGTACATATAGAAATGGTTAATTGATTAGGTGCCTTGCATCCAACATGCTATAACATATCTGGTAAACTCAGTAAGCTAACAAGTTTGTTGCAATTCCAGAAAAGTTTAGCAGTTGACTAGACAGAATATAATGGCCAATCACCATTACCATACTAGATCAAAAGGTCCAATTCCAGCAAGCATGTCTAGTTCCGGCAAAAGTCTCGATGGAGAGAAAACAGAGATACAGATCATGAAAGAGGAGGTGGACCGGTTGAGACAGCAAATGACAGAGATGCACCTAGCCTGGGCTAGGGGACAGAGTCATCACCAAACCTTCCTACTCTTACACCAGCACCAGAGCGTCCACCCATTGACCCCTCGACAAGTGCCCCTATTTATCCATATAATCAAGGGGAAAACCCTTATGCATCCCAGGTTCCACCAGCTAGACAAAATACTCCTCCACCGGTCACCCCTGTTTTTGTGGAACCTCCACCTGCTACTTTACAAAAGTCGTCCAGTGAACCGCTTTTTCAAATACATGACAATCATTGTTATTCTCCCGAGCCTACCTTTAAGGCTCCTGAACCTCATTCACATACCCCTCATTGGGATAACCCGGCAGAACCGGAAAAGCACTTCAAAAGTTTGGAGCATGAGGACGTTATTCGAAAAGTTAAAAGCCTGGAGCAATCCTTCAGGAATATGCATGGTTTGGGCAACCAAGTAAGTGTCGCTTACAAAGATCTGTGTCCATTCCCAGATGTCCAGTTGCCAGCCGAGTTCAAAATGCCCAAGTTTGACCTATACGAGGGGCATGGTGACCCAGTAGCCCATCTTCGAGGTTTTTGTAGTAAAATGCGAGGAGCCGGAGGGCGAGATGAGATTCTGATAGCTTACTTCGGTCAGAGCTTGGGAGGGTCTGCACTAGAGTGGTACACCAGGCAGGATCCCAATAGATGGTTTACATGGGATGACTTGGCTCAAGCATTCATCGGCCAGTTCCAGTATAATCTTGAAATAATCCACGATTGCTTATCATTGCTAAAGTTAGAGAAGAAACCCGCCGAAAGTTTCAGAGAATTTGGTTTCCGTTGGAGGGAACAGGCAGCAAGGGTAGATCCACCGATGAGAGAGAATGAGATGGTGGATTACTTCCTGCAGACACTCGAGCCAACCTATTTCGGACATCTGGTGACGTCCGTGGGTAAGTCATTCACTGAGGTGTTAAAGATGGGGGCTATGATCGAGAAAGGCTTGAAAGCTAACAAGATCATGAGTTATTCAGCGTTGAAAGCCACCACTCAAGCTATTCAAAGTGGCACCGGAGGAGTGCTTGGAAAAAAGAGGAAAGAAGCGGTCGCGGCAGTCGATTCCGGAGCATGGTTCAGAAATAGAGGCCCCGCACCCCAGTATAATCCGCCACAGCCCCACCAACAAAATTACTCTCACAATCCATATAGCCATCCGCAACATTACTACCCAACACCAGATGATCACTTTACCGTCCATCATGCCCAATCATATGCCCCACCTCCCGTCCAGGCACCATGGCGTGCGCCAACTCCACAGAATAATTACCCACCCCCAAGAGCCTACAGAAACCCCACGGGTGCGGGTTTGCGTCCGAATCAAGCCTTCAAAAACAACAGAGCACCAACGACGAAGACTTTCACTCCCTTGGGAGAGTCTTACACCAGTTCGTTCCACCGATTGAAGCAAGTAGGGTTGCTGAATCCAGTCGAGGCTAAGCAACCAAACCCTCTTCCAAAGAATCTGGATCATTCAATAAATTGTGCATATTGCTCAGGATGTCCGGGGCACGACACAGAAAAGTGTTGGAGGTTGAAAACAGCTATCCAGGAACTCATCGACACTCGCCGAATTGAGTTCCGGACTCCAGCGGAACCCGACATCAACCGAAATCCGCTCCCAACTCATCATGAGACCAACATGATCGAGCGGGTACAGGTAGAAGAGGGACATGAGAAGACCCCTCAGACCGTGATGATGATCAGATCTAGTGGGGTCGGAGTGAAAAAGGGGCCGAGCTCTGACGAGTCGCTCATCCGTAAGAAGGAAGTACAGGATGAGTCGGAAGAAGAAAAGGGAAGTGCGAACAAAGTACCGGTGAGGCCAGAGGGAGTAAAAATAGTTGTACCAGGGGCAGCAACCAAACCCGTCCTAATTGTAGCAGGTGTTCGAATGGATCCTTTCATCATCAAGCCAGCAATACAGTTGCCGATAGCTGATAGCAAAGCTATTCCATGGAATTATGATCGGGTCACGACGACTTACAAAGGAAAAGAAGTTAGAGAGGAAGTCTGCGAAACGCAAGGTTTGACCCGTTCAGGGAGATGTTTTGCCCCTACGGAATTGAGGAACACTAATCCGGCAACACTAAAAAAGCCGGTAACTGACGAAGAGGCAGAGGAGTTCCTGAAAAAGATAAAGCTGCATGATTATTCTGTCTTAGAACAACTGAAGAAAACTCCTGCTCAAATCTCATTGTTGTCCTTATTGATACATTCTGAAGAACACCGGCAAGACTTGATGAAAGTTTTGAATGAGGCCCATGTGCCCGACAAAATCTCCGTCAGTCATTTGGAAAAGATCACCAACAGGATCTTCGAAGCAAATCAGATCACCTTCACCGATGATGAGTTACCTGAGGAAGGCACCGAGCACAACAAGGCTTTATATCTTACGGTAAAGTGTGAAGAGTCTGTGGTTACCAGAGTTCTAGTCGACAATGGGTCCATTGCGAACATTTGTCCCCTCTCTACACTAAACAAGTTGAAAGTGGATATCAGCAGGGTACGCAAGAACAGTATATGTGTCCGAGGGTTCGATGGATGAGGCAAGGCATCAGTCGGGGACATAATGTTAGTCTTGACAATCGGACCTGTGGAGTTCACCATGGAGTTCCAGGTGCTGGACATGGTAGTTTCATACAACCTTCTGATAGGGCGACCGTGGATCCATGCTGCAAAAGTAGTTCCATCCATCCTACACCAACTAGTCAAGTTTGAGTGGGATCGACAGGAGATCGTAGTCCGTGGAGAGAATGATCTACAACCAGGCACCATCGTCCCCTTTGTTGAGACAGAATAGGATGTTGGGTCACGGGTATACCAGATCTGCGATGTGGTATCCGTCAACCGAGTTCCAAAGGGGGAATAAGTTCTCAATGACAGAATAATTACTGCAGACGTCATGGTGGCTCATGAAATGTTGAGAAACGGTTTCGTACCAGGCAAAGGTTTAGGTGCATCTCTACAAGGAATCATACAACCGGTATCTGTGGTAGAAAATGTGGGAACCTTCGGCTTGGGATTCAAGACAACACCAAAGGACATCCAGCGAGCCAAGAGGAATAAACAGAAGACATGGGTGCTCCCGAAGCCTGTTCCGCGCCTTTCCCGATCTTTTGTCAGGTCCGGAATAAGAAGACATCCGACGACAAAGGTTCCCGATCCTATGGTCAGGCCAGACGAAGAGTTCTTGAGAAGGTTCGAGGACTTAATCTCAGATGTATGCATGTTAGAGGATGGCGAAGGGCCCAGCCATGCCGAGATACAGTTTGTGGTATTGAAAGCAAAATTGAATAATTGGAAGGCTACTCATCTCCCTATCCGGAAGGAGTCTTGGTAGTCTGTTTTGGATTGTTTTCTTTCAAATTTTGTGTGGGGCTATCCCTGGAATAAAATCCATTTGTTTTAGTTAATTTTCTTTTGTTTGAGTATGCAAGCCTGTTTTCCTTGTATTGTTCCCATTAATGAAATTTTGTTCCCTTTGTTCCTAATTTTGTTTATTTTTCTTTCTTTTACTTTTCTCAGCAGCTTTCTTTCAACTGATCTTAATGATATGGCGTGCTTAAAGATTAATCAACCCAGTCTAGAAAGTCAATCTGGTTTGGAAATAATAACGCATGAAATAAGAAGTGACGAGAGTGAATCGGAATACGGCGATAATGAAGCCGTAGAAGAAATCGGCGAAGAATTAAGTCACTTCGAAGAAAAGCCCAAACCTAATTTAAATGATACTGAGGCTGTTAATCTAGGGGATACAGATGATGTTAAAGAAACCAGAATAAGTGTCCATCTCGAACCTAACCTAAGAGAAGAATTGATCAAAACACTCATGGAGTTTAAAGACGTTTTCGCATGGTCGTACGACGACATGCCAGGACTCAGCACTGATCTAGTGGTTCACAAATTACCTACTGACCCGGCATGCCCTCCCGTCAAGCAAAAACTGCGGAAGTTTAAGACGGAGATGAGTGTAAAGATCAAGGAGGAAGTTACCAAGCAACTACAAGCAAAAGTCATTCGTGTCACTCGATACCCCGATTGGTTGGCTAACGTAGTACCGGTGCCAAAGAAAGATGGGAAGATCAGAGTATGTGTGGACTACCGCAATCTCAACAAGGCAAGCCCTAAGGATAATTTTCCGCTTCCCAATATCTATATCTTAATTGATAATTGCGCAGGGCGCGAAATCGGATCCTTTGTGGACTGCTATGCGGGATATCATCAAATTTTAATGGATGAAGAAGATGCGGAAAAGACGGCTTTTATCACACCATGGGGAACTTACTGCTATCGTGTAATGCCGTTCGATTTGAAGAACGCAGGGGCAACATACATGAGGGCGATGACTACGGTATTCCATGACATGATACACAAAGAAATTGAAGTGTACGTGGATGATGTGATCATAAAATCTAGACGTCAAGAAGACCACATAGCCGACCTCAGGAAGTTTTTCCAAAGACTTCGAAGATATGAAATCAAGCTTAATCCGACCAAATGTGCATTCGGGGTTCTGTCAGGGAAGTTGCTAGGATTCATCGTCAGCCGACGGGGCATTGAGTTGGACCCATCAAAAATCAAGTCAATCCAAGAGTTACCCCCGCCAAGGAACAAAACAGAGGTAATGAGTTTGTTGGGAAGATTAAATTACATCAGTAGGTTTATTGCTCAGCTTACAGCAACCTGTGAACCCATATTCCGTCTGTTGAAGAAAGACGCTGCGATAGAATGGACGACAGAATGTCAGGAAGCATTTGACCAAATCAAAGGGTATCAGTCAATCCCACTCGTACTAGTTCCGCCTGAACCGGGTAGACCCCTGATTCTTTATCTAACGGTCTTGAAGA
Organism: Nicotiana noctiflora; assembly: GCA_032618575.1. NCBI lineage: Eukaryota > Viridiplantae > Streptophyta > Magnoliopsida > Solanales > Solanaceae > Nicotiana > Nicotiana noctiflora. Next base: position 90,680 of record JASVEL010003156.1, on the reverse strand, counting down.
ATTCGTTCGGCTGTGTACTGGGGCAGCATGATCTTACTGGCAGAAAAGAACGGGCCATTTACTATCTCAGTAAGAAATTCACGGTCTACGAGGTTAAATACACTCATTTGGAGAAGACATGTTGTGCCTTAACTTGGGTAGCCCAAAAGCTGAAACATTATTTGTCTTCTTACACTACTTACCTCATTTAACGTTTGGATCTGTTGAAGTATATTTTTCAGAAACCTATGCGTACAGGGAGGTTAGCAAAATGGCAAATATTACTTACAGAATTCGACATCATATGTGTGACGAGGACGGCTATGAAAGCCCAAGCCCTAGATGATCACTTAGCTGAGAATCTTGTCGATGACGGATACGAACCTTTGAGGACGTATTTTCCAGACGAAGAAGTATTGCAAATTGATGGGTTAGAATTAACCGAGGATCCAGGGTGGAAGCTTTTCTTCGACGGAGCGGCGAACGCAAAAGGAGTCGGAGTAGGGGCTGTGCTTATCTCTGAAACAGGACATCATTATCCTATTAATGCTCAACTGCGTTTTCATTGTACCAACAATATGGCTGAATTTGAGGCATGCATCTTAGGGTTGAGGTTAGAGGTGGACATGGATGTACAGGACGTCTTGGTCTTGGGGGACTCGGACCTTCTGGTACATCAGATTCAGGGAGAATGGGAAACCGGAGATTTGAAGCTTATCCCGTATCGTCAATGTTTGCACGATCTGACTAAGCATTTCCGGTTAGTGGAATTCAGGCATATCCCAAGGATGCATAATAAGGTTGCCGATGCTTTGGCTACTTTGGCATCGATGTTACATCACCCGGACAAAATTCATGTTGATCCGTTACATATTCAGATCCGGAATCAACATGCTTATTGCAATATGATAGAAGAAGAGATGGATGGTGAGCCATGGTTTCATGATGTCAAAGAATACCTCGGGTTAGGAATATACCCAGAGCAGGCAACTGGAGATCAAAAGAGAGCTATTCGGTGATTGGCGAACGGATTTTTCCTTAGTGGAGGGGTGCTGTACAAAAGAACCCCAGATTTGGGATTGTTGAGATGTATAGATGCAAGTCAAGCCACAACAGTGATGACAGAGATACACGACGGAGTTTGTGGGCCACATATGAGCGGGTATGTATTGGCGAAAAAGATTCTTCGAGCAGGATATTATTGGCTCGCTATGGAGCGTGATTGTATAAGTTTCGTACGAAGATGCCATCAGTGTCAGATACACGGAGATTTGATTCATTCTCCACCGACCGAATTGCATACAATGTTAGCGCCATGATCATTTGTTGCGTGGGGTATGAATGTTATCGGACCTATAGAACCTGCGGCTTCCAATTGTCATAGGTTCATTCTGGTAACGATCGATTATTTTACCAAGTGGGTGGAGGCTAAAACCTTCAAATCAGTGACCAAGAAGGCGGTGGTGGACTTCGTACATTCCCACATCATCTGCAGGTTTGGAATCCCAAAGATAATCATCACGGATAACGGTGCCAATCTTAATAGTGGATTGATGAAGGAGGTATGTCAACGGTTCAAGATTACACACCGAAATTCCACACCATATCGTCCCAAAGCAAATGGTGCGGTTGAGGCAGCAAACAAGAATATAAAGAAGATATTGAGGAAGATGGTAGAAGGGTCTAGGCAATGGCATGAAAAGTTACCATTCGCACTGTTAGGTTATCGCACTACCGTCCGGACTTCGGTAGGTGCAACTCCTTACTCGTTGGTGTACGGGACTGAAGCAGTAATACCAGCAGAAGTTGAAATCCCATCCCTCCGAATTGTCGCTGAAGCAGAGATTGACGACGATGAGTGGGTCAAACCCCAATTGGAGAAATTGAGCTTGATCGATGAAAAGAGATTGACAGCAGTATGTCATGGCCAATTGTATCAAAAGAGAATGGCGAGAGCATATAACAAGAAGGTACATCCCAGGAAATTTGAAGTGGGACAGCATGTGGTGAAGAGAGTTCTACCGTATCAGGTCGAAGCGAAAGGCAAGTTCGCTCCAAATTGGCAAGGACCGTTTGTTGTGACTAGAGTATTATCCAACGGCGCCCTATGCCTAACTGATATTGAGGGAAGATGCACCGATATGGCTATCAATTCTGATGCAGTCAAGAGATATTATGTGTAATTCTTTAATGTATTGGTCAACGTTTGGTTTCGTTTGTTTGTATTTGGCATTTTTCGGAGAATGAAATAACAGGGGCAATTTTTATACTACCCAAACACTTTAACCCTTGTTTTCCCCTTTGAGCCTTAATTATTCTTTCATATATCCTCTTTTGGAATCCTCAAGGAAGATGTGTAACAAAATAGAAAAAGAAACAAAGAAAAAGTAAACTACGTTCGACCTGATTCCTCAAGAAGGATACGTAGGTCATAGTAAAATAAAAATCAAAGATTCCCACGTAACAAAACTGGGGCAGAAGTCATGTTTCGTTTGAAAAGATAGTGTGGATTCCAAAAGTTGTAATGAGCTACCCGTTGAGGATAAATCCCTTTACTATAGCCTCACACACAAAAACCACATTAATGACCAGAAAGACCTCTCGATCAGTATTTGAGAAATGCCAAGTCATGCGAATGAAAGCCAAGAATGACACTCCGATCCTCGACTGAATCCAGGACTCACAAGCTGAAAAGGGATAGCCCTCTAGAGGGAATCTCGTGGATAATACCCCAGCCCACCACAGGGAAAGAAAGCAAAATGAGAGAGTCTTAACGGTGAAAACCCTCGCGGGCACCTTAAGGCGAAGAAAGCCGAGAGAAATAAAATGAGAGAGTCTTATGGTGAAAACCTTTACAGGCACCCTAAGGCGACGGGAGGTCGAGAGGAATGAGAGAATCTCATTAGTGAAAGCCTTATGAAGGGCACGATGAGGTGACAAGGTGAGATGGTTGCAAGGTGTCTGCGTGAGACGAGGTTGGGACATTTGTTTACTTCTAGCAAAACGAAGCTGTCAGAAAAGTGATTGACATAAATAGACTGGGTAGATTAATCTCGAAGGCACGGCATAACCATTGGATCAGTTATACATTTAGATAAGTTTTTCCCAATTTTGAGTTCAGAAAAGCTTTCCCTTTTGTCTTTTGCGGTCAGCATTCTTTATTTCAATTTTATCTATCATTTTTATCTTTTTGAAGATTTTTATGTTTATGTCGAAAATTGACTTTTCAAAATTACTACCAAGTCTCCCAAAGTGGTACAATGAAGATAAATAGGTGTGGAACGAGGCAATAAGTCAAAAGACGTTCCGATATTAAGATTGGAACGAGAGGTTGATTGGAAGGTTCAGAGGAATTACGCAGTAGCGCGGACACATATTACACATCCGGAAGATAGTTTCTCACAACAGATCATCGACTAAGAGGGTCGGACCACACTGAAGTTTGGAATAAAAAGGAGAGATGAGAGATCATCTGTGGAAAGAGCACCATCCCCAGCAAGTATCAACGTCGTCCCCAAAATACGAGGAAGGCAAAGCATCTAAAAGAGAAAAGGAAAATTGCCCCAGCAAGAGCGGCATGACCACTCACTGCGTTTTGAAACTAACAATTTTTCTTTGATTTAAAGCAGGAAAAGAGGGTTCATCGGCGGAAAAGCATGCCACATAGAAGGTTATCAAACTGGGGCAGAAAATTTTCTCCCATTGCGAAAATTTTCTTGAAAGCAAATACCAAGTGGATAAGGATAGAAAGCAACACAAGATTTTGGGAAGAAGGAAAATACCAGCTTCGAGTGGAATAGTTTTGAAAGGCGCCAGACAACACGAGGAAGTGATCATTGAGCCTGGTATCATTCCCAGCAGTTCTTGGAGAAATGAAATGCTGATTTCGAGATTTCCCCAGCAGCATTTTATCCCATAAGTTTTTCAAGGAAGCAAAGTGTGAGTCCCGAAGGAGGGTTGGAAAGAGGAAAAAGGAAAAAGGATTCCCCGCCAGGGTAATCCTCAGTTAATGACATTTCAATCCCCAACAGTCAAGGGAAAAATTACACGACCCAGGAGGAAAGCAATTACGAAACAAGGTAATTCAGAAGAAAGGGTGGCCCAAGAGACGATGCAGGAAGAAGAAAATGGTACAGGAAGCAAAGGAAGCCGATAAGGATGGGATGGAGTTAGTGAGTTATAAGTTGAAGTCAGGGAACCCGCCTGAAGAATGGAGTGGTGATTTAGTTTTAAAGTTATAGTTGAAGTCAGGGAGCCCGCCTGAAGAATGGAGTGGCGATTTAGTTTTAAAGTTATAGTTGGAGTCAGTGAGCTCGCCTGAAAAATGGAGTAGTGATTTAGTTTTAAAGTATAGTTGAAGTCAGGGAGCCCGCCTGAAGAATGGAGTGGCGATTTAGTTTTAAAGTTATAGTTGAAGTCAGGGAGCCCGCCTGAAGAATGGAGTGGCGATTTAGTTTTAAAGTTATAGTTGAAGTCGGGGAGCCCGCCTGAAGAATAGAGTCGCGATTTAGTTTTGAAGTTATAGTTGAAGTCATGGAGCCCGCCTGAAGAATGGAGTGGCGATTTAGTTTTGAAGTTATAGTTGAAGTCAGGGAGCCTGCCTGAAGAATGGAGTGGCGATTTAGTTTTGAAGTTGTAGTTGAAGTCAGGGAGCCCCCCTGAAGAATGGAGTGGCGATTTATTTTGAAGTTGTGGTTGAAGGCAGGGAAACCGCCTGAAGAATGGAGTGGCGATTTAGTTTTGAAGTTATAGTTGAAGTTAGGGAGCCCGCCTGAAGAATGGAGTGGCGATTTATTTTTGAAGTTGTAGTTGAAGTCAGGGAGCCCGCCTGAAAAATGGAGTGGCGACTTATTTTGAAGTGGCAGTTGAAGTCAGGGAGCCCGCCCGAAGAATGGAGTAGCGATTTAGTTTTGAAGTTATAGTTGAAGTCAGGGAGCCCGCCTGAAGAATGGAGTGGCGATTTATTTTGAAGTTGTAGTTGAAGTCATGGAGCTCGCCTGAAAAATGGAGTGGCGATTTATTTTGAAGTTGTAGTTGAAGTCAGGGAGCCCGCCTGAAGAATGGAGTGGCGATTTATTTTCAAAGTTCGTTGATAAAGTCAGGAAGCCCACCTGAAGAATGGAATGGCGATTTATGATTAGAGTTTGTCGATAAAGTCAGAAGCCCGCCAGAAAAGCAGAACGGCACCTCAATTTCTAAGATTTGATAAGAATAGTGAACAATCGGAAAGTGACAAAGTGTAACGGAAATCCCCAGCATGAATCCAAGTTCATAATCAGAGGGAAGGCAACAAAGATCAGAAAGATAGATTCAGACTTTGAAGGAGAATAGTTCGAAGTTCACAAGGAAGGGACCAATGGTCGGAGTGCGGGAATCAAGATAAGCAGCAGTAACAATTGTCAGAAGGAACATCAAGTCCGACAGAATAGCAAGGAACATGGGAAAGTCAAGATGAAGAGATAGATAAGATTTCGCAATGCTGTAATTTAGTCTAGTTTCTTATTTTTTCGTTTAGCACGGTGTAATAAGGAGGTCAGCTAAGCAGTAGCATCAGCAGCAACAGCAAGATCACAACAGTCATGGTAGTCCCAGCTACCAAAACTTCCCGAACTACATTGACCTGATTCCCTTCTAGCCAGAGATATGTAAGAGACCTTCTGAAGCAAAGGTTCGGTCAAACATTTTCCAAAAAATGCTTCCTACGGAGTACTCGAACGGGCAAAAATCGCTCGTATCCGCTCACTTATCTTTGCACGAAAATTCTTCATGTTTTTGCGCGCAAAGAGGGGCAGCTGTGAGCACGTGATTTTTGCCCTCACAACAATTACTCCCAGAAAATTGTGAAATAAAATAGTCTTGTGTTGTAGTTTGATTTCGTGGATTTTGTGTGATCTTTGTTTGACGTTAGCACTTGTCTCTGTGTGTGTGTTTATTGATTAAATTGATCAAAAAATACGTGTTACGGACATGTAGAAATTGATTGAGCGTTCGTGAGAATTAATTGACCATAAGGTGTTTCAAATGAAATTTAGAAAATTCGCATCCTTGCTCCTTGTCATTAGGTGACTTTATTTAAATATTAATAGTGTGAATATTAATTAACAAGTGTGTAATTTTATTTTTTTAGAGTGATTTTTACTTAAATGTGGCTAGGTGAAGAGAAAGAAGGAAAATGGCTAATTTTGCAAAGCCATTTCAGCCCAAAGAGCTGTTCTATCCGATCCAGTTCAGGGGTCTGTAAGACCAACGAAACGACGTAGCTTAGCGTTGAAGCTATGTCGTTTCAGCATCAATGGATCTCGCCCGCGAAGCCATCTTTGATCCAACGATTGAGATCACTTCGCCATCACCCGTTTCGAATAACCCGACCCATGCCCGGACCGACCCAATCCCATGACTTAACCAAACGACGCCGCTTTACGTTAATAATGCAATCCACACCGTTGATCTAATCAGATCCAACGGCTTGGATTAAATCCCATGCCCAGTATATATGTGTTCCACACGACCCGAACCCCCCTCAAACCCTCCCCCCCCCTCCCCTCGTCTCTCTCAAACCTCATTCCCTTTCAAAGACGAGGAAGCCCTAGCCGCCGTAAAACCACCGCCCGCCGCCTACCGGTAATCGCCTCACGGCGGTTCCGGTAGGCCAAACCCTCCCATTTTAACACCAATTAATCTCCTAACCCTCCTCTACACGAATCCCTTATCCATTTGTTTCGAATCATTCCCAGGCTTCTCGAATCTTCAATCGAAGATTCGAGCCAGAACCAAAGCTACCCCAACCGACCACAAATTCATACCAATTACTCCCTTGACCTCCCTCATAGCCAAACGAACTTTGGTTCCCTTCGAATCGAGTCCGAGCCACTCGAACCCCAAATCGAGCTCCAAGAACCCTAATTTTAAGGGGGTTTAAATTGGTTAGAAATTGAGGTCCAATGGACCTTAATTTAGGTGTTCTCAACAGAGAACACCTCAATTAAGACCCGTTTGGCTTCAATAAGCCGAGTTCGAACCTGAGTCATCTACGCTTTTAATTTCTGAGGTAAAACCTTCCTTTTCTTTGTTCTATCTACTTCTGTTTGTTTTTTTAAATTAATTTTAATTAAATTGGCGATTTCTTCTAAATGATTCTGTCTTCTCCAATCCGACCTTTTATTTGGTCAACTATTTTTCTGTTTTGTTCATGTGATTGAGTATGTCATAGAGTACATATTCACATCGATTAGCATCGTCGAATAACTTAAATCCCTTGCTTGGTTTAAGAAGTCACCGGTCAGTCGATTAATATGATTTTTGTTCTGTTTATGTACATATGGAATCGATGGTTAAATGTCGTCGTTTAATTGCGTAGGTTTGATTGTTTGAAATCCGGAGAGTGATTAGCACTGTTGGATTGAATTGGGGTATTTGTTCGACTCGAAACTGAAATAGATTTTAAGCTAGGGATGAATTGGTTATAGCTTTATCCCTCATATAAGTTTCAATTTTGTTTTGGTATTCAAAAGTTCAAAATGGTTTGCTGGTATGTAATCTGTCAGAGGATATTCTTTGAATCATTTAACCTAATACATCAATACACCTTTAGTGTTGGCAAATCAGAAGTAGCATGGGTTTAAAGGGAATTTGAATAAAAAAAGGGAGGCTGCCAGCATTAGTTTTAAACTGCCTTGAGTACTTTTAAGAGAGAAAAAGCAAAAGAGTGAGGGAACAATGATTAAAAAGATTAAGGGGTTCACATGTGCTAAAGGAGTAACATGTTGGAAAGCTGGAACACTTTGAATTTCAAAAAGGGGTCTGTTTTGTCTATAAAAGGGGAAGTTAAAAAAAATAGAAGGGACAGAGAAAAAAGGCATACAATCTGAAGGAGAGGAGTAAAAAAAACAAAGGAAAATCAGAGAGAGTGTTGAGGGAGTTACGATCTGGAAAACAAATATACTCATAGGAGAGTTTAGAGAAAGACTGTTCAGTTTGAGAGAAAAAGCATTACTGTTTCTTTGTTTCTCCTTAAATCATTTTAAAATTTTCAGTCAGTGATTCAGTCTTTACCTCAATTAGGACCAGAAATAACCCGACTTCTCTGTTTTCTATTCTGTAATCGAGATTTGCAGCATATACGGTCATTTGGGAGTTTATTCAAGTTGTGGTTGGTTTTTCTCTTTGGATTGCTGAATGTGATCTGTGATTCCTGGGTCATATTTCGATTTCACTTGAGTGAATTCAAGTGGTTTGTGGTTGATTGCTTGGGTCTACTTAGTTACAAACTCTCCCTGGTCTATTGAATTGGTTCTGGGCTATTGCTGATCCCTGTTATTGCTGTTGTGGCTTGGTTGTGTTACCTACTAGTGCTGACCTCTTCTTCCTTTTGTTGTAACTCAATCTCCAGGTACATATTTCGAACCTATGTTGATATATCAATCCCTGCTAAAGATATGAGATGAAAATGGAAGTTGCACTTTGTTGATGTTATCCCATTTTTAAAGCTTATACATTTCTTTTTTTTTTTATGATTTGATTATGCTGTAATTGAACTAAAGATTACTCCAAATAATAATTGAGTTGTATGAGTGATGGTAGTTTAGCACGCTTGCATAATTGGATAGACTGTCAAGTTAATTAAACTGAATAGTACTCATGGTTCATAATTAGTTCAATTTTGGTCTTGTATAGATTAACTGTCGGAGTTAAAAGAGTAGTTAAAGCGGTAAACGAATTCAAGGTCTGTGATTTAGATGTGTTAACAATAAATAGGATGAATTGCAAATTATTCTCCCATTTTGGCTCGTAATCACAGAAGTTTATGTTTTAATCCCTAATGTTAGTTTAGTCCTGATTACTTGAATTGATATCATGTTACTAAGAAATAACTACTGTCAGTTGTCAACTTGAAGTCATATTTAGCAACATTGATAAGGATTAGTGAAATCTAGCTTCGAGCTTATGTAAGTTGGAATCAATAGGATTAACATATTCGAAGTGCGAATCAATATAATAAGGTCAAGAATACTAATCCAACATGCTTGAAGCATGCGAGTTGAGTTCACGTCGAAGTTTAACAACTTTCGAATAAGTATTAATAATTAAGGTAAGCCCTATTTTCCAATAGTTGCGAATAATCAATTCCAATGGTTTATTCTCCTAGCAATTCGGGTTTAAGTTAGCTATAAGATAATTAGTTTCTCTTTAAAAAATATCACCCATCAATTCTGTATTTTATTTATAGTTTCAATTTTAGTAATATTCTTCTCGTTAACAATGATCTTAAGCTGGTAACTAATGAATGATTTTTTAGCATGTAGTTAATTAAGATTTTTTTTACTTTCTTTTTTAGAGGCAAACTTAAATGGAGAAAATGTAGTCATTATAGGATTACCTTTTAAAATAAATAAGACGAGCCCCGTTAAATAACATATAAATCATGGCGCCTTCGTAAATGTATATATTCAAATATTTAGAATCCGGGACGTGCCCTTTAGTGAATTTTCATGGCCTCCTGCGACATTAATAACACGTAATTGATGTAGGCACGTTAGTTTAATAATTATTACTTTCCTAAATTTTGGGTACACATTTATGTGACCCGAATCCAAAATCCAACTTAGTCAAAACGTGTTGACAACCACGGGCGTACTGGTACGGCGTGGTTCGAGACATGTTTTCGCGACGTTGTAATACTTATAAACAATAATAATCAAAAGCAGTTGAAAGTTAAAATTTGCACATAAGTTAAAAGCATGTTATTAAATCAAATAATTTAGCCGAATATGACAGTTGAGCGACCGTGCTAGAACCACGGAATTCAGGAATGCCTAACACCTTCTCCCGGGTTAACAAAGTTCCTTACCCGGATTTCTGGTTCGCGGACTGTTAATAGTGTCAACTTTTTCCTCAATTCGGGATTCAAATCGGTGACTTGGGACACCATAAATTTCTCAAGTGGCGACTCTGAAATAATTAAATAAATCCCATTTTGATTGTCCTTCAATTGGAAAAACTCCCCATACTACGCCCTTCGCGGGGTGCGGTAGCGCCGAAAGGAGGTGTGACACCTTTACTGTTGGTTATAGAACTGTGTAGTGTTCCTACGAGATTTCTTACTTTCAGTTGTTATTTATTGTTTTTACTCACTAAGTTGGAGTACTCACTTTACTTCATGTACCTTGTTTGGAGATACAGGGATCCCGAAGGCATAGCTGAGTTTGTTGCAGCTACCTAGTTCAGTTATGTGAGTCATCGAGGTAGCTGCTGGCATCCGCAGGACCCGATTTCTCCTCTTGTCTTTCCTTTTACTCCTGCATCTAGACTTTCATATGTATATGATATTGCTCAGTTGTATCTAGAGGCTCTGACTCGTGACGCTAGATCTAATATGGGCTATTTTAACATTATTGTGGTTTACGCACAGTTTTTATTACTATCACAGACTGGTAGTTTTGCTTAACTGATGTTTTAAATTCAATAATTGATAAGGAGCTTTGTAACTTGGGTTGAGAATGTTCTAAAGGTCGGGCTTGCCTAACAAGGTGTTGGGCGCCATCACGGCCGGGGTTTGGGTCGTGACAAAAGGGGTGCTGCACCAACAGGCCTACGCCTCTCAAAATCCTCCTACCAAGTAAAATCAGCCCCCGAGAACCGGAAGGTGGTAAATGCCACACCACTCGACTCAAAAACCCCTGCTATACGGAGCATACGCTGACACTTGTCAAGAAAACCCTGGGCATCCTCGCCCTCAGCACCACTGAATACTGGAGGCTAGAGCCTACCAAACCTCTTAAGACGGCATTGCTCATCGTCCGGCATAGCTGGAACTATGAAATCCTCAATTGGTGCAACCGGCTGAGATGGAGGTACTCCTAGCGTCTGAATTCCCTACACTACCTGCTCGGGTATTCGAGCAGTGGGGGTTTGATTGCCTCCCCCAGCCTATAAAGTAGTTGCTACTGTGGTGGCTATAATTGCCTGAACTAGGCCAACACAACTGATAAGATCTATGCCAAGGCCTCCTGAAGACCCAGAATCACGATAGGCATAGCTAGTGCCTGAACATGTGTTACTGGAGTAGTCACAGCTAGAGCATGATCCTGAGTTGGGGCAACAGGTGGAGCCTAATCCTTTGCCTATGCCACGACCATGACCGCGTCCACGGCCTCTGGTGGCCTTAGTGGGTGGTACTTAGGGTCGTCTGCATCGTCCGGTAGTGCGAGCCCTCGCCATCTGTGAGTTAATAGAATAAAGAGAAGTTTAGTACTCAAATCAACAAGTTCACATGACAATAATTTCAAGAAGATGAAGTTTTTCCTAAAGGTTATGCAGCCTCTCGAGGATAAATATAGACGTCTCTGTACCGATCCGCAACACTCTACTAAACCGGCTCATAACTTGCGAGACCAATTAACCTAGGCTCTGATACCAACTTGTCACGACCCCAACCACGATCGTGATGGTGCCCAACATACTGCTAGGCAAGCTTGACCAATTAACAACCTTAACCCAATTCTCGTACAGTTCATTTTTTACTAACGCAGATAAATTACCTAGTTTTAGTACCAGAAGTCTGAAAAAAGAGTTAAACATGCAAATTTTCAAATAATTCTTCTACATAGCCCAAAAGATCTGGTGTCACAAGTCTGAGCCTCTAATACAGGTTTACCAATCTAATACATGTCACTCTAGAGGAATACGAAATAAAAACCAAGGATAGAAAGGAGAGATCAGGCTTGTGGACGCCATTGTAGCTACCTTGATGCACCCGAATATGTGCTGCTCAACAGAAAATCCTCACTCAGCCTCAGATGCACCTGGATCTGCATGCAAAGTGTAGAGAGTATTGTGAGTACTCCAACCCAGTGAGTAATAAGCATACATAATAACTGAGAATAAGAAATCATGGAATACACTAAGTAATCTATAATGCGGCAGTTACAAACAAGTGGAATGATATCAATAAAATAATGAAATCGAAATGTAGAAATGCTACAGCAATTAAGCAATTAAGTGACAGATATAGAAGGAAAAACCAACACATAATACGGTACCCTCTCGTACCCACTACGACGTTCAGCCCAATCCATTTATTTATCATCGACGGCGCTCACTGTGGGTGTGCAGACTCCAGGAAGGGGCCCTTACGGCCCAAGCGCAATAACAAGCCATCTCGTGGCATAAACTAAGCCATCGGCCTCATATTAATATCAATATAATACTGTTGCGACGCGTAGCCCGGTCCCATTTGCAGTCCAAAATCACATAGGACCATCGGGCCATAATAATATAGTAGTTCTTAGCCCAAAACATCATTAGAAATATCATTTAAGTTTCAAATCTGAGAGAAAGCGGCTGAGTTGTAAAACAATATTAAACAATAGGACTGAGTTCAAGCAATATATAAAAATATTGAGAAAATAGTGATAGCAATCCTTGAAAGGTTCAAATAGTTGGCACAAAGCCCAATTATGATAATTAGTCTAAATAATAATGATATCAAATAAGTTTCAATCAATTACGCGGTAAAACATCACTCGAAATGGACCAAGTCCCAATCCCCAATAGTAAACGACCTCGCGCTCATCATGTATCATGTATCTCACCTTAATATAGTACTACGATGTGCAAATCCGGAGTTTCAAACCCTCAGGACATCATTTACATTCATTACTCACCTCAAGTCGGCCAAAACTCTAGCTCGATATGTCATTGCCTCTTAAATCAGCCTCCTCGCGCGACAAATGTTAACAAAACCACAACGAATACACTATAATATACTAAGAGAACAAAACCCAATCGAAAACAATTGAAAAATATTAAAAATCCAGAAATTAGCAAACCCAAGTCCCGGGTCCACTTCTCAAAACTCAGAAATTTTTGCATCATTAGACTCCTTATCTCTCCACGAGTTTATACATATCAAAAACACAGAAATAGGAATTCAATTAACCCTTTAAATCCTCAATTTTAGCTCTCTTAAGTTCAAGCCCCAAACCTCCATTTTTTGTCCAATAATTCCTTAAATTTTCAGTCCTAATTCATGAAATAACACCACAAAATCGTGTTTTAGTTAAAAAAAATCCTTATCTTATCGAAGCTCCTTGAAATCCCTCTCAAAAATCGCCAAAAAATCACCAATTCCGAAGTTAAAATGAATAAACCCTTCAAAATTCGCAAAGATGTGACGACCCGGCCCGTCGTCACGGGAATTACCACCCCGTTATGTTGAAATTGTATGTTTTATGCTTTTATATCAGTGTTAAAGTCTATCGGGTGAGTTAGGAGTGAATTGGATTGAAAATGAGGCATATAGCCTTTGTGAAGGAAACTTGAATAAGGAAAGTCAACCCGGAGTTGACTATTTGGTTAGAGGGCTCGGAATCGGATTCTGATGATTCGGTTAGTTCCGGGAGGTGATTTGTGACTTATGGGAGCGATCGGAATTTAATTTGGAGGCCCGGTGTAGAAATAGGCTTGAATTGGCTAAGGTTGAATTTTGGCGAAATCCGAACGGTAGGTGAGATTTTGATCCGGGGGTCGGAATGGAATTCCGACAGAGTTGCAGTAGCTTCGTTAGGTGATTTTGGATGTGCCTGCAAAATTTCAGGTCATTCGGACGTCGTTTGGTCGGGTTTTTGATCGAATGTTTAATTCGAAATGTTTTAAGGAATTTAGGCTTGAATTTGATGAGAATTAGGGGTTTTTGTGTTATTAGACGTGTTTTGAGGATTGGAGCAAGTTCAAATAAGGTATTAAGATGTGTTGGTGTGTTTGGATGAGGTCCCGGGGGCCTCGGGGTGTTTTTGGATGGTTAAACGGAAGAAAATTGTGGAAAAATTGCAGGTTGGGATCCTGTTTCTGTTGTTTCCGCTCCTGCGGAATTATGGGCGCAGGAGCGAGTCCGCAGAAGCGGACGAGGGGCGCAGGGGCGCTTGGCTCCGCAGAAGCGGACTCCTTTCCGCTGAAGCGGCATCGCTGGTGCGAGCCAGTGATCGCAGAAGCGGACGAGAAGAAAATGGGAATGGTCCGCAGAAGCGGACATTTGACCGCCTGGGCGAGTCCGCAGAAGCGGACTCTGGAGCGCAGAAGCGGATGTTTCCGCAGAAGCGGAAGTTTCATCGTAGAAGCGGACACGCTTAAGCGGTCCTTTGCTCGCAGAAGCGGAATTGGCCGGCTAGGCCTGGAATCGTTGAAGCGACCCTTTGGTCGCGGATACGGACTTGTAGGAGCGGAAATTCTTCCGCAGAAGCGAAAATCGCTGTAAGTTAAGTGTATCAGAAGTTAGAAAAATTGCAGAACATTTCACACATCTGGGTCTCGGCTTTAGAGGCGATTTGGGCGATTTTGAAGAGAAATTCAAGGGAAATCATCAGGTAATCAACTATGGACTTAAACTATGATTAGTATTGGTAATATTATGCAATTATATCATGAAAATGGAGGAAATTGGGGTAATTTATGGAGGATTTAGCCCTAGGCTTGAACTTTAGAAAATCAAGGTTTTGAATGGCCAAATGGAGTCCGAATTTGGTAAAATTGATATGCTTAGACTCGTATCGAGATGAGGATTCCGAATATGTAACTTTTGTAATTTTTCGACAAGCATGCCGAAAGTCGGGTTTTGACAACTTTGGGAATTTTGATGTAAATCGAGTTGTATTGATTGGGTGTCGTCCCATTGGCCTAATTTGTTGTATTTCTACTGTATTTGATCAGATTCTACGCGTGCGGAGCTTGATTCTCGTGGCAAGGGCATTGCGGAGTAGTCGTCGCGCCGTATTGAGGTGAGTAATAGATGTGGGTGATGACCGGCGGGTTCGAAACCCCGGTATACCACTTTGTGACGCTGTATAGCGGCGAGACACGCACACTCTCGAGAGTGCGGGGTCGATCATGAACTGGAGACTATATATTAGTCCGACCTGTTGATACTGTATTATTGGCTATTCTCGAGCCGTTGAACCCCCTTCTTGGGCGGTTGAGTATACTTGTGGGCCGTGAGCCAGGTTATTGGATCCCGCGAGGATCGTTATCATTGTCTTATCATATAGACATGCTAGTTTACTACTAGTCCGCAGCTATTTTTGTTATTATGCTAATGCCAATCTCTGGAACTTGATATTACTATTTTCCAACTGAAAAATGATAAAAGAGTTTCCAAAAACTACTTTTGAGCCTGTGAGGCTGTATCTGCATATTAGCTGACTAGTAGTGGATCGGGCTGCGCGCCGCAGCGAGATATATGTTGGATCAGACTGTACGCCGCAGTAAATCTCTATGAGATGTGCTTGGGCTGTAGGAGCCCCTCCGGGGTCTGAACCCCCACAGTGAGCACGGGTACCCAAAATTGGAGTCGGCTACGCGCCGTAGCGGTCATATCATGCATTGCATTGCATTTAGCTACATCTGCTAGTTGTTATGCTATTTATTGGTATTTGTTGGTACAGGTACAGTGAATATTGATTCTGTGACAGGGTAGCTGATTATAGCTTTACATAGTGCTTTATTGCGGATTTCTTATCTGCGCTGTCTTACCCTTGTTTATTACCACTGAGTCTGGCAGTACTCATTTTACTCCCTGCACCTTGTGTGCAAATCCAGGTACCTCTCAGCAGTGATCCAGTAGCTGTGCGAGGCGACATCCGTGGGATATACGAGGTAGCTGCAGAGTCCGCAGGACCCGATATTCCTTCCTACTGTCTTTTGATTTTATATTGACATTTCTTTCCGCACTTGGTATCTTGTAAACCTTTATACACTCATGTTCAGTAGAGGCTCATGACTCTTGACCCTTCGGTCTATGGGAGTTAGTATATTTTGGGACTTGGTTTCCCCGTTGTTGGTATAAGTATTACTATTGTTTCATATTTTGAAATGCTTAAATGGGTTAAAGAGAGCTTCTAGCTCCGTTGTTGATATTGATTGGTCGGGCTGGCTTAGCAATGTGCTGGGCGCCATCACGACCGGATTTGGGGTCGTGACAAGTTGGTATCAGAGCCTAGGTTTACTAGGCCTCACGAGTCTTGAGCCGGTTAGTAGAGTCTTGTGGATCGGTACGGGGATGCCTGTACTTATCCTCGGGAGGCTGCGAACCTTTAGGAAAACTTCACTTTCTTGAACTCTGTCGTGCGATCTTGTTGTTCTGAGAACTGAACTTCTATGTTCTATACTCTCGCAGGATGGCGAGAACGCGAGCATCGGGACGAGGTGGACGACCTCCATTGCCACCTGTTAGAGGCCGTGGGCGCGGTCGTGCTAGAGTTAGAGGTAGGGCGGGCTGAGGCAGTGCCGGCTGACCCGCCCGTTGTACCGGTTCAGAGGAGCGGCCCCCGGTGGTTGATGTTCCGGCGGTCCCAAGTTCGGGGCCGGACTATATCTATTGCTATCCATGGTCGTCGGGAGACTCTTGCTCGGATATTATCGGTGTGTTCCGGTTTGGCTCGGGTAGTTTCGGCTACCGCTATCGTAGCGACATCTTAGTCGGGGGTGGTCGGCGGACCCCTGCAGCTCGCACACCCGACCCGGTTGTTCGGGGACTTCGGACGCCGGAGGCGGTCCCCGCTCGGGTGGTTGCACCGGTTATTCCTCCGACTGCACCAGCTCCAGCTCCGAAGCATATGGTTCAGGTTATGTCCGATGACGAGCGAGCGTCGTCTCGAGAGATTTGGTAGACTTCGACCACCCCATTTCGGTGGCGTTGAGGGCGAGGATGCCCGGGGTTTCTTGGATAAGTGTCAGAAGATGCTGCGCGTACGGCTGGTATTCTTGAGTCCGGCGGAGTTTCATTTACTACATTTCAGTTCACCGGTCCCGCATTTGATTGGTGGGAGGAGTTTGAGAGGCGTAGGCTTGCAAGAGCAGCACCTCTCACATGGCAGCAGTTCTCTACTCTCTTTCTAGAGAAATATGTACCTCGGTCTCGTCGCGAGGAGCTACGTCGCCAGTTCGAGTGGTTGATTCAGGGCGACATGTCTGTGACCCAGTATGAGCTTAGATTCACTCGGTTGGCTAGGCATGCCACATGGATGATCCCCACTGATAGGGAGAGGATCGGGAGGTTCATTGATGGCCTCAACTACTCTATCCGTATTCTTATGACCGGCGAGCGAGTTCTGTCATCATCGTTTGAGCAGGTTGATGATATGGCACGCTCCATTGAGGCGGATCGTCGCCGAGAGAGAGGAGCGGGAGGCCGAGAGGCCTCGTGGTTCAGGCGGTTTCGGTGGTGCTCCATCTAGAGGGCATTCCCGGCAGAACCGAGGTCGCTCATCTAAGACCTTCTCATTCGAGCCGCCCGGAGCGGAGCGGAGGTTCTTATGGTCGTGGTCGACGGGGATTTCAGCGGGTCGGTCATCACTTAGTGCCCTCCCGGCCCGAGTGCAACACCTACTTCTCCAGAGGGCACGAGGTGCATGTTATGAGTGTGGTGAATTTGGCCACATGAGGAGACGGTGCCCTCGACTACGTAGGGGCAGGACTCAGCAGAGGGATCGGCCCTCCTCTTCAGCACCATCTCAGCCTAGTAGAGGTGGAGGTCGGTCTTCTCGTGGTCGCCCGAGGGCGAGAGAGATCCGGTGGAGGCCGGGCACGGTTCTATGCACTTCCTGACAGGCGTGATGCAGTTGCCTCCGATGCAGTGATTACAAGCATTATTTATGTCTGTCACGGAGATGCCTCTGTTCTATTTGATCCAGGGTCCACATATTCTTACGTGTCCTCTTATTTTGCACATCATTTGGGTGCGACTCGTAGTAGTCTTGATTTACCCGTTCATGTATCCACCCCCGTGGGTGATACGATTGTTGTGGATCATGTCTATAGATCCTGTGTTATATATATTGGGGGTCTGGAGACCCAGGCAGATTTGTTATTGTTGGGGATGGTGGACTTTGATGTTATATTGGGTATGGACTGGTTGTCTCCGTACCATGCTATATTGGACTCTCATGCTAAGACAGTTACGTTGGCCATTCCTGGTATTTCTCAGATTGAGTGGCGGGGTTCGACCAATTTCGTCCCTAGCCGTGTTATTTCGTTCCTAAAAGCTCAGAAGATGGTTGAAAAAGGGTGTTTATCGTACTTAGCTTTTGTGAGAGATGTGGAGCTGAGTCTCCTAGCATTGATTCTGTACCTGTTGTAAGGGGCTTCCCAGATGTATTCCCCTCAGACCTGCCGGGCATGCCGCCGGACAGGGATATTGATTTTGGCATTGACTTGGTGCCGGGCACTCAGCCCATATCCATTCCTCCTTATCGAATGGCACCAGCTGAGTTGAAAGAACTGAAAGAGCAACTTCAAGAACTTCTGGATAAGGGTTTCATCCGTCCTAGTGTGTCTTTGTGGGGTGCGCCGGTATTATTTGTTAGAAAGAAAGATGGTTCAATGCGAATGTGTATTGATTATAGGCAATTGAACAAAGTGTCAGTGAAGAACAAGTACCCTTTACCGCGCATAGATGATTTGTTTGATCAGTTACAGGGTGCGAGGGTGTTTTCTAAGATCGATCTTCGTTCGGGCTATCATCAGCTGAAGATCGGGGACTCGGATATTATGAAGACTGCATTCAGGACCCGATATGGTCACTATGAGTTTCTTGTGATGTCTTTTGGGCTGACCAACGCCCCAGCAGCATTTATGCATCTGATGAACAGTGTGTTCAAGCCTTATTTGGATTCATTTGTGATTGTGTTCATTGATGACATTCTAGTCTACTCCCGTAGTCAGGAGGAGCATGCTCAGCATTTGAGTATTGTGTTGCAGAGATTGAGGGAGGAGAAGCTATATGCTAAATTCTCCAAGTGCGAGTTTTGGCTCGAGTCCGTAGCATTTCTGGGACATGTGGTGTCTCGTGATGGTATTCAGGTTGATCAGAAAAAGATAGAGGCGGTGCAGAGTTGGCCTAGACCGTCCTCAGCTACAGAGATCAGGAGTTTTCTTGGCTTGGCGGGGTATTATCGCCGGTTTGTTCGGGGATTTTCATCCATTGCTTCTTCATTGACTAAATTGACCCAGAAGGGTGCACCATTCGTGTGGTCGGATGAGTGCGAGGAGAGCTTTCAGAAGCTCAAGACAGCTTTGACCACGGCTCCAGTGTTAGTATTGCCATCAGCTTCAGGTTCATATACCGTTTATTGTGATGCCTCGAGAGTGGGTATAGGTTGTGTGTTGATGCAGGAAGGTAAGGTAATTGCTTATGCTTCTCGGCAGTTGAAGCCACATGAGAAGAACTATCCTGTTCATGACTTGGAGCTAGCCGCCATTGTTCATGCATTGAAGATTTGGAGGCACTATTTGTACGGTGTGTCTTGTGAGGTGTATACCGACCATCGTAGTCTCCAGCACTTGTTCAAACAGAAAGACCTTAATTTGAGACAACGGAGATGGCTTGAGTTGCTGAAGGATTATGACATTACTATATTATATCATCCGGGGAAGGCCAATGTGGTGGCCGATGCTTTGAGCCGGAAGGCGGTCGGTATGGGGAGCTTGGCATATATTCCGGCTGAGGAGAGGCCATTTGCTCATGATGTTCAGGTGCTAGCCAATCGGCTAGTGAGGTTAGATATTTCGGAGCCCAGCAGGGTATTGGCTTGTGTTGTATCTCGGTCATCTCTAGATGATCGTATTCGTGAGCACCAGTATAATGATCCACATTTGGCTGTCCTGAGGGACAGAGTTCAGCATGATGATGCTAGAGATGTCACCATTGATAGTGACGGCGTATTGAGGATGCGGGGCCGGATATGTGTGCCCAATGTTGATGGCCTTCGTGAGTTGATTCTGGAAGAGGCCCATAGCTCGCGGTATTCTATCCATCCAGGAGCCGCGAAGATGTATCAAGATTTGAAACAGCACTATTGGTGGAGAAAGATGAAAATGGACATTGTCGGACATGTAGCACGGTGCCTCAACTGTCAGCAGGTTAAGTACGAGCATCAGAGGCCCGGTGGTGTATTTCAGCGCATTGATATTCCTGGGTGGAAATGGGAGAGGATCACTATGGACTTTGTTACTCGACTCCCTCGGACGGCGAGGAAGTTTGATTCTGTATGGGTGATTGTGGATAGACTGACCAAGTCAGCTCACTTCATTCCAGTTAGTACTACCTACTCATCGGAGCGGTTGGCAACGATTTTTATTCGAGAGATTGTTCGGTTGCATGGAGTCCCAGTGTCTATCATATCCGACAGGGGTACTCAGTTCACTTCTCAGTTTTGGAGAGCATTTCGGCGAGAGATGGGTACGCGGGTTGAGTTGAGTACAACATTTCACCCCCAGACAGATGGACAGTCTGAGCGCACTATTCAGATCTTGGAGGATATGTTGCGAGCTTGTGTGATTGATTTTGGTGGTTCGTGGGATGAGTTCCTACCACTTGCCGAGTTTGCCTACAACAACAGTTATCAGTCGAGTATTCAGATGGCCCCGTATGAGGCATTGTATGGCAGGGCGGTGTAGATCCCCCGTGGGATGGTTTGAGTCTGGTGAGGTTAGATTGATAGGGACCGAGTTAGTCCAGGATGCTTTAGATAGAACAAAGTTGATCCAGGAGAGGCTTCGTACAGCACAGTCTCATCAGAAGAGTTATGCGGACCGTAGAGTTCGAGAGTTGTCTTTCATGGTTGGTGACAGAGTATTGTTGAAGATTTCACCTATGAAGGGTGTCATGAGGTTTGGGAAGAAAGGAAAGTTGAGTCCCGGGTACATTGGTCCTTTTGAGATACTTAGGAGAGTTGGAGAGGTGGCATATGAGTTGGCCTTGCCGCCCAGCTTATCCAGCGTCCATCCAGTATTCCATGTGTCTATGCTCCGGAAGTACATTGGAGATCCGTCTCATGTATTAGATTTCAGTACCATTCAGCTTGATGGTGATCTATCCTATGATGTGGAGCCTATTGCCATTTTGGGACGTCGGGTGAGAAAATTGAGGTCTAAGGAGATTGCATCAGTTAAGGTTCAGTGGAGAGGTCGACCCGTGGAGGAGGCCACTTGGGAGACCGAGCGGGAGATGCGGAGCAGATATCCTCACTTGTTTGAGACTTCAGGTATGTTTCTTGACCCGCTCGAGGACGAGCGTTTGCTTAAGAGGGGAGAATGTGACGACCCGGCCCGTCGTCATGGGAATTACCACCCCGTTATGTTGAAATTGTATGTTTTATGCTTTTATATCGGTGTTAAAGTCTATCGGGTGAGTTAGGAGTGAATTGGATTGAAAATGAGGCATATAGCCTTGGTGAAGGAAACTTGAATAAGGAAAGTCAACCCGGAGTTGACTATTTGGTTAGAGGGATCGGAATCGGATTCTGATGAGTCGGTTAGTTCCGGGAGGTGATTTGTGACTTAGGGGAGCGATCGGAATTTAATTTGGAGGCCCGGTGTAGAAATAGGCTTGAATTGGCTAAGGTTGAATTTTGGCGAAATCCGAACGGTAGGTGAGATTTTGATCCGGGGGTCGGAATGGAATTCCGACAGTTGTAGTAGCTTCGTTAGGTGATTTTGGATGTGCCTGCAAAATTTCAGGTCATTCGGACGTCGTTTGGTCGGGTTTTTGATCGAATGTGTAATTCGGAATGTTTTAAGGAATTTAGGCTTGAATTTGATGAGAATTAGGGGTTTTGGTGTTATTAGACGTGTTTTGAGGATTGGAGCAAGTTCAAATAAGGTGTTAAGATGTGTTGGTGTGTTTGGATGAGGTCCCGGGGGCCTCGGGGTGTTTTCGAATGGTTAAACGGAAGAAAATTGTGGAAAAATTGCAGGTTGGGATCCTGTTTCTGTTGTTTCCGCTCCTGCGGAATTATGGGCGCAGGAGCGAGTCCGCAGAAGCGGACGAGGGGCGCAGGGGCGCTTGGCTCCGCAGAAGCGGACTCCTTTCCGCTGAAGCGGCATCGCTGGTGCGAGCCGGTGATCGCAGAAGCGGACGAGAAGAAAATGGGAATGGTCCGCAGAAGCGGACATTTGACTGCCTGGGCGAGTCCGCAGGAGCGGACTCTGGAGCGCAGAAGCGGATGTTTCCGCAGAAGCGGAAGTTCCATCGCAGAAGCGGAGGCGCTTAAGCGGCCCTTTGCTCGCAGAAGCGGAAGTGGCCGGCTAGGCCTGGAACCGCTGAAGCGACCCTTTGGTCGCGGATACGGACTCGTAGGAGCGGAAATTCTTCCGCGGAAGCGAAAATCGCTGTAAGTTAAGTGTATCAGAAGTTAGAAAAATTTCAGAACATTTCACACATTTGGGTCTCGGCTTTAGAGGCGATTTGGGCGATTTTGAAGAGAAATTCAAGGGAAATCATCGGGTAATCAACTATGGACTTAAACTATGATTAGTATTGGTAATATTATGCAATTATATCATGAAAATGGAGGAAATTGGGGTAATTTATGGAGGATTTAGCCCTAGGCTTGAACTTTAGAAAATCAAGGTTTTGAATGGCCAAATGGAGTCCGAATTTGGTAAAATTGATATGCTTAGACTCGTATCGAGATGAGGATTCCGAATATGTAACTTTTGTAATTTTTCGACAAGCATGCCGAAAGTCGGGTTTTGACAACTTTGGGAATTTTGATGTAAATCGAGTTGTATTGATTGGGTGTCGTCCCATTGGCCTAATTTGTTGTATTTCTACTGTATTTGATCGGATTCTACGCGTGCGGAGCTTGATTCTCGTGGCAAGGGCATTGCGGAGTAGTCGTCGCGCCGTATTGAGGTGAGTAATAGATGTGGGTGATGACCGGCGGGTTCGAAACCCCGGTATACCACTTTGTGACGCTGTATAGCGGCGAGACACACACACTCTTGAGAGTGCGGGGTCGATCATGAACTGGAGACTATATATTAGTCCGACATATATATATTGTGATAATGGCCACTCTTGAGCCGAGGAACCCCCTTCTTGGGCGTTTGAGTATACATGTGGGCCGTGAGCCGGTTATTGGATCCCGCGAGGATCGTTATCATTGTCTTATCATATAGACATGCTAGTTTACTACTAGTCCGCAACTATTTTTGTTATTATGCTAATTCCAATCTCTAGAACTTGATATTACTGTTTTCCAACTGAAAAATGATAAAAGAGTTTTCAAAAACTACTTTTGAGCTTGCGAGGCTGTATCTGCATATTAGCTGACTAGTAGTGGATCGGGCTGCGCGCCGCAGCGAGATATATGTTGGATCGGACTGCACGTCGCAGGAATATCTCTATGAGATGTGCTTGGGCTGTAGGAGCCCCTCCGGAGTCTGAACCCCCACAGTGAGCACGGGTACCCAAAATTGGAGTCGGGCTACGCGCCGTAGCGGTCATATCATGCATTGCATTGCATTTAGCTACATCTCCTAGCTGTTATGCTATTTATTGGTATTTGTTGGTACAGGTACAGTGAATATTGATTCTATGACAGGGTAGCTGATTATAGTTTTACATAGTGCTTTATTGCGGATTTCTTATCTGTGCTGTCTTACCCTTGTTTATTACCACTGAGTCTGGCAGTACTCATTTTACTCCCTGCACCTTGTGTGCGGATCCAGGTACCTCTCAGCAGTGATCCAGTAGCTGTGCGAGGCGACATCTGTGGGATATACGAGGTAGCTGCAGAGTCCGCAGGACCCGATATTCCTTCCTACTGTCTTTTGATTTTATATTGACATTTCTTTCCGCACTTGGTATCTTGTAAACCTTTATACACTCATGTTCAGGTAGAGGCTCATGACTCTTGACCCTTCGGTCTATGGGAGTTAGTATATTTTGGGACTTGGTTTCCCCGTTGTTGGTATAAGTATTACTATTGTTTCATATTTTGAAATGCTTAAATGGGTTAAAGAGAGCTTCTAGCTCCGTTGTTGATATTGATTGGTCAGGGCTGGCTTAGCAATGTGCTGGGCGCCATCACGACCGGATTTGGGGTCGTGACAAAAGAAGAACCTTAAATACTTCTTTCCAATTATAACTGCATGCGGTCAATTACTCGCTTCTACTGTACCGCTTCTGCGTTCAATATTCCGCATCTCTGATAATTGATTATACTCATCCTGCCGCACTACAATCCAATGGCCGCATCTGTGGCTCCGCAAGTGCAGTCCTTCATCTGCATCTGCGGTCCAAGGCCTTTCACAATCTCTCTGCTTCTACGATGTCATTCATGCAACCGCACCTGTGGTTCCCTAGCCGCATGTGTGAAAATACCAGCAACAACAAAATTTGAAATTGCACAGTCCAAACTTTCCCGTTAGCCATCTGAAATCACTCCGAGGCCCCCGGGACCTCAACCAAAAGCACCAATACATTCTAAAACCTCATTCAAACTTTAACCAACCATCAAAACACCTAAAGCAGCACTAACACCATCCAATTACTTCAAATTCAAGCCTAAGTTCTTCTAAAATTTCCAAAATATGCATTTGAATAAAAATCTAACCAAATTGCCTCCCAATGACCCGAAATTTTACACACGCATCCCAAATCACATAATGAAGCTACAGAAACTCTCAGAATTCTATTACGACCCTCGGATCAAAATCTCACATATCAATCGGAATTCGCAAAAATACTAACTTCGCCAATTCAAGCCTAATTCTACACCGGGCCTCCAGAACCACTTTCGATCACACTTCTAAGTCACAAATCATCTCCCGAAGCTAACTAAATTATCAGAAATAATATCTGAGTCCTCTAACGCATAAGTCAATATCCGGTTGACTTTTTCAAACTAAGCCTTTCTTAAAGAGACTAAGTGTCTCATTTCCTAACAAAACCTCTTCGACCAACTCGATCACACAAGGCACGAATAAATGAAGCATAAAGAAGTAGAAAATGGAGAAAACGGAGTGATAATTTATCAGAAGACGGGTCGGTTCGTCATAATTCCACTGTAATTTTAAGGTATAAAAGTTTTAAATGAAAAGAAGAAAAAGAAAAAGGAGAAGGAGGATAAGAAGAAGAAGAAGAAGAAGAAGAAAAACAAATGACAGCATTTCGCTGCTATTTTGTGCATTGAAACAGTGAAACAATGAGAAGAAATAGAAGAAGAAGAGGAAGAAGAAGAAGAAGAATAAGAAGAAGGAGGATGAGGAAGAAGAGAAGGGCACATACCTAGGCTAATAGGAGCCCTGATTGTTTTTCATTTTTATTGTGGGCAGTCACTTAAAAGGCTAAAACACTCGTTATAGTCGCTTCTCGCTTCTGTCGCGTTTCTTGCATTTTTGGCAGAAGCATAGGCTTCTTTTTACATGTTGCGCTTCACAACATAGAAGCGACTTTGTGGCCATCTCACTTCGGTTCTTACTTTAAGTGTTGAAGCAAGTCCTTTTCATAACGCTGCTAATTACTAATAACTAAAACAACATAATATCTATAGTCTATCTCAAGTATGAAGGGCCGGCTTAGCTCAGCGGTAAGCTTGCTTGCCGTGGTGTGTCATGTCACGGGTTCGAATCAACCTCTCTGCAAAGTAGAGGGAAGGCTGCCTAGAGTATTCCCTTCCCTAGACACCCACGAAGTGGGTAATGAACTGGGTCGGCCCTATCTCATAAGTATGTTAGTTGATCCTTTTCATCAAAAGAGTAAGCTTCTAAAACAATAAATTTGCTAATCCCTAGTAACTAAAATAACATAATATCTATAGTTTATCTCAAGTATGTTGGTTGATCCATTTCATCAAAAGAGTAAGCATCTAAAGCAATAAATTTGTGCCAACTATTGCAATAAATGTTGGAGGTCCAGTAGCACTTGCACTTGCATTTTGGGTGTTCATTAATAAATTTAGCTGGTGCCAAGAGACAGATGACTGGAAATAAAGGTGATAAATTTTTTAGACTTTGTGTATATAAATTTATTTTTTATTCCTATAATGCCAAATAAAATTGTGAGCACTTCCAATAATGCTTTGCAAGTTAAATGTTTAAATTAGGAAATTAGAAGTAAAACTTTTACTAAACAGAAAAAGAAAAGCATCAAGCGATGTATTAAAACAGTGTTTTAATCAGTAAAAAGTAATTTTATTAAACAGAGCAATAAGTAGGTGTTGTGCTGCTACAAATAAAAGTAGTTATATTTATTACTAAATCTGAAGCTTGGTAAAAACGGTTTAGCATATTGATAGCATCCTTAATATATTCATTCTTGTATCATAAAGATAATAATGTAAGGCACTTGTATATATCTAATCATACTGATTGACTCTCCTATGCTTTTAAAAATCCTAACATCAAACTGCTAAACAACCAAAACCATACAATAACAGGTACTGTCCGAAATAGAGACAAAAAACCAATAAGACTAAGGTCTAGAATATTAGATTATCTTGAGTTTCTTCAGTCAAATTTAGCTTAAAAATTTAGAATCGGTATGAAATTTTTGTGAACTCACCGTGTCAACTAAGCATGTTACATACAAATGTTATCCAGCTGTAAAATATTATAGTTAAATGTCTAAATTAGGAAACTAGAAGTAAAATTTTTGCCACTAAGCGTCCTAGAGATGTCAAAACTCCGTATAAGACAGAATACAACTTAGATGATTGAAATTCCAATAGCTTTATGTCAGTTGGCGTCGAGGATTTTGAGAAAACCTAACATAAGTTGTTATTTTACAGGTTAAAATTTGATTTGTGATAATTAAACTAACCTCGTATTGCAGCAATATATTCCAACTATAGTAGTATCCAAAAATCAGAGGTAAAAACTAGACTTAATCGCATTCAGAAATAGCAACAAAAAGTGGCTTTAGTGCATCCCAAAATGGTAGCAAAAGATCTTCCACTGGAAAAAGCACTAACAAATGACACTTGTTTAAGTTTTTTGGCTTTTTTGCATAATAAAACTTCATATTAATTATAAGAGGGAAAGAAATTTCAAATACCTTTCAAGAGTTTTTCGGAAGAGGAATTTTTATTTCCACCTTATGTTTGTTGTAGGAAGTATTTCCTTTGTTGGTTGTGTGTGAGTGCTACTCTTGTTCCCCTATAGCAACATGCTTAATTTTTCATTTTGTTCCTTCTGCAACATCTTTGATGGTGGATGGCATTTGTGAAGTCAGATTGCCTTTGGCCATGAAAGACAAAATGACCAACTTTTCCGAGAAAGCAATGTCATCCACATAAAGCAGAAAAAGGACAATACCTGATGTCGACCTCCTTATAAATAATGAATGAACCGATTTACTTATTTGAAAATCGGCTCCTTCCTCTACACCTATTTCGGCTCTTATATATGCTGCTGTCACAGGTCGGTCAAATTGTCTGCGAGTACATAAATTGCTTGAATAGAGGTTATGGACTCTTCTTTGCTAGAAGTAATTCTTTTTTGTAAAGAACCTATTTCGGTACTCAGGTTGGGTTGATAGCCCACAGCGAAAGGTCTTTTTATAATAAACGTTGGTTACATTTCTTTATGTTATTTTTACCAATAACCGGTTATGGATGAGTGCTCTTGGAGTAGCCGGTCTAGCCCTGAACCTACGTGCCTATGACTTCGTTTCTCAGAAAATTAGCGCAGCTCATTACTAAACTTGTTGAAGAGATGAAATATAACAAAGGTATTGAATCGATCATCAGAAAAAGAATTAGGCCAAAAAATATGATACATTCTGGGAAAATCAAACTTCCGTCGAAGAGAAGCAAATGAGAGGATTTCATAAAAATTCTCATAGAATTGAGAATGAAGATTTCATTCTGTACATGGTAGATCATGAATTAGTAACTACTTCCAATTTCCAAAAAAATTCCATGGCACTGTATCATGGTTTTTTGTAAAAAGCTTTTTCATTTGAATGTTAAATATTTTGCTAGTGAGTTTCCTTTGCGCATTCACAAGAGGTGGTAGTTCTTTCTAGAAAAATAAGATAGGTTATTCATGTGTGAGAGGAGGCTCAAATTGAAGAACATAGTTGTTTGTAATTTTTTTAGGTTAACAATGTATATTCACATTTCATATATTATAGAGCTCTTCCGAATTTAGAAGTAATATGTTTTTCGCATGCTCATCAGAAATAGTCATTATTGTAATATGTTAGGACCCCGACTTTCGAACATCAGGCATGGTGCGGCTGTGGCAAGGATTTGGGCGTGATGGCCTTACCATTGGCCTACGTGCGGCTGGAACGATCATGCAGGCAACAGGCTGTTATGAAAAAGTATCGGCCAAGACCTTGGCATGGGCGAGGCATGGTTGGCAAAGGCTTGAGAAGGCAACGTGGTTGAATCTGGGCGGCATGGCACGGCATGCACGCCAAAAACCAGTCGGATGGCACGTTTCGTTTGCGGCAACTAAGTGTGGGCTAAGATAAATCAATGCGGGAATACGGAATGATGGTGATGGCTTTCAATATCCAAGGCAAGGCTATGTAAAGGAAAATACAAGAAATGGCATGAGGGAAACAAAGGTTGGCACAAATAAGGCAGGAACAAGGCCAAGGCAGTGCTTGGGCGGCAGCGGCACCGGGCGTGTGCGGGAAAGCTGTGGCAGCGAGTTGTGGGCGAGACATTGGTGCAGAGCAATGTTCAAGCAAGCTAAGGCATGGCACAGAGCATGCCTTGGGCGAGATGTAGCTGGCCAAGTGAGAGAAGCACATGCCATGCACATGGAAAGCGATTGGCGGTTACCTTATTTTGTGGCCATGATCTCCCATGATCTGCCATGACTAGATAATGCTTGTATAGTATATCATTTCGTGATTATTATGGCCTAAGTAGTTGGGGATGTCAACTACAAGTTAGGAACAAGATTTAATCTTAGCCGGATAAGTGTAAAAGCTGTAGGCAATGTGTTTCATGTGCCGCCAAGTCTTAAGGCTGCATATATGTTATAAATAGGGCCTTTGTGACTTAGGCAGAAGGAGTAATGTGAGGTATGTGAGAATATGCAATCTCGTGCATAGAAGGCTAGAATATGCAGTTTCGCGCATAGGAGAGAATATGCAATTTCATGCATTTAGAGTAGAATATGCAGTTTTGTGCATAGAAGGCAGAAATATATGAGGTATGCAAGAATATGCAGACTCGTGCATAGAAGGCTAGAAGATGCACTTTTGTGCATAGAGAGCAGAATATGTAGTTTTGTGAATAGAGGAAATAAGAGTGGAATTTCGTGTGAAGTTCTAACTGGGAAACAAGAAAGAAACATGAGGGTTTCTAGTGTTTCAAAAGGGGCTAAGGCTGGGCATTGGGCAGGTCTTAGTGTTGGCCAAGAACGACTTGTGTTCTTGCCAAAAGTGAGGGTCCTTTGTATATTTTCAATATTAATGCAAATGTTGGGAAATTGTTCTCGTATATACTGGTGTTTTTAAATTCTTGTGTTGTTGCCTAAGTTTTGTTTGATCCAAAATTGTTGCCGTGTGAAAATTGGCCAATGGCTGTAAAGGAAAGGCTGAGTCAAGCAGCGAACTTGACTGCCGCGCGGGTGAGATTTCTAGTTGATCAAAAATGCCCCCGTGACAACTGGTATCAGAGCCAGGATGGCCAAGAAGGTGGTCGAGCCAGGTTGGCCAAGAAGGTGGCCAGACCAGGTTGACCAAGAAGGTTGGAGCAGGTTCGTGGCAGTGGCAAGACGATTAGTGGCAAAATTCGTGGGAATAGTTGAGCACAGTGAGGGACAAAATCCATGGACGCAAGTGTTAATGTAGCCAAAGGGGCTGGGAATGGAAACAACCTCTTGGGGATAATTAACCAAGATGGCTCAACGAGGACATCGATTTCAAAGGGTGCGGGTGGTTTGTTAGGACCCCGACTTTTGAACATCGGGCGTGGTGCGGCTGTGGCATGGATTTGGGCGTGATGGCTTTTCCATTGGCCTACGTGCGCGCGAAAACATCATGCAGGCAACGGGCTGTTATGAACAAGTATTGGCCAAGACCTTGGCATGGGCAATGCGTGGTTGGAAAAGTCTTGAGAAGGTAGAGTGGTTGAAGTTGGGCGGCATGGCACGGCATGCGCGCCAAAAACCAGTCAGATGGCTCGTTTGGTTTGCGGCAGCTAAGTGTTGGCTAAGATAAATCAATGCGGGAATGCAGAATGATGGTGATGGCATTCAATAGCCAAGGCAAAGCTATGTGAAAGAAAATACAAGCAATGGCATGAGGGAAACGAAGGTTGGCACAAACAAGGCAAGAACAAGGCCAGGGCAGTGCTTGGGCGGCAGTGGCGCCGGGCGTGTGCGGGAAAACTGTGGCAGCGGGTTGGGGCGAGACATTGGTGCAGAGCAATGTTCAAGAGAGCTAAGGCATGGCACAGAGCATGCCTTGGGCGAGATGCAGCTGGCCAAGTGAGAGAAGCACATGCCATGCACATGGAAAGTGGTTGGCGGTTACCTTATTTTGTGGCCATGATCTCCCATGATTTGCCATGACTAGATAATGCTTGTATAGTGTATCATTTCATGATTATTATGGCCTAAGTAGTTGGGGATGTCAACTACAAGTTAGGAACAAGATTTAATCTTAGCCGGACAAGTGTAAAAGTTGTAGGCAATGTGTATCATGTGCTGCCAAGTCTTAAGGCTTTCTATATGTTATAAATAGGGCCTTTGTGACTTAGGCAGAACGAGTAATGTGAGGTATGCGAAAATATGCAATCTCGTGCATAGAAGGCTAGAATATGGTGTTTCGTGCATAGGAGAGAATATGAAGTTTCGTGCATAGAGAGCAGAATATTCAGTTTTGTGCATAGAAAGCAAAAATATATGAGGTATGCAATAATATGCAGACTCGTGCATAGAAGGCTAGAAGATACAGTTTCGTGTATAGGAGAGAATATGCAGTTTCGTGCATAGAGAGCAGAATATGCAGTTTTGTGCATAGAGGGCATAAGAGTGGAATTTCGTGTGAAGTTCTAAGTGGGAAACAAGAAAGAAACGTGAGGGTTTCTAGTGTTTCAAAAGAGACTAAGGCTGGGTATTGGGCAGGTCTTAGTGTTGGCCAATAACGACTTGTGTTCTTGCCAAAAGTGAGGGTCCTTTGTATATTTTCAATATTAATGCAAAGGTTGGTAAATTATTCCGGTATATGCTGGTGTTTTTAAATTCCTGTTTTGTTGCCTAAGTTTTGTTTGAGCCAAAGTTGTTGCCGTGTGAAAATTGGCCAATGGCTGTAAAGGAAAGGCTAAGTCAAGCAGCGTACTTGACTGCCACACGGGTGTGGTTTCTGGTTGATCAAAAATGCCCCTGTGACAACTGGTATCAGAGCCAGGTTGGCCAAGAAGGTGGCCGAGCCGGGTTGGCCAAGAAGGTGGACAGACCAGGTTGGCCAAGAAGGTCGGAGCAAGTTCGTGGAAATGGCAAGACGATTAGTGGCAAAATTCGTGGTAATAGTTGAGCATAGTGAGGGACAAAATCCATGGACGCAAGTGTTAATGTAGCCGAAGGTGCTGGGAATGAAAACAACCTCTTGGGGCTAATTAACCAAGATGGCTCGACGAGGACGTCGATTTCAAAGGGTGCGGGTAGTTTGTTGGGACCCCGACTTTTGAACATCGGGCGTGGTACGGCTGTGACAAGGATTAGGGCGTGATGGCCTTGCCATTGGCTTACGTGCGGGTGAAACGATCATGCAGGCAACGGGATGTTATGAACAAGTATTGGCCAAGCCAATGGCATGGGCAAGGCGTGGTTGGCAAAGGCTTGAGAAGGCAGAGTGGTTGAAGTTGGGCGGCATGGCACGGCATGCGCGCCAAAAACCAGTCGGATGGCACATTTGGTTTGCGGCAGCTAAGTGTGGGCTAAGATAAATCAATGCGGGAATGCGGAATGATGGTGATGGCGTTCAATAGCCAAGGCAAGGCTATGTGAAAGAAAATGCAAGCAATGGCATGAGGGAAACGAAGGTTTGCACAAACAAGGCAGGAACCGGGCCAAGGTAGTGCTTGGGCGGCAGCGGTGCTGGGCGTGTACGGGAAAACTGTGGCAGCGGGTTGCGGGCGAGACATTGGTGCGGAGCAATATTCAAGCGAGCTAAGGCATGGCACAGAGCATGCCTTGGGCGAGATGCAGCTGGCCAAGTAAGAGAAGCACATGCCATGCACATGGAAAGCGGTTGGCGGTTACCTTATTTTTTGGCCATGATATCCCATGATCTGCCATGACTAGATAATGCTTGTATAGTGTATCATTTTGGGATTATTGTGGCCTATGTAGTTGAGGATGTCAACTACAAGTTAGGAACATGATTTAATCTTAGCCGGACAAGTGTAAAAGTTGTAGGCAATGTGTGTCATGTGCTGCCAAGTCTTAAGGCTACCTATATATTATAAATAGGGCCTTTGTGACTTAGGCAGAAGGAATAATGTGAGGTATGCAAGAATATGCAATCTCGTGCATAGAAGGCTAGAATATGCAGTTTCGTGCATAGGAGAGAATATGCAGTTTCGTGCATAGAGAGCAGAATATGCAGTTTTGTGCATAGAAGGCAGAAATATATGAGGTATGCAAGAATATGCAGACTCGTGCATAAAAGGCTTGAAGATGCAGATTCGTGCATAGGAGAGAATATGCAGTTTCGTGCATAGAGAGCAGAATGTGCAGTTTTTTGCATAGAGGGCATAAGAGTGGAATTTCGTGTGAAGTTCTAAGTGGGAAACAAGAAAGAAACGTAAGGGTTTCTAGTGTTTTAAAAAGGGCTAAGGCTGGGCATTGGGCAGGTCTTAATGTTGGCCAAGAACGACTTGTGTTCTTGCCAAAAGTGAGGGTACTTTATATATTTTCAATATTAATGCAAAGGTTGGGAAATTGTTCCCGTATATGCTGGTATTTTTATATTCATATTTTGTTGCCTAAGTTTTGTTTGAGCCAAACTTGTTTCCGTGTAAATATTGGCCAAGGACTATAAAGGAAAGACTGAGTCAAGCAGCGGACTTGACTGCCGCACGGATGTAATTTCTGGTTGATCAAAAACGCCCCGTAACAGTGAGCATAGTTAAGTCTGTAGTCACAGCCCGTGACGATGTTTGGAAAACTTAGTGATATTTCTAGATGATGTACTGCCTTTTTTTTTTTTGTTCTACGAATTACTTCCTGCTTATAACTTCCTAGTTTGTGAGTGAAAAATGTTATATAAATCCTACTTGTAAAAGGTAGAGAGTAGATCAAAAATTTGTAGCCATTTGTTTTCTCTCTACATATTTTTGTTTAAGATGTTTCACAACATATTTAATGTGAACAAGCTCCATTATATTTTCCATATGATAGATAGTGAGCTTTCAATTGCATTTTTCTATTTCTTTAAAAATAATTATGTTTGTAGTTGTTTGTCGTTATGCATCTGATTGGGCATTATTGGAAGCATAAACATTTGTGTGGGCAATAAAATAAGTAGCTGAACAAAAATCTCTTGATATTTCACCTTTACAGGAAATTCGTTATTTTATACTATATGGATATCCATGAAAATCACTTGGCACTGTAGCAACTGCAATGACGGAAGGAAACATCTGGTTTTAACATCTGGTTTTGGTTTTAACAAAAGGCAGACAAGACACAATAGTATAAGAATTCAAAGAAGAGTTGGAGCTATACCATTTGGTAGTGTTTTACGAAGTTTACAGAAGGGAAGATAGGTCCTTGACTGGCCTAAGACACAATTTATGTTACTAATTAGACTATTTTACATTGGTTCAAAATATTTCGGACAATATAATATAAAAAAATAGATGATTGTATGTTGTTATCTTGGAAAGCCATCAATTTTACTTGCCTTTGTTTGATTTCCATTTTTCATTATTTTGCTCAAGTTATTTCGTTTAATTCATATAGCTCCTTTTGTTTCTGTTGGTATGTAGCCTTTCATCTAACTTGTAGCCGTAGGACTATGAATGATAACAAGAACTATCTCTAATCACGTTTTAGGCTGGCTTCTATACTCATTAAGAAGTTGGCAAATGATTCTTGTCTTTTCCATCTTTTAGTTCTCCTCTTTTGGTTTCTGTTGGAGGGGGAAAAAGCAAGTAGGTAAACTCAAAATGGTACTGAGCTTCCGGGTGTGTTTGGTTTCCATGGAAAATGAGTGATTTTATCACTTATTTTCTTTTGTTTGGTTGGTAAGCGGAAAATATTTTTCGGAAAATATTTTCTATGTTTGGTTAGAGAGTAAAAGATAGTTTTTTTAGAAAAATATTTTTTTTGCAACTCTCCTACGCCTCCCCCTCCCACCTCCCCCACCCCTCCCCTTCCCGAAGTCTCTAAAAATTGACACAATCTAAAGGAACTAATGTGATGCTTTACTTTTTAACGCAAAAATCGCGTATTTTCGAATCGATAAATTTATAATTTCTAAACTCGTAAACTTCCGAACTCATAATTTTGGAACTTGTAAAATATTGAGTCTTTAAATGATAAATAATAAAATTAAAAACTAAAAAATATATTTTAAAATTTTGGGGGGGGGCTGGGGTGTGGGGTGGGGCTGGGGTGGGGGGCAGTAAATCGAAAAAAAAATTAAATTACAAAAAAAAGTAATTTTTTTTGTGTCGGGGGGTGTGGGGGAGGGTGGGGGGAGGGGTAGGGGTTGGGGGTGGGTGGTGCAAAAAAATAAGAAAACATAAATTTAAAATTATAGAAAAAAAAAATTAAGGTAAAAGAAATTTTTTTTGCGGGGTGGGGTGGAGGGGTAGTAGGGTGGATGGTAACGGAAAAACTGAAATTTTTCTAAAAAAAAACTGTTTTTTGGAGAGGGGGTGGGGTGGGTTGGTGAGGGTGAGAATGGTTGAGAAGGAGCTTTGGAAAATGTTTTCCCTTCTTTTGATAAGGAAAACATTTTCCTCCAATTGGAGAAAAATGAATTGATAAGGAAAATATTTTCCTCCAATTGGAGAAAAATGAATTGATAAGGAAAATATTTTCCAAAACATTTAAGTCAACCAAACATGGGAAAATTGGAAAACATTTTCCAGAAAATGTTTTCCTTCATACCAAACACACCCTCTATCATTTAGAATCAAATACAATCTTTATATTTTGAAGTATAACGGCAGTTTTTTAAGCTTGTTCTAATCTAAAGGATTAATAAATGATTGTTATCCACGGATATATATCAATTACAACTGAGTCAATGACATATACTTTATTTAGTAAGGAGGTTTTGTCTTTGAAAAAAATTACTAAAGGACCAAATTTCACACATATGGGACTCTAACAACAAATATTTTGAAGAAGACAATAGGCGAGTCCATAAAAAAAGGGATTAAGTTGTTCAGCCGGGAAATCTTAGTAATCCCTTAACTATCCCCCCCCCCCCCCTTCTCTTCCAACTAACTATGTATTAGTTTTTTATTTAAAGCTGTTCAACGCGACTCTGCTAAACATAAATGGCTTTGAGCCAAAAAAACTACTTCATCATGATGTTTACAAACCCACCATGTTTGGATAAGATCGGATAACGGAAATGATTGTTTGATAAGAAACAGATTTATTCGACTTGTTTATTTACAAGATTATACGAGTATTTTTTCTTTTTATAAATATTAAATTCGAATTCTATGCATTGGCAGTATAAGAATATGTACAAAGTGTTTAAATGTCAAAATATTTTCTCCTCCCACGTCGGTTGGAAAGTGAAGTTGGGGATTTTCCCCTATAAAAGAAAGTCTAATGTTTAGGATTTAAACATACATTTTATTTGTTTTCTTATCTTCTTAAGGCATTTGTATCTTCTCTCTTTAGTATTATTTCACTTGTATTTTTGGAGTGAAATAAAATATTGGTTGTGTCCGAGGAGTAGGCAAAATTAGCCGAACCTCATAAATTCTGGTATTCTTTTTATTGTTATTTTATTGTCTTATTTATTATTTGGTGGCTGCCATAATTTTTTGTATAGTAGTTGTGACTCATTCACACTATATACATTTGGCTTCCACAACAATTGGTATCAGAGCCAAGATAATGTCTAAGTATGCTCTGTGGTTGCAGCGTAGTCTGACCTTCCACATCAGAAAAGATTTATCTTGGTAACTGAGTCAAGGTTCTGTCTCAGTATGCTCTGTGGTTGCATCTTAGTCTGATCTTCCACATCAGAAAGAAAATAATCTTGATTTGTATTGTCGGCTATTAAATAATATTTGTGTCAAAGATGGGAGACAATAAGCAAGAAGAATTTACATCAAATGTCAACAATACACCATCATTGGCATCTTTGCTTATGACAAGAATTGTATCAAATGCGAAATTTGCAGTAGAAATTTTTGACGGGTCCGGACATTTTGGGATGTGGCAAGGAAAGGTTCTAGATGTCCTTTTTCAACAAGGGCTAGATCTTGCTATTGAAGAAAAGAGACCAGATGGTATTGGAGAAGAAGATTGGATAATTATCAACCGTGTTGCTTGCGGTACCATTCGATCCTACCTTGCTAGAGAGCAAAAATATCCATACACAAAGGAATTTCCGCAAGTAAATTATGGAAAGCACTGGAGGATAAATTTTTGAAGAAAAACAGTCAAAATAAATTGTACATGAAGAAAAGACTGTTTCAATTCACATATGTTCTTATTACCACAATCAATGAACATATCACCAGTTTTAATAAGTTAGTCACAAATTTACAAAATATGGATACAACTTATGATGATGGTGACTTGGCCTTGATGTTGTTGGCGTCACTTCCTGATGAGTACGAACACCTTGAAACTACTCTACTCCATGGAAATGACGAAGTTTCTCTCAGAGAAGTTTGTTCGGATTTATACAGCTATGAACAAAGAAAGCGAGAAAAACAGAAGGGCGGAGAAGGAGAATCACTATTTGTGAGGGGTCGTCCTCAAAATCAAACGAGGGCAAGAAAAGGAAGATCTAAGTCAAGATCTAAACCCAGCAAAGAAGAATGTGCTTTTTGTCGAGAAAAGGGGCACTGGAAGAAAGACTGTCCGAACTTGAATAATAAGGCCAAACATAACAATGGAAAGGCCATTATGGATTCAAATGTAGCTGATTGTGATGATTCGAATTTCTTATAAGTTACAATGGAGCCGTCAACGTCATCAGACATATGGTTGATGGACTCTGCTTGTAGCTATCATATGTGTCCCAATAGGGATTGGTTCGTGGACTTTCAAAAAGGAGAATATGGTGTCGTCCAAACAACGGATAACAGCCCTCTTACCACATATCGAATTGGTTCAATGTGATTAAGGAACCATGGTGGAATGACCAGAACACTAACACAAGTTCGATATGTACCAGGTTTAAAGACAAATCTCATCTCTGTGGGAGCCCTAGAATCAAAGAGTTCAAAATTATTGCAGAAAATGGAGTGATGAGAGTATGCTCTGGTGCGCTAGTGGTAATGAAAGCCAATCGGAAGAACAATAACATGTACCATTATCTTGATAGTAAAGTTATTGGGACAGCGACAGTAATGTCCAGTGATGACAAAGAGGCAGAAGCAACCAGGCTATGGCACATCGCTTGGGACATACTAGAGGAAAATCCTTGAAAACTTTATCAGATCAAAGATTGTTAAAGGGAGTAAAGCTTGCAATTTGGAGTTTTGCGAGCATTGTGTCAAAGGGAAACAAACAAGGGTTAAATTTGGTACATGCATCCATAATACTAAAGGCATTTTGGATTATGTACACTCTGATATTTGGGGTCCTTCCAAAACACCTTCATTAGTGGGAAGCACTATTTTGTAAACATTGTTGATGATTTTTCTCGAAGAGTATGGGTGTATACTATGAAGAGCAAATATGAAGTGCTGGAAATATTTCTCAAATGGAAGACGATGGTGGAGAATCAAACAGGCAGGAGGATCAAGTGTATTCGCACAGATAATGGAGGTGAATACAAAAATGATCATTTCAATAAGGTTTGTGAAAATGATGGCATCATCCGACACTTCACTGTCAGACATACACCACAACAGAATGGAGTGGCAGAACGCGTGAATCAGACCTTTCTAGAGAAGGTACGGTGTATGTTGTCCAATGCTGGCTTAGGCAAAGAATTTTGGGTTGGGGCAATTACATATGCATGCCACATCATTAATCGTCTAGCATCTACTGTTATTGATGGCAAGACACCATTTGAAAAATGGTATGGAAAGCATGTTGCACATTATGACTTTTTGCACGTGTTTGGCTCAACTGCATATTATCATGTGACAGAGTCAAAATTGGATCCAAGGGAAAAGAATGCTATTTTTATGGGGATTACTTCTGGAGTCAAATGATATCGTTTATGGTGTCCTATGACAAAGAAAGTAATATTCAGCAGGGATGTTACCTTCGATGAATCTGCTTTGGTAAACAAGGTAACAAATGAAGATATCAAACAAGATGATGGTGTTTCTAAGCAGGTGGAGTTTAAGAAAAAATTTATTTTTCCTACACAAGAAACATAGAAGGAAATAAATGAAGATTATCCTCTAGAAGGAGAGCCAGTAGAGGAGATTCGAACTCAGGAACCTCAACAACAACTTGAATCAATAGCAACCAACAGGCCAAAAAGGAAAATAATAAAACATGTTCGTCTCATAGAGACAGTTGCTTGTGCGACCGCAATTGCAGCTGATGATGTTCCTATCACTTATAATGACGCAGTCCAAAGTTCAGAAGAAGATAAGTGGAGGCTTTCCATGAATGATGAAATATAGTCCCTTCATCAGAATCATACATGGAGATTGGCCAATCTCCCGAAGGGAAAGAAAGCAATTGGGTGCAAATGGGTATTTGCAAAGAAAGAAGGATTTCCTAACCAAGTAGATGTTCGCTACAAAGCAAGATTGGTGGCTAAGGATATGCTCGAAAGGAGGGAATTGATAATAATGAAGTGTTTTCTCCATTTGTAAAATATTCCTTCATTAAAATTATGTTAGATTTGGTAGCACAGTTGGATTTGGAACTAGTTCAGATGAATGTAAAAACTACATTTTTTACATGGAAACTTGGATGAGGAAATCTACATGACTTAGTGTAACGACCCGGCCGGTCATTTTTGAAATTTACACCCCGATCCCTAATTAACTATTTTCCCTAAGTTCATTTCTCTATTTTGGTTTGCCGGGATGTTCGGTTCTAGAATTCGGAGTGTTTTGGGACACTTAGTCCCTAAATGAGAGCTTAATAGTTGAGAAATGGTTCGTATTTGTAACAATGTTAAGATGACCTTGGAACGGAAATCCGATGGTTCCATTAGCTCTGTTAGGTGATTTCGGGGTTAGGAGCATGTTCGAAATGTATTTTGGAGATCCGTAGTTCATTTAAGCTTGAAATGCCAAAGTTTGAAATTTTTGAAAATCTGGTCGTTAGGTGAGATTTTGTTCCAGTAGTTGGAATGGAATTCCGACCGTTGTAGTAGCTTTGTTAGGTGATTTTGGATATGTCTACAAATATTCAGGTCATTCGAACATTGTTTGGTCGGGGTTTTGATAGAATGTAGGTGTCGAAAGTTTTGGTTGAAACTTGGGCTTGAATCCGCCATGATTTGATGATTTTTGCATTTAATGATATGTTGTTATGATTGGAACAAGTTCGTATCGTGATTTGGAGAAGGTTGGTGGTTTTGGTTGAGGTCCCGGGGGCCTCGGGGGTGTTTTTGGGGGTCAAACGGACCATTTTGAGTTGATGAAACAGGTCAAATTTGTTGTCATGAGCGTTGCAGACGATTGCTCTATGCGATCGCAATAGGGTGATGTGATCGCACAGAAGGCTTGGGAGGAGGTTCAGATTTGTTCTATGAGATCGTGTAATGGGTGATACAATCGCATAGTTGTGAAGGTTTGTTCTCTGCGATCGCTGAGGGTACTATGCGATCGCATAGTGTAAAGGTTAAGGGTCCCAGGGTCATATTTTTGTTCAATGCGATCACGGATACTGGTATGCGATCGCATAAGGCTGTTTTATAAATCAATGTGATCGTATGTGAGGTGTGCGATCACATAAGGTAAAATTTAAAGTCAGAAAAGTTTGTTCTATGCGATCGCATAGAGTATTTCACTGGGCAGACAGAATCAGTTATAAGAATTTCATTCGCGAGGGTTTACCATTGTTACAAAAACTCAAGCTAGGGAGCTCGATTTTCGAGTGCTTTTCAGAGACTATTGTTGGGTAACGATTTCTTATGCCCTTTTGATTATTATTCACCAATATAAACTCAAATTATTCCTTTAATTTCGGATTTTGGGTGTAATTTGGGGTAAGTTTCTTAGAACAAACTTTGATGATTTGGAGGGGCAAATGAACTCCGATTTCGATAAATTTTATATGGTTAGACTCGTGAGAGTACGAGGTTTCTGAAAACATAAAAATATTTCAATTCCAAGCCGATGCTTGGAGGGGTATTTTTGTCATTTTAACCCATTTTCGTGTCGTAGCTTTAGTTTTATCAGTGTAATTAGTTACTTGCGATGTTACTTATACAATGTAATTGGTTTGAATAGATTTGGGCCACTCGAAGTTGGATACTTGTGACAAGGGCATTATTTCTTAGCTGTTTTGTACCGGATTTGAGGTAAGTGGCTTGTCTAACTTTGTGTGGGGGATCTTTTCCCCTATGATATATTATGTGTTGATTTAAATGCCTTTTACGTGGGGTGATGGTCGTGTACTTGCGCAAATTGTTGAAAATCCCACTTTACTTGAATTGCTCAATAAGTGTTATCTCTGTTATTTGATTGGTTTAATTGCAAGATTTATCCTGTGTGAGCAAGGGAAGCATGATTAGATAGGATTAACTGTCTAAATGCCTACTTATCTTAATGGAATTTCCTAGAACATGTTGAGACTGGATTTAATTGTTAATGGTAGCAGTGTATTTCATTTCTCTCTGTGTTTTCTCTTATTTGATTGTGTTTATGTTCTGTAGACTGCAAGTTCAATTCCTGGAGATCCGTGCTACTGAGATAAAGGACTGCAGGTTCAATTCCCGGAGATCCTGTGATACTGATATAAAGGACTGCAGGTTCAATTCCCGGAGATCCTATGATGCTGATATAAAGGATTGTGGGTTCAATTCCTGGAGATCCTGGCTACGGATATATATATATGGACTGCGGGTTCGATTTCAGGAGATCCTGAGCTGTTGAGTATAAATGGACAGCGGGTTTGTAACGACCCGGCCCAACATCGTAGATATTGTCCGCTTTGGGCCACGCCCGCACGGATTTGGTCCTCCTCCAGCCCAAGACTGGGGAAAACGCATCTACCAATGTTGTCCAAGGCCTCTACTTAACTAGCTTAGGACTCCCTCTCAATTCCGATGTGGGATATTTGGAGAACTACAGTGCCTGTTCCAGGAACCACTGTACTCCGCCCACCAACAAAGATTAAACATCCTCGTTGAGATTACCCAGCACATCGTACTTAGAGAGTCGGCTCTGATACCAATTGTAACGACCCGGCCCAACATCGTAGATATTACTTTTTTTTTGTAATTTAAATTTTTATTTTTTTCGATTTACTGCCACCCCCCCTCCCGCCCCAGCCCCACCCCCCATAGCCCCCCCTCCCCGAAAAAAAATTTAAAATATATTTTTCAGTTTTTAATTTAAATTTTTATTTTTTTTCGATTTACTGCCACCCCCCCCCCCCCCCCCCCCCCCCCCCCCCCCCGAAAAGTTTTAAAATATATTTTTCAGTTTTTAATTTTATTAGTTATCATTTAAAGACTCAATATTTTACAAGTTCCAAAATTATGAGTTCGGAAGTTTACGGGTTTAGAAATTATAAATTTACCGATTCGAAAATACGCGATTTTTGCGTTAAAAAGTAAAGCATCACATTAGTTCCTTTAGATTGTGTCAATTTTTAGAGACTTCGGGAAGGAGGGAAGTGGGGGGTGGAAGGGGGAGGGGTAGGAGAGTTGCAAAAAAAAAAATTCTAAAAAAATTATTTTTTACTCTCTAACCAAACATAGAAAATATTTTCCGGAAAATGTTTTCCACTTACCAACCAAACAAGAGAAAATAAGTGATAAAATCACTCATTTTCCATGAAAACATTTTCTAGGAAAACATTTTCCATGGAAAACATTTTCCTTCATACCAAACACACCCTAAGCGTCCTAGAGATGGCAAAACTCCGTATAAGGCAGAATACAACTTAGATGATTGAAATTCCAATAGCTTTATGTCAGTTGGCGTCGAGGATTTTGAGAAAACCTAACATAAGTTGTTATTTTACAGGTTAAAATTTGATTTGTGATAATTAAACTAACCTCGTATTGCAACAATATATTCCAACTATAGTAGTATCCAAAAATCAGAGGTAAAAACTAGATTTAACCGCATTCAAAAATAACAACAAAAAGTGGCTTTAGTGCATCCCAAAATGGTATTTGGATAGATGTTCCACTAGAAAAAGCACTAACAAATGACAGTTGTTTAAGTTTTTTGGCTTTTTGCATAATAAAACTTCATATTAATTCTAAAAGGGAAAGAAATTTCAAATACCTTTCAAGAGTTTTTCGCAAGAGGAATTTTTATTTCCACCTTATGTTTGTTGTAGGAAGTATTTCCTTTGTTGGTTGTGTGTGAGTGCTACTCTTGTTCCCCTATAGCAACATGCTTAATTTTTCATTTGCTTCCTTCTGCAACATCTTTGATGGTGGATGGCATTTGTGAAGTCAGATTGCCTTTGGCCATGAAAGACAAAATGACCAACTTTTTCGAGAAAGCAATGTCATCCACATAAAGCAAAAAAAGGATAATACCTCATGTCGACCTCCTTATAAATATTGAATGATCCGATTTACTTATTTGAAAACCGGCTCCTTCCTCTACACCTATTTCGGCTCTTATACATGCTGCTGTCACAGGTCGGTCAAATTGTCTG
This sequence comes from Nicotiana noctiflora, assembly GCA_032618575.1. Taxonomy (NCBI): domain Eukaryota; kingdom Viridiplantae; phylum Streptophyta; class Magnoliopsida; order Solanales; family Solanaceae; genus Nicotiana; species Nicotiana noctiflora. Next base: position 47,987 of record JASVEL010003156.1, on the reverse strand, counting down.
CGAGTACATAAACTGCTTGAATAGAGGTTATGGACCCTTCTTTGGTAGAAGTAATTCTTTTTTGTAAAGAACCTATTTCGGTACTCAGGGTGGGTTGATAGCCCACAGCGAAAGGTGTTTTTCTAATAAACTTTGGTTACATTTCTTCATGTTATTTTTACCAATAACCGGTTATGGATGAGTGCTCTTGGAGTAGCCGGTCTAACCCTGAACCTACGTGCCTATTACTTCGTTTCTCAGAAAATTCGCGCAGCTCATTACTAAACATATTGAAGAGATGAAATATAACCAAGGTATTGAATCGATCATCAGAAAAAGAATTAGGCAAAAAAATATGATACATTCCGGGAAAATCAAACTTCCGTTGAAGAGAAGCAAATAAATGGATTTTATAAAAATTCTCGTACAATCGAGAATGAAGATTTCATTCTGTACATGGTAGATCATGAATTAGTATCTAATTCCAATTTCCAAAAAAAAAATTCCATGGCACTGTATCATGGTTTTCTGTAAATAGCTTTTTCATTTGAATATTAAATATTTTGCCAGTCAATTGCCTTTGCGCATTCACAAGAGGTGGTAGTTCTTTCTAGAAAAATAAGATAGGTTATTCATGTGTGAGAGGAGGCTCAAATTGCAGAACATAGTTGTTTGTAATTTTTTTAGGTTAACAATGTACCTTCACATTGCATATATTATAGAGATCTTCCGAAGTTAGAAGTAATATGTTTTTTGCATGCTCATCAGAAATAGTCGTTATTGTAAAACCGTTTTGTTCGTGACAGTGACCTCGAATTGGCATCTACCGTAAAAATAGAATAAATACATAGTCAAATGGATGGATAACATATAATATTAAAAATATAAACATGCTGCGTAGATCGGCAGCAATTAGTGCAATAAAATTTTCTCCACGGGACAGTTCTTATGAAGTGTTGTTTGCAGTCTGAATAAGGAAGTCAAAAATGTTAAAATATCTCAAATTCGCGAAATGAAATAACTTATATGTTCTGTCTAGACCTTTTCTCATCTGTGGTACCGCATTTGCGATTAAATCCTCCGCTTCTGCAGAAATCACTTAATAACCCAAATCTGCATCTGTGATGTCACTTCTGCATTTGTGATCTCACTTCTGCATCTACGACTCCGTAGATGCGGTCTCCCTAACCGCTTTTGCGAACTAGCCTTCGCTTATGCGGCGCCGCACCTGTGGTCCCTAATCTACAGGTGCGAAAATATCACAAGCAGCAAATTCAATAGCTGCAACAGAAATTCAACTTCTCTGTTAACCATTCAAAATCACTACCCGGGACCTCAACCAAAAGCACAAACACATCCTAAAATCTTATTCAAACTTGTTACAATCCTCAAAACACCTCAAACATTATCAATTCACCCAAATCCCATCGGATTCAAGTCTAAGTTTCTAAAATCTTTCAAATTCCGCTTTTAAACAAAAACCCAACCAAACTACGTTCGAATAACCTAAAATTTTGCACACACATCCCAAATGACATAACGAAGCTACTGCAACTCTCGAAATTCCATTCCGACCCCTATATAAAAATCTCGCCTACCAATCAAAAATCGCCAAAATATCAACTTCCCCAATTCAAGCCTAAATCTACTCCAAACCTCCAATATATATCCCGATCACACTCCTAAGTCTCAAATCACATCTTGAAGCTAACCGAACCATCGAAACTCACATCCGAGCCTTCTAACACATAAGTCAACATTCGGTTGTTGTTTCCAACTTAAACTTCCTCAAAAAAAAACTAAGTGTCTCAAACTTCACCAAAATCATTCTGGATTCGATCCAACAAACCTGATACCACAAAACACTAACAAATAAAACATAAGGAAGAAGAAATGGGGGACTTGTTTTCAAATCATTTATTACAAAAACAATAACAACAACAACAACAACAACAACAACCCAGTATAATCTCACACGTGGGGTCTGGGGAGGGTAATATGTACGCAGACCTTACCCCTACCCCCGAGGGCAGAGGGGCTATTTTCAGGAGACCCACGGCTCAAGACATAAGCAAGAGACGATAAGTTAGTACTATCATTAGACTGATACTAAAAATAGCATGAAATACACAACATAACACAAAATAACAAAATAGCAGCAATATAAGAAATATGAGAAATACGAAATAGATTAAAGGTATACTAATATCCAATAGATAACTCCCTGTATCGGTAGCTCATCAGTAACATCCTACGATTACCTCATAACTAGGTAGTCTCACTCTAGTGCGCTATGAAAATATTCACAACTTCCCCTAACCTACAACTTTAATGCTCGACCTCCACAATCCCCTGTCAAGGGCCATGTCCTCAGTAATCCTAAGACGTGCTAAGTCCTGCCTAATCACCTCTCCCCAATACTTCTTAGGTCTTCCTCTACCTCTTCTCATGTCCACCACAGCCAGTCGCTCACACCTTCTCACCGGTGCATCGGTGTTTCTCCTCTGAATGTGCCCAAACCATCTTAGTCTTGCTTCCCGCATTGTGTCCTCTATGGGGGCCACACCCACCTTCTCTCGAATGTCTTCATTCCTAATCTTATCCATCCTTGTATGCCCGCACATCCACCTCAACATCCTCATCTCTGCTGCTTTCATCTTTTGGGTGTGTGACTTGTTAACCGGCTAACACTCGGTCCCATACAGCATTGCAGGCCTAACCACTGCTTTATAAAACTTACCTTTTAGTAATGATGGAATGAATCAAGAATTTGGTAACATAAATGGTATCTAGAAGGTGAGCATAGTTAAGTCTGTAGTCATAGCCCGTGACGATGTTTGGAAAACTTAGTGATATTTCTAGGGAAAATTTCACGTTAAAACAAGTGGGCTGCTTCCTTTTAAATTTTATAGCCAATATTTAACTTTACAATTGAGTAGCCCATAAATTAGAGACCTATATGTGAAAAGAGGCATTATTTTCGGTAATTTGAGACTACCGAACGGGATTTTCTCTCATTCAGCTGGATTTTCTCATATTCTTTCAAATCTTCTTCCCCAAATACATAAAAAACGAGATCCTGTGATAAATGTAGGTATAAAACCCTAGCATTTCTTCTTCATCTAGAATTTATTCAATTTTTTTTGTTACGAAGCAACGCAATTCTCCTTTTTGCTGCAATTTTGAGTTCAATTTTTTGTTGAATAGAGATTTTTCCTGTTTACCTTCTTCATAGTGGAGAATAGAAAGAAAACAAGTTTGTGAATTTCACCAGTGATTGTGTAATAATCGAGTCCGTATTCAACTACAACAATTTAGTTGCAGCTATTTCGGAACAGATTAGGATTGATAGTAATTTAAACACAATAGAGATTAACTTTGTCCCAAATGTTGGTTTGCCACCGATCATGATTTACAATGATACATGAGTTAAGGTGTATAGAGAATTAAAGAAGAAAAATTTGAATTTCACTGAAAATCCCCTGTTTGTGACAGTGAAAGAGATTTATGAAAATAATTTGGTCGTTACAAGTTCTATGGTTGCTTCAAGTTCCAGTTGTTTGGTTGCTATAGATTCAAATTCTAGAGATGTATCAACAACTGATAGCACTGAGATTATTGATATTGAATTGATTGAAAACACAAAATTTAGTGAAAGCACGGGTATAATAGATAATATGTTGAATGAATTTGTTGAGGAGGATCAAGTTTATAAGGATAAAGATACACTTACGAATGTGATGAAGAACTTGGCTATATGTGAGAGGTTCCAATTCAAGGTGAGGAGATCAAACGCAACAAGGTATGTCATTAATTGTATATTCAGTTGTATAAATATGTATAAAGTAGAATATATTTGTGTATAGGTATTAAAATTAGAATATATACAGTTTGTATACAAGTGTATTTAGAAGTTGAATGATGTATAATACTAGGTATCACCTTACATGTCTGGATGACAATTGTGCTTGGAGTTTTAAATCTTCTGCCATTTTCGAGGCAAACATATTCAAAGTGAGAAGTTACAATAATAAGCACACATGTGGCTATGGTGAAAGATACCTAACACAACGCCAAGCTACTTCGGGTATAATTGCTAGTATAGTCAAGGACAAGTATGTTAATCCAAAAACATTTTACACCATAAATGATATAATAGAGGACATACAAAAGCAACATGGGATTGAAGTGAGCTACATGAAAGCATGGAGAGCTAAAGAAATAGCAATGGCAATGATAAGAGGGAGTCCGAGTGATTCATATAAGGAGTTGCCGAAGTATTTTTATACGTTGGAGCAAATGAATCCAGGAACGGTTACAAATGTTTTCTTTATGCATATGTTTCATTATATGCATCTATCAAGGGCTGGGAGCATTGCAGACCGATAATGGTTGTTGACGGAAGCTTCCTTAAAGCAGCATATAAGGGTACCATATGAACTGCTTGCATACAAGATGGAGTTGGTGAGTTGACTGCATCTATGTTGTTTCTGCAGTTTGTATAATGTTTTAGTGTCATGTATAAAAGTTTATAGGATTTCACAGCTGTTGTTTTTATAAAATTTACAGTTGGTATATATCTGTATAATTGTGTATAACTGTGTATAAGATTTGTATAAAATTTGCAGTTAGTATCTGCAGACTAATTTGCAGTCTGAATCCTAATATATATTTTTGTACAAACAGGAAAAATCCTTCCACTTGCGTATGCAATTGTGGATTCAGAGAATAACAAATCTTGGGAGTGGTTCTTTGTCCAAATAAAGGGTACGTTTGGAGTTAGGGAAGGGATGTGTATAGTTTGAGATAGAAATGAAAGCATATTCAATGCAACAAAAGTCGTGTACCCAGAAATACCACATTGTATTTGCATATTTCACTTGTGGCAGAATATAAAGCGCACATTCAAGAAAAATCACAAACAATTGAAGGATATCTTCTTTGCTTTGGCAAGAGCTTACACGATAAAGAAGTTTGAGTACCATATGACAGAGTTGTGCAAAATTGATTCGAGGGTGCAGCCTTACTTGTTCGAAATTGGGTACGAAAGGTGGTCTAGAGCATATTCCAAGGTGAAAAGGTCGATGGTAATGACTTCCAATATTGCAGAGTCAATTAATGCAGCTAACAAGGATGCTAGAGAGTTACCAATAATGCGATTGCTGGAGTACATGACAAATTTGCCACAATAGTAGAATAACAAAAACAGAAAAAGTGCAATGGAGACATTTACAAAGCTTGGAGAAAAGTACGACAAACTCCTCCAAGAATATCTGATTGCATCGAAGCAAATGACGGTAAAATAAATCAAATATAATGAATATGGGCACTTCTGGCTTGCATTTTACTAATTGTACAAGAATGTATAACTATATATAATAAGGTATAATTTTCTTTAAAAAAAATTTTAAAAAAAACTTTTGCAGGTGAGGCCTGCTACGGATCAGTTATATACTGTGCTTGAAGGGGTAAGGAGAAACATAGTGTGCCTTGAAGAGGGAACATACAGTTGTGAAAAATTTCAAATGGATGAACTTCTATGTCTGCATGCTTGGGCGGTTTTGAAGAACCAGCAGCTGAAACCTGACCAATATTGCTCTTTTTACTACAAGAAGGATAAACTCCTTAGCACTTATGAATTTCCGGTCAATCCGATGCCAGATGAGAGTGTATGGGTAATACCAACAGAGGTGATGGAAGATGTGGTACTACCACCTAAAGGGAGAATGAATCCGGGAAGGCCAGGAAAGGAAAGACTCAAGCATGCTTTAGAGAAAGAGTCTAAGAAGGCATTTTCGTGTTCTGTTTGTGGACAGGGTGGTCACAATAGGAAAACATGTAGGAATCGACCAAAATAAATAGTTGGAAATAAAATGCTTCATATTACATTTGTTGTCATGTTGAGTAGTTAAGTTTCACAAAAAATATAGTTACAAATGTTGGTTAGTTAAGTTTCACAAGCAAGTGAAATATTTCATTATACATGTTTTGCTTATCCAATAATAGTCTCTTCCTGTTCTTAATGGTACTAAATATATCCATAGATTGTAGGAATACAAAGCAGGACTGCAAAAAATCACTGGTATCACATGTATATATATGTATAAATAAGAGTATAAGTTTGTATAAATTTGTATAACTATGTATATTACTATATACATATGTATAAAACCTGCTACATTAACAAAACTGCAACCATAATGAAAATACATGCTTTGTTAAAGGGAAAAAGCAACTGAAAATATTCATTAAAATGTAATTCATTCACAGCAACAATATGTAATGACTGCCTAAAATTACACAAAAATTAAAAAATATCTATAATATCCTTTAACGGTATCTCACAAGTAGCAGAATAGTTACAAAACTAGGCAACAACTCCTTATACATAGAAAAATTACAGTAAAATAAAAATAACAGAACTACTTTCTTGGTCGCCCCCTTTTCCTCTTCTTCAAAAGTCTCCATGTGAGTTCATCGTCACTAATTGCACCAGACTGTTGTTTTTCCCTTCCATAATCCCATAACAGAGATCCCCACTTGGTGCGAAGTGTCTCAATCAAAATTATCCTTTCGAATTTCTTTACCAAGGATGAAATACTCAGCAAAGCCAACAACAAAAGCACCACAATCACTATAATTAAAAAAAACGAATCAGATTCAAATAGATACACTAATAGTAAAATAATAAAACAATTGAGATTTATCTACCATTTGATCTGTTGGGAAACATTATTAACCAGATTAATCTGCAAAGCATCAGAATAGGATTTATCGGTATATACACCACTTTTCCAATAAATGCCCTTCTTCTCGACATAAAAATCAGAACTCTTCAAGAAGTAAGATATCAGAATTGCATAAGGTAATGCAGCATCCAAAACAAGTCTATCATTAAGAGCCCTACGGTTAGAGTCATAGATGTGGATGCATCTATCTACGAACGTAAACACACCCAAAACTCAGTGTCCCAATTTTGCTCTTCCACGCTTCACAAAGATAGGGAATAAGACGTGGTCAACAGTGTGCCACGGAATATTTGCATCACAATAATAACCTCTGATGTACTCTTCTATCTCATGCCCGTCAGGAATCACCGAAGGATCTTGATTCACATTGAAATCTTTGTATAGGGAGTTGATTTTGTTACCAAAGACAAAGTTGGTTGTAGTAAACCACATGGCAACACTCGGCCCATATTTTCCCCTCTTCCTCAAATAATAAGAAAGGACATCCAGGTGCTGAGACAAGAAATAAAACAGAACAACCATCACTGCCAGATTTTTTAAGTATAAAAGTTTATACACTATTATACATAAGTATACATATTTATACAAGGTTATACAATCTTATACTATGATTATACAAAGTTATGTATACACTATGGGGGATGTCAAAACAACAAAGATATGCAATAAAAATAAAAAAGAAATTAGAACAGAAATTTGTTAAAATACCGTGTCAATCAAAAGTCAACCACAATATGCAAGTGAGTGGAACCAATCCTTCTTCGTCACATAATACGAGCCAATAGTAAAACCTTCTGCAGGATTATTTACTTCATCGGGATATATATGTTTGGCACTTCAAATCACAAAAAATAAAAAGTAATCAGAAATACATTAATTGATAGTATAAAATCAGAACACTAAAGATTGAATAAAGTGAAAATACCTTCTCCTCGTATACATCCCATTATCAACAAACGCGCAAAACTCTTTAGCGAATGGCGACAATGTATCAAAATCATCAATTTCGATCGTGAAAGGATGCTTGATATCAAAAATTATCTTGGGCGCCAATTTTGATGCTCCGGAATCAAAAACTGCCAAATATGGAGATTTAGCATATTTTTCTAGAATTTTTGGTCGAACTGAATGGTCAGGAGAAATGTAATCATCTTCGATTTCTATGACAGATTGTTTGTGAAACATAAGTTGGGACATATGAGATCAATCTTCATCACAAATGTCATCCCAAAATGTGTCGCACTTAACATCACTTGCTGCTCCTTAGACATAGAAACACAAATAATACAAAACTTCAAAAAGAAGAAAAGAAAAATCAGACATAAAAAAAGCAGAACAAATACCATTATCAACACCATCAGTAACTCCCTCGTCATCTACCACATTATCTTTATTCATTTGATTGACAAAGTTAGGAACAACATCATATTAATAGCCATCAAATTTGCCAAAACCAGATGTATTATCATCAAACACGGGCTGGCGAATCTAATAAAAAATAATAGAAAGAGAGAAGGCATGTTGAGTTTAGAGAAGGCATAACTGTTAAGTGATTTGGGTTTATTAGTAAACAAATACCTTTGAATCAATAAACTCCTCCCTCGTTTGCTTGGGTTCCTTCATATTCAGAAAACTGAACACTTTTTCAAAGGAAGAAACAACATAGTTGTTGAGTGTTGTCATTGTATCAGTCAAATACAACAAAAGCAAATAAACAACCATGTTTATAACCAAAAAGTAATTATAAACTACATAAAATATAAAGGACCAGTACCTTTCCAACATCACTCCTCAGATTCACAACTTCATCGTTCAAAAGATCAAGACGCACAAAAGGATCATAACTTGGATTAGGCTGTGGATGCATAGTCTGAGGACTAGGTCGTTTAGACTGTTTCTCTACATTTTGAGGATAATGTCGTGAGACTATTGCTTCATATGTTGAGGACAAGGTGCAGGTGCAGCAACAAAATCATCAGTGTAAGAGGCAGGAACAACAGGCACCGCTCCTGATGCAACATCATCGGCATTTACTTCAAAAAGTGTGTCAATATTCAGACTTGACATCTTTTTAGAAGTAGGGGAAATGTTACTATAGTTCAACTACAAGAATAAAAAAATAGTATTACAATAGTAGAAAAATACCGAAAAATAGAAATCATATATGGAAGTATTATGGTACAAAATGTTTACATTGTCACCACTACACATAATCACGCCGTCAGTCAAATCCGCATATGATGGAGTGTTAGTCACTTTCCAATTAAGAATGCGTGACACATTTGTGCCAATGCGAAGAGGTAGATTCTTATCAACTGTTGAACAACACTCAAAAAAACAAACCTGTAAAGCAAGTGGCAAACCTCCAAGCCTATACATAGTCAAATAATCGCATTGCATGTAACTCATTGTCCTTAAAACATCTTCAAATGACTTTTTCCCCAAGGAAACGTCTTATATTGGCCACTTTCAATGATATCAAAATCATCTTTGGTGATACCATGATTATTTGCCTCAGAAAAGATGAAATGATGGACAAACACCATCAAGGCCATCTTGAACGCATCTTCATCCGACTTCCACTCCTTTTGCTTGAAGCGATCAAGAAGCTTCCCCTTGTTATGGCCTTTTTTCCATCTCCAGGAAAATACTCTTTCAGCAACCTATTAACATCTAGTTTGTCATAGAAAGTAGCATCCTCGTCTACGCACTCCAAACCATTGATAAGAGCAAACTCTTCAATCCCAAAACGCAGCAAACAACCATTAATCTTCTCCCACAACTCCCTTTCATGTCCTGGGATGACCTCCCTCAATGATATACAATGAATAAGTTGATTTTGAATTTTAAATTGAGGGACGTCCAGGAAGTACCCAAAACAACTACCACGGAACATTTGAAGCTGCGTGTCAGTCAAACATTGCTTCAAAATGTTCACAATATCATGCTCGGTATGGGAACTAATCCTGTTGTAGAAATAATCAACGGGTAGTATATAGAAGTCCCCAACCTTGAATATAGGAAAATAACAAGAAATACATCAATAACTGAAAGTATACTAAAATATTTTATTAGACTGTATATACAAGTATACCAGTGCTTGTATAAATATGTATACACAGATGTATAACTTTGTATAAAACTGTATAAGCATGTATAAAAATATAAATATCAAAACAGGGAATACCTTCAACTTAGCTTTTCTCTTATTCAATTTCAAGCGAATAGAGACCTTTGTTCTCTCGATTGTAAATCAAGGCAACTGTCACCATCAACCTTCATCTTTCTCCCTTTCCGTTTAACATCGCGGACTACATCATCTTCATTAGACAAATTATCTTTCAGCTTAACCGTTGATTGTGCGGGTCTGCCGCATTTATTACTCCTTAGTCTAACGATGTTAACCGGAGTAGGACTATTACTAGTTTGGGAACGAGTCATTCGAATGCTACCTTGTTGCAAAATTTTTAGAGCGGGAGGGGACTCAAAATCATCATCATCAGGAGTCTGCATATGCTTATTCGCTTCAGAACAAAAGGGTGAGGGCAAGCCACTGGATAATTTAACTGGAGTAGGAGTATTTCTCATTTGAGGAGTCATCCGACTGCTCTCCGGCTGCAAATTTTTAGGACGGGTATCAGAATCAAAATCATCTGAATTAGGGCTTGAGGGCAAATCCCTCGATTGTTTTGCATAATCTAACCGGACACCTTTTCCGGCAATCTTCAGTTTCGCTTTAGATGTAGACTTTTTCAAAGGCATTTTCTACAAATATACAAAACAAACAAAGTTTTAACAAAAAAAAAAGTTAAAGCAAACACAAAACTGACACAGCAACGAAACTCAAAAGTTAACCCAGAATGCCATAAACACAAGTGAAGACAATTGAAGGAAAACAAACAAATCAAATTGTAACAAAAAATCAAAATCTAAACAAAAATAAAGGAAATTTTCACGGTGAAACAAGTGAGCTGCTCAACGAAGCATAAAATAAAATGAAATGAAAAGCGAAGAAAGAGTGAAAATTACCTCGATTGAAACCTCAAACACAACAATGAAAACGGTTATGCCCACTAAAACTCGAGAAGAAGAAAGATTAAGAAAAAGCGTGAGAGAGAGGAAGAAAGAGAGCAAATGAAAAATAAAAATTTAAAATATTAAACGGTTATATTAAGGTGTGAAAAAATTACCTTGATTGAAACCTCAAACATAACAATGGAAACGGTTATGCCCACCGAAACTCGAGAGGAAGAAAGAGTGAGAAAAGCGTGAGGGAGAGGAAGAAAGAGAGCAAATGAAAAATGAAAATTCAAAATATTAAACGGTTATATTAAGCTGTGGGCTACCGGTTGAAAATTAAATTTCATAACTTAGCCAACATGGGCTATGCCATGTAAAGACCGAAAATATGGGCTATTTTCAGTGGGCAGTATGGCCTAAGTGACATATAGCGTAATTTTTTCTATTTCTAGATGATGTAGTGCCTTTTTTTTTTTTTGTTCTACGAATTACTTCCTTCTTATAACTTCCTAGTTTGTGAGTGAAAAATCTTATATAAATTCTACTTGTAACAGGTAGAGAGTAGATCAAAAATTTGTAGCCATTTGTTTTCTCTCTACATATTTATGTTTAAGATGTTTCACTAAATATTTAATGTGAACAAGCTCCATTATATTTTCCATATGATAGATAGTGAGCTTTCAATTGCATTTTTCTATTTCTTTAAAAATAATTATGTTTGTAGTTGTTTGTCGTTATGCATCTGATTGGGCATTATTGGAAGCATAAACATTTGTGTGGGCAATAAAGTAAGTAGCTGAACAAAAATCTCTTGATATAATTCATATAATTGCATAAAGTTTGCCCAAATAAGAAATCAAAATGTACTTGCCTTTGTTTGATTTCCATTTGTCATTATTTTGCTCAAGTTATTTCGTTTAATTCATATAGCTCCTTTTGTTTCTGTTGGTATGTAGCCTTTCATCTAACTTGTAGCCGTAGGACTATGAATGATAACAAGAACTATCTCTAATCACGTTTTAGGCTGGCTTCTATACTCATTAAGAAGTTGGCAAATGATTCTTGTCTTTTCCATCTTTTAGTTCTCCTCTTTTGGTTTCTGTTGGAGGGGGAAAAAGCAAGTAGGTAAACTCAAAATGGTACTGAGCTTCCGGGTGTGTTTGGTTTCCATGGAAAATGAGTGATTTTATCACTTATTTTCTTTTGTTTGGTTGGTAAGCGGAAAATATTTTCCGGAAAATATTTTCTATGTTTGCTTAGAGAGTAAAAAATAGTTTTTTTAGAAAAATAATTTTTTTGCAACTCTCCTACCCCTCCCCCTCCCACCTCCCCCACCCCTCCCTTCCCGAAGTCTCTAAAAATTGACACAATCTAAAGGAACTAATGTGATGCTTTACTTTTTAACGCAAAAATCGCGTATTTTCGAATCGATAAATTTATAATTTCTAAACTCGTAAACTTCCGAACTCATAATTTTGGAACTTGTAAAATATTGAGTCTTTAAATGATAAATAATAAAATTAAAAACTAAAAAATATATTTTAAAATTTTGGGGGGGGGCTGGGGTGTGGGGTGGGGCTGGGGTGGGGGGCAGTAAATCGAAAAAAAAATTAAATTACAAAAAAAAGTAATTTTTTTTGTGCGAGGGGGGTGTGGGGGAGGGTGGGGGGAGGGGTAGGGGTTGGGGGTGGGTGGTGCAAAAAAATAAGAAAACATAAATTTAAAATTATAGAAAAAAAAATTAAGGTAAAAGAAATTTTTTTTGCGGGGTGGGGTGGAGGGGTAGTAGGGTGGATGGTAACGGAAAAACTGAAATTTTTCTAAAAAAAACTGTTTTTGGAGAGGGGGTGGGGTGGGTTGGTGAGGGTGAGAATGGTTGAGAAGGAGCTTTGGAAAATGTTTTCCCTTCTTTTGATAAGGAAAACATTTTCCTCCAATTGGAGAAAAATGAATTGATAAGGAAAATATTTTCCTCCAATTGGAGAAAAATGAATTGATAAGGAAAATATTTTCCAAAACATTTAAGTCAACCAAACATGGGAAAATTGGAAAACATTTTCCAGAAAATGTTTTCCTTCATACCAAACACACCCTCTATCATTTAGAATCAAATACAATCTTTATATTTTGAAGTATAACGGCAGTTTTTTAAGCTTGTTCTAATCTAAAGGATTAATAAATGATTGTTATCCACGGATATATATCAATTACAACTGAGTCAGTGACATATACTTTATTTAGTAAGGAGGTTTTGTCTTTGAAAAAAATTACTAAAGGACCAAATTTCACACATATGGGACTCTAACAACAAATATTTTGAAGAAGACAATAGGCGAGTCCATAAAAAAAGGGATTAAGTTGTTCAGCCGGGAAATCTTAGTAATCCCTTAACTATCCCCCCCCCCCCCTCCTCTTCCAACTAACTATGTATTAGTTTTTTATTTAAAGCTGTTCAACGCGACTCTGCTAAACATAAATGGCTTTGAGCCAAAAAAACTACTTCATCATGATGTTTACAAACCCACCATGTTTGGATAAGATCGGATAACGGAAATGATTGTTTGATAAGAAACAGATTTATTCGACTTGTTTATTTACAAGATTATACGAGTATGTTTTCTTTTTATAAATATTAAATTCGAATTCTATGCATTGGCAGTATAAGAATATGTACAAAGTGTTTAAATGTCAAAATATTTTCTCCTCCCACGTCGGTTGGAAAGTGAAGTTGGGGATTTTCCCCTATAAAAGAAAGTCTAATGTTTAGGATTTAAACATACATTTTATTTGTTTTCTTATCTTCTTAAGGCATTTGTATCTTCTCTCTTTAGTATTATTTCACTTGTATTTTTGGAGTGAAATAAAATATTGGTTGTGTCCGAGGAGTAGGCAAAATTAGCCGAACCTCATAAATTCTGGTGTTCTTTTTATTGTTATTTTATTGTCTTATTTATTATTTGGTGGCTGCCATAATTTTTGGTATAGTAGTTGTGACTCATTCACACTATATACATTTGGCTTCCACAACAATTGGTATCAGAGCCAAGATAATGTCTAAGTATGCTCTATGGTTGCAACGTAGTCTGATCTTCCACATCAGAAAAGATTTATCTTGGTAACTGAGTCAAGGTTCTGTCTCAGTATGCTCTGTGGTTGCAGCTTAGTCTGATCTTCCACATCAGAAAGAAAATAATCTTGATTTGTATTGTCGGCTATTAAATAATATTTGTGTCAAAGATGGGAGACAATAAGCAAGAAGAATTTACATCAAATGTCAACAATACACCATCATTGGCATCTTTGCTTATGACAAGAATTGTATCAAATGCGAAATTTGCAGTAGAAATTTTTGACGGGTCCGGACATTTTGGGATGTGGCAAGGAAAGGTTCTAGATGTCCTTTTTCAACAAGGGCTAGATCTTGCTATTGAAGAAAAGAGACCAGATGGTATTGGAGAAGAAGATTGGATAATTATCAACCGTGTTGCTTGCGGTACCATTCGATCCTACCTTGCTAGAGAGCAAAAATATCCATACACAAAGGAACTTCCGCAAGTAAATTATGGAAAGCACTGGAGGATAAATTTTTGAAGAAAAACAGTCAAAATAAATTGTACATGAAGAAAAGACTGTTTCAATTCACATATGTTCTTATTACCACAATCAATGAACATATCACCAGTTTTAATAAGTTAGTCACAAATTTACAAAATATGGATACAACTTATGATGATGGTGACTTGGCCTTGATGTTGTTGGCGTCACTTCCTGATGAGTACGAACACCTTGAAACTACTCTACTCCATGGAAATGACGAAGTTTCTCTCACAGAAGTTTGTTCGGCTTTGTACAGCTATGAACAAAGAAAGCGAGAAAAACAGAAGGGCGGAGAAGGAGAATCACTATTTGTGAGGGGTCGTCCTCAAAATCAAACGAGGGCAAGAAAAGGAAGATCTAAGTCAAGATCTAAACCCAGCAAAGAAGAATGTGCTTTTTGTCGAGAAAAGGGGCACTGGAAGAAAGACTGTCCGAACTTGAATAATAAGGCCAAACATAACAATGGAAAGGCCATTATGGATTCAAATGTAGCTGATTGTGATGATTCGAATTTCTTATAAGTTACAATGGAGCCGTCAACGTCATCAGACATATGGTTGATGGACTCTGCTTGTAGCTATCATATGTGTCCCAACAGGGATTGGTTCGTGGACTTTCAAGAAGGAGAATATGGTGTCGTCCAAACAACGGATAACAGCCCTCTTACCACATATCGAATTGGTTCAATGCGATTAAGGAACCATGGTGGAATGACCAGAACACTAACACAAGTTCGATATGTACCAGGTTTAAAGACAAATCTCATCTCTGTGGGAGCCCTAGAATCAAAGAGTTCAAAATTATTGCAGAAAATGGAGTGATGAGAGTATGCTCTGGTGCGCTAGTGGTAATGAAAGCCAATCGGAAGAACAATAACATGTACCATTATCTTGATAGTAAAGTTATTGGGACAGCGACAGTAATGTCCAGTGATGACAAAGAGGCAGAAGCAACCAGGCTATGGCACATCGCTTGGGACATACTAGAGGAAAATCCTTGAAAACTTTATCAGATCAAAGATTGTTAAAGGGAGTAAAGCTTGCAATTTGGAGTTTTGCGAGCATTGTGTCAAAGGGAAACAAACAAGGGTTAAATTTGGTACATGAATCCATAATACTAAAGGCATTTTGGATTATGTACACTCTGATATTTGGGGTCCTTCCAAAACACCTTCATTAGTGGGAAGCACTATTTTGTAAACATTGTTGATGATTTTTCTCGAAGAGTATGGGTGTATACTATGAAGAGCAAATATGAAGTGCTGGAAATTTTTCTCAAATGGAAGACGATGGTGGAGAATCAAACAGGCAGGAGGATCAAGTGTATTCGCACAGATAATGGAGGTGAATACAAAAATGATCATTTCAATAAGGTTTGTGAAAATGATGGCATCATCCGACACTTCACTGTCAGACATACACCACAACAGAATGGAGTGGCAGAATGCATGGACCGGACCTTGCTGGAGAAGGTACGGTGTATGTTGTCCAATGTTGGCTTAGGCAAAGAATTTTAGGCTGAGGCAATTACATATGCATGCCACCTCATTAATCGTCTAGCATCTACTGTTATTGATGGCAAGACACCATTTGAAAAATGGTATGGAAAGCATGTTGCACATTATGACTTTTTGCACGTGTTTGGCTCAACTGCATATTATCATGTGACAGAGTCAAAATTGGATCCAAGGGAAAAGAATGCTATTTTTATGGGGATTACTTCTGGAGTCAAATGATATCGTTTATGGTGTCCTATGACAAAGAAAGTAATATTCAGCAGGGATGTTACCTTCGATGAATCTGCTTTGGTAAACAAGGTAACAAATGAAGATATCAAACAAGATGATGGTGTTTCTAAGCAGGTGGAGTTTAAGAAAAAATTTATTTTTCCTACACAAGAAACATAGAAGGAAATAAATGAAGATTATCCTCTAGAAGGAAAGCCAGTAGAGGAGATTCGAACTCAGGAACCTCAACAACAACTTGAATCAATAGCAACCAACAGGCCAAAAAGGAAAATAATAAAACATGTTCGTCTCATAGAGACAGTTGCTTGTGCGACCGCAATTGCAGCTGATGATGTTCCTATCACTTATAATGACGCAGTCCAAAGTTCAGAAGAAGATAAGTGGAGGCTTTCCATGAATGATGAAATATAGTCCCTTCATCAGAATCATACATGGAGATTGGCCAATCTCCCGAAGGGAAAGAAAGCAATTGGGTGCAAATGGGTATTTGCAAAGAAAGAAGGATTTCCTAACCAAGTAGATGTTCGCTACAAAGCAAGATTGGTGGCTAAGGATATGCTCGAAAGGAGGGAATTGATAATAATGAAGTGTTTTCTCCATTTGTAAAATATTCCTTCATTAAAATTATGTTAGATTTGGTAGCACAGTTGGATTTGGAACTAGTTCAGATGAATGTAAAAACTACATTTTTTACATGGAAACTTGGATGAGGAAATCTACATGACTTAGTGTAACGACCCGGCCGGTCATTTTTGAAATTTACACCCCGATCCCTAATTAACTGTTTTCCCTAAGTTCATTTCTCTATTTTGGTTTGCCGGGATGTTCGGTTCTAGAATTCGGAGTGTTTTGGGACACTTAGTCCCTAAATGAGAGCTTAATAGTTGAGAAATGGTTCGTATTTGTAACAATGTTAAGATGACCTTGGAACGGAAATCCGATGGTTCCATTAGCTCTGTTAGGTGATTTCGGGGTTAGGAGCATGTTCGAAATGTATTTTGGAGATCCGTAGTTCATTTAAGCTTGAAATGCCAAAGTTTGAAATTTTTGAAAATCTGGTCGTTAGGTGAGATTTTGTTCCAGTAGTTGGAATGGAATTCCGACCGTTGCAGTAGCTTTGTTAGGTGATTTTGGATATATCTGCAAATATTCAGGTCATTCGAACATTGTTTGGTCGGGGTTTTGATAGAATGTAGGTGTCGAAAGTTTTGGTTGAAACTTAGGCTTGAATCCGCCATGATTTGATGATTTTTGCATTTAATGATATGTTGTTATGATTGGAACAAGTTCGTATCGTGATTTGGAGAAGGTTGGTGGTTTTGGTTGAGGTCCCGGGGGCCTCGGGGGTGTTTTTGGGGGTCAAACGGACCATTTTGAGTTGATGAAACAGGTCAAATTTGTTGTCATGAGCGTTGCAGACGATTGCTCTATGCGATCGCAATAGGGTGATGTGATCGCACAGAAGGCTTGGGAGGAGGTTCAGATTTGTTCTATGAGATCGTGTAATGGGTGATACAATCGCATAGTTGTGAAGGTTTGTTCTCTGCGATCGCTGAGGGTACTATGCGATCGCATAGTGTAAAGGTTAGGGGTCCCAGGGTCATATTTTTGTTCAATGCGATCACGGATACTAGTATGCGATCGCATAAGGCTGTTTTATAAATCAATGTGATCGTATGTGAGGTGTGCGATCGCATAAGGTAAAATTTAAAGTCAGAAAAGTTTGTTCTATGCGATCGCATAGAGTATTTCACTGGGCAGACAGAATCAGTTATAAGAATTTCATTCGCGAGGGTTTACCATTTTTACAAAAACTCAAGCTAGGGAGCTCGATTTTCGGTGATTTTCGAGTGCTTTTCAGAGACTATTGTTGGGTAATGATTTCTTATGCCCTTTTGATTATTATTCACCAATATAAACTCAAATTATTCCTTTAATTTCGGATTTTGGGTGTAATTTGGGGTAAGTTTCTTAGAACAAACTTTGATGATTTGGAGGGGCAAATGAACTCCGATTTCGATAAATTTTATATGGTTAGACTCGTGAGAGTACGAGGTTTCTGAAAACATAAAAATATTTCAATTCCAAGCCGATGCTTGGAGGGGTATTTTTGTCATTTTAACCCATTTCCGTGTCGTAGCTTTAGTTTTATCAGTGTAATTAGTTACTTGCGATGTTACTTATACAATGTAATTGGTTTGAATAGATTTGGGCCACTCGAAGTTGGATACTTGTGACAAGGGCATTATTTCTTAGCGGTTTTGTACCGAATTTGAGGTAAGTGGCTTGTCTAACTTTGTGTAGGGGATCTTTTCCCCTATGATATATTATGTGTTGATTTAAATGCCTTTTACGCGGGGTGATGGTCGTGTACTTGCGCAAATTGTTGAAAATCCCACTTTACTTGAATTGCTCAATAAGTGTTATCTCTGTTATTTGATTGGTTTAATTGCAAGATTTATCCTGTGTGAGCAAGGGAAGCATGATTAGATAGGATTAACTGTCTAAATGCCTACTTATCTTAATGGAATTTCCTAGAACATGTTGAGACTGGATTTAATTGTTAATGGTAGCAGTGTATTTCATTTCTCTCTGTGTTTTCTCTTATTTGATTGTGTTTATGTTCTGTAGACTGCAAGTTCAATTCCTGGAGATCCGTGCTACTGAGATAAAGGACTGCAGGTTCAATTCCCGGAGATCCTGTGATACTGATATAAAGGACTGCAGGTTCAATTCCCGGAGATCCTATGATGCTGATATAAAGGACTGTGGGTTCAATTCCTGGAGATCCTGGCTACGGATATATATATATGGACTGCGGGTTCGATTTCAGGAGATCCTGAGCTGTTGAGTATAAATGGACAGCGGGTTTGTAACGACCCGGCCCAACATCGTAGATATTGTCCGCTTTGGGCCACGCCCGCACGGATTTGGTCCTCCTCCAGCCCAAGACTGGGGAAAACGCATCTACCAATGTTGTCCAAGGCCTCTACTTAACTAGCTTAGGACTCCCTCTCAATTCCGATGTGGGATATTTGGAGAACTACAGTGCCTGTTCCAGGAACCACTGTACTCCGCCCACCAACAAAGATTAAACATCCTCGTTGAGATTACCCAGCACATCGTACTTAGAGAGTCGGCTCTGATACCAATTGTAACGACCCGGCCCAACATCGTAGATATTATCAATTTCGATGTGGGATATTTGGAGAACTACAGTGCCTGTTCCAGGAACCACTGTACTCTGCCCACCAACAAGGATTCAACGTCCTCGTTGAGGGTACCCAACGCATCGTACTTAGAGAGTCGGCTCTGATACCAATTTGTAACCACCCACATCGGAATTGAGAGGGAGTCCTGGGCTAGTTAAGTAAAGGTGTTGGACCAAATTGTGTGGACGCGTTTTCCCCAGTGGTTCCTGTAACAGGCCTGGGGAGGAACAAATCCGTGCGGACTAGGCCCAAAGCGGACAATATCTGCACAGTATTGGTCCGGACCGTTACAATTGGTATCATAGCCGACTCTCTAAGTACGATGCGTTGGGTACCCTCAACGAGGACGTTGAATCCTTGTTGGTGGGCGGAGTACAGTGGTTCCTGGAACAAGCATTGTAGTTCTCCAAATATCCCACATCGAAATTGAGAGGGAGTCCCGGGCTAGTTAAGTAGAGGCTTTGGACAACATTGGTAGACGCGTTTTCCCCAGTCTTGGGCTGGAGGAGGACCAAATCCGTGCGGGCGTGGCCCAAAGCGGACAATATCTACGAAGGCATTGTAGTTCTCCAATTGGTATCAGAGCCGACTCTCTAAGTACGATGTGTTGGGTACCCTCAACGAGGATGTTGAATCCTTGTTGGTGGGCGGAGTACAGTGGTTCCTAGAATAGGCACTGTAGTTCTCCAAATGTCCCACATCGGAATTGAGAGGGAGTCCTGGGCTAGTTAAGTAGAGGCCTTGGACAACATTGGTAGACGCATTTTCCCCAATCTTGGGCTGGAGGAGGACCAAATCCGTGCGGGCGTGGCCCAAAGCGGACAATATCTACGATGTTGGGCCGGGTCGTTACAGGGTTCAATTCTCAGAGATCCAGAGCTATTGATTTTGTACTTGTTGTGTTGATTTCTCTTTGTTAGCTTAACTGTAGACAACTTGTAGTTTTTATCTCATTTTGCTGTTATTTCAAATTTACTCCTGCTTTGAATTGTTCGATATTATAATTATTATTTTATTATTCTCAGTAGGGCCCTGACCTTCCTCGTCACTACTCCATCGAGGTTAGGCTTGGCACTTACTGAGTACCATTATGGTGTACTCACGCCTCTTCTGCGCATATTTTTCATGTGCAGATCCAGGTACCTCTATGCAGGTGCACTTCTAGTAGCTGTAGGAGCATTTTCGGAGACTCGAGGTATATCTGCCGCGTCCGCAGACCAGAGAGGATCTTCTTCTGTTCTTCCCTAGTGATGCTAGATATTCCTTTTTTGTTTTCGGTTTATAGATACTCTTGGTAGATAGAGCAACAATTTTTACTATCTTAGCTTGTGTTTGCCCGTGAGTTTCCAGGTCTTGGTGGTTATATATTCTAGTATTTTGGTAAAGTGTATGTGCCGAGCTTTACCGACTACATCTTCAATGTCATTCTGCTATTATTTTAATTGTTGTTCATAAAAGCTGTAAATTCCGCATTGTGTTAGGCTTACCTAGTCGCGAAAACTGGGTGCCATCATGACAGGTTCACGATTGGTGAACTAGAGTCGTGACAAGTTGGTATCAGAGCTTTAGGTTCATAGGAGTCACGGGACACAGGCTGGTTCTTTAAAGTCTCGCTGATCGATATGGAGATGTCCGTATTTATCTACGATGGGCTATGTAACTATTTAGGAAACTCTTCATTTCTTTTGAATTCCTTGTTGTGCGATATTTTGACACCAAATCTAAACTTTTGTCTTCTATTCTCTCACAGATGGTGAGAACACGTTCTACTCGTGAAGATCAGACACATGTGCCCCCTGCTGCCGCCGCCAGAGTCCGGGGCCGGGGTAGAGGTCGAGGACACGCCCGAGGTGCAGCCACAGCACCCATGCGCACTGCCGCTGAGGCACCACCGGTAGATCAGGTTAGAGCGCAGGCACCTGGTACACCTACTACAGCTACTACGACTCCAGCACTCTAGGAGACTCTAGCTCAAGTTTATGAGCATGTACACTACTCTGGCTCAGGCGGGTTGCTTCCTCTCACTGCAGCCATATCTCAGGCTGGGGGAGGGGCCCAGACTCCCGCAGCCCGCACTCCTGTGTAGCGAGTGCCCATGGAGCAGGTTCCAGAGGTTATTCCTATACCGCCTGCCGCACCAGTACAACTCGGAGGTGGGTCAGCTGCCTCCAAGGACGAGTAGTGCAGGTTGGAGAGGTTCAAGAAATATGATCCCCCAGTGTTCAGCGGTTTAGCTTCAGATGATGCCTTGGGATTTCTGGAGGAGTGTCATTACATCCTCCGTACTATGGGTATAGTGGAAACCAGTGGGGTTTCTTTTACTTCTTTTCAGCTTCGACGGGCCGCTTATGATTGGTGGCGCACATATGAGTTGGATAGTCCAGACGAGTCAGCCTCATTGACCTGGACACAGTTTTTTGATATATTTTTAGGGAGTTTGTTCCCTAGAGCCTTAGGGATGCTTGGCGAGCAGAGTTTGAGCGGTTGCGCCGGGGCTCTACGATAGTATCTGAGTATGCCATAAGTTTCACCAGGTTAGCCAGACATGCACCGACTTTGGTCGCCATAGTTTGGGAGAGAGTGCGAAGGTTTATCGAGGATCGTATTTCGCCCATTCGGTCCAGCATGTCCCGAGAGTTAGAGATGGATATTCCCTACCAGTAGGTAGGGAGCATTGCTAGATGGATTCAGGGTGTGCTCGCTAGGGAGCGAGAAGAGAGGGAGGCCAAGAGGTCTCGTGAGTCGGGTCATTTCTCTGGTGCCCGTACTACAGCAGCCGATCGATTTGGCAAGGTTTATTCTGGTCATCCAGTTTATTCAACATTGCTAGCAGTTGGTGGTACTCCAGCTCCTCCAGCACCTCAGGAGCCTTACTATGCTCCCCTAGTTTCCAGTGCGCCTCCTGCGCGAGGTACCTCCAAGGGTCAGTCCAGCGGGAGCGGGGCCGGCCAGTCACAGCCACCGCGTCCTCCCAGGGCTTGTTATGAGTGCGGGGATACTCGCCATCTGGTTAGGGAGTGCCCCAGGCATGGGAGAGGAGCGCCTCCACAGACTTCACAACCTCAGCATGGTTCACAAGGGCAGCATGCCATCGTTCCAGCTCCAGCTCCAGCTACCACCCCACCTGCCCAGCCAGCCAGGGGTGAGGAGCAGGATAATAGAGACTGCCCTCGAGCGAGAGGTCAGGCCAGATTTTATACTATTCCTGGTCGCGCCGCAGCTATCACCTCTGATTCTGTTATCACACGTATTATCTTGGTTAGTCACGGAGAGGCATTGATTCTATTCAATCCTGGTTCTACTTTTTCATATGTGTCCTTTTATTTTACTCACATCTGGGTGTGCCTCGGGATTCTTTGAGTGCCCCTATTTATGTTTCTACTCCGGTGGGAGATTCTTTGGTTGTGGATCGTGTGTATCGGTCGTGTTTGGTTATTATTTGTGGTTTTGAGACAATAGCTGATCTTTTATTGCTCGGTATGGTTGATTTCAATATTATTCTGAGCATGGACTAGTTGTTACCCCATCATGCTATTCTTGATTGTCACTCTAAGACCGTGATGCTGGCTATGTCAGGTATTCTATGTATTGAGTGGAGTGGTACTCTAGATCACACCCCCATCCGTGTTATTTCCTTTCTCAAAGCTCAGCGTATAGTTAAGAAGGGGTGTGCTGCTTATCTAGCTTATGTGAGGGATGTCAGTGTTGACACTCCTTCTATTGATTCAGTCCCAGTGATACGTGATTTCTCTGATATGTTTCCAGCTGATCTCCCAGGCATGCCACCCGATAGAGATATCGATTTTGGTATTGACTTATTGTCCGGCACTTAGCCCATTTCTATTCCTCCGTACTGCATGGCTCCTCCAAAGTTGAAGGAGTTGAAGGATCAGTTGCAGGAGTTGTTGGGTAAGGGTTTCATTCGACCCAGTGTTTCGCCTTGGGGTGCTCTTGTGTTGTTTGTGAAGAAGAAGGACGGTTCTATGCGTATGTGCATTGACTATCGCCAGTTGAACAAAGTTAAAATGAAGAACCGATATCCTTTGCCACGTATTGATGACTTATTTGATCAGCTACAGGGTGCACATTGTTCTCCAAGATTGATTTGCGCTCAGGTTATCATCAGTTGAAAATTTGGGAGCCAGATATCCCGAAGACTACCTTTAGGACTCGGTATGGTCATTACGAGTTCCTCTCTATGTCTTTCAGGCTGGCCAATGCCCCAACAACTTTCATGCATTTGATGCACAGTGTATTCAGGCCATATTTTGACTCGTTAGTGATTGTTTTCATTGATGATATTTTGGTATATTCCCGGAGTCGGGAAGAGCACGAGCAACACCTGAGGGTGGTGCTTCAGACACCGAGGGAGAAGCAATTATATGCAAAGTTCTCTAAATGTGAATTTTGGTTGAGTTCAGTGGCATTTCTAGGCCACGTGGTGTCGAGCGAGGGTATTCGAGTGGATTCGAGGAAGGTGGAGGCCGTGCAGGGTTGGCCTACGCTCTCCTCAACTATGGAGATTCGTAGCTTCCTTGGTTTGGTGGGTTATTACCATTTCTTTATGGAGGGTTTCTCTTCGATTGTAGCACCTATGATCAGATTGACCCAGAAGGGTGCCCCTTTTCAGTGGACCAAGGAGTGTGAGGCGAGCTTACAAAAGCTCAAGACAGCTATGACTTCGGCCCCTATCTTGATGTTTCCTACCGGTTCGGGGTCCTATACAGTTTATTGTGATGCCTCACGGGTTAGACTCGGAGCAGTATTGATGCAGGACGGTAGGGTGATTGCCTATGCGTCTCGACAGCTGAAGGTGCATGAAATGAACTACCCTGTCCACGATCTTGAGTTAGCTACCATTGTTCATGCCTTGAAGATCTAGCGTCATTATCTATATGGGTTTCCTTGTGAGATTTACACTGATCATCGGAGTTTGCAGCACTTTTAAGCAGAAGGACCTGAACATGCATCAGAGGAGGTGGTTAGAGTTGTTAAAGGACTATGACATTACTATTCTTTATCTCCCGGGCAAGGCCAATATGGTTGCCGATGTCTTGAGTCGCCGGGAGGAGAGTTTGGGGAGTTTGGCATATCTACCAGCTTCAGAGAGATCTTTGGCAATGAATGTTCAGGCTTTGGCCAGACAGCTTTTTAGATTGGATCTTTCGGAGCCCAGCCGAGTTCTGGTCTGTGTGGTTTCTCAATCTTCCCTATTTGATATTAGAGAGCAACAGTTTGATGACCCTTACTTGCTTGATCTTCAGGACAAGGTTCGGGTGGTGATGCTCGAGATGTTACCATCGGGGATGACGGAGTGATGAGGATGCATGGGCGTATTTGTGTGCCCAATGTTGATGGTCTTCGAGAGTTGATTCTAGTAGAGACCCATAGTTCGCAGTATTCCATCTATCCCGGTGCCGCGAAGATGTATCAGGAAGAGGCAGCACTATTGGTGGAGGCGGACGAAGAAGGATATAGTTGATTATGTGTCTAGATGCCTCAACTGCTAACAGGTAAAGTATGAGCATCAGCGTCCGGGTGGGTTATTACAGCAGATTGAGATCCTAGAGTGGAAGTAGGAGCGCATCACCATGGACTTTGTATCTGGACTTCTACGGACTGTGAGGAAGTTTGATTCTATTTGGATCATTGTAGATCGGCTGACCAAGTCTGCCCATTTCATACCTCTATGCACTACTTACTCATCGGAGCGTTTGGCGGAGATCTATATCAAGGAGATAGTCCGGTTACATGGTATTCCAGTTTCTATCATTTCAGACAGAGGCACTCAGTTTACTTCACGATTCTGGAGAGCCATGCAGCATAAGTTAGGTACTGGGGTGGAGCTGAGCACAACATTGCACCCCAGACGGATAGACAGACTGAGCGCACATTCAAATTTTGGAGGATATGCTCCGTGCGTGCGTGATTGTGTTTGGAGGTCCATGGGACCTTCTTGCCACTGGCGGAGTTTGCTTATAACAACAGCTATCAGTCCAGCATTCTGAGGCCCTATATGGTAGGAGGTGCAGGTCTCCCGTGGGTTGGTTCGAGCCGGGCGAGGTCAGGCTGCTAGGTACCGAGATGGTCCAAGATGCAATGGACAAGGTCAAGGTGATTCAGGACAGACTTCGTGCAGCCTAGTCTAGACAGAAGAGCTATGCGGACAAGAAGGTTCGCGATGTGGCTTTAATGGTTGGCGAGCAGGTTCTGCTCCGTGTCTCGCCCATGAAGGGCGTTATGAGGTTTGGGAAGAAGGGGAAGCTGAGTTCTAGATTTAATGGTCCTTTTGAGATTTTGAGGTGAGTTAGGGAGGTTGCATATGAGCTTGCCTTACCTCCCAGCCTAGCCGGAGTCCATCCAGTATTTCATGGATCTATGCTACGGAGATACTATGGTGACCCGTCGCATGTGTTGGATTTCAGTTCAGTCCAGTTGGACAAGGATATATCTTATGTTGAGGAGCCAGTGGCCATTTTGGACAGGCAAATCAGAAAGTTGAAGTCAAAGATCATCGCTTCAGTGAAAGTCCAGTGGCGGGGTCAGCCGGCCGAGGAGGCGACTTGGGAGACCGAGCAGGATATGCGCAGCCAGTACCCTCACCTCTTCACTACTTCAAGTATGTTTTCTATGCTCGTTCGAGGACGAACGAATGTTTAAGTGTGGGAAGATGTAATGACCTGACTGGTCATTTTTGAAATTTACGCTCCGATCCCCAATTAGCTGCTTTCCCTAAGTTCATTTCTGCTATTTTGGTTTGTCGGGATGTTCGATTCTAGAATTCGGAATGTTTTGGGACACTTAGTCCCTAAATGAGAGCTTAATAGTTTAGAAATGGTCTGTATTTGTAACTGTGTTAAGACGACCCCGGAACGGAAATTTGACGGTTCCGTTAGCTTTGTTAGGTGATTTCGGGTTGGGAGCGTGTTCGGAATGTATTTTGGAGGTACGTAGTTTATTTAGGCTTAAAATGTCGGAGTTTGAAATTTTTGAAAATACGGTCGTTAGGTGAGATTTTGATCTAGTAGTCGGAATGGAATTTCGACAGTTGCAGTAGCTTTGTTAGGTGATTTTGGATATGTCTGCAAATTTTCAGGTCATTCGGACATCGTTTGGTCGGGGTTTTGCTAAATTGTAAGTTTCAGAAGTTTTGGTTGAAACTTAGACTTGAATCCGCCGTGATTTGATGATTTTTGTGTTTAATAATATGTTTTTATGATTTGAACAAGTTCGTATCGTGATTTGGAGTAGGTTGGTGGTTTTGGTTGAGGTCCCGGGGCCTCGCGGGTGTTTCCAGGGGTCAAACGGACCATTTTGAGTTGATGAAACAAGTCAAATTTGCTATCATGAGTGTTGTAGATGATTGCTCTATGCGATCGCAATAGGGTGATGCGATCCCATAGAAGGCTTGGGAGGAGGCTCAGATTTGTTCTATGCGATCGCGTAATGGGTGATGTGATCGCATAGTTGTGAAAGTTTGTTCTCTGCGATCGCAGAGGGTACTATGCAATCACATAGTATAAATGTTAGGGGTCCCAGGGTCATATTTTTGTTCAATGCGATCGCGGATGTTGGTATGCGATCGCATAAGGCTATTTTATATATCAATGCGATCGTAATGTGAGGTGTGCGATCGCAATAATGGTGATGCGATCGCATAGAGTATTTCACTGGGCAGACAAAATGAGTTATAAGAATTTCATCTGCGAGGGTTTCACCATTTTTACATAAACTCAAGCTATGGAGCTTGAGTTTCGGTGATTTTTCAAGTGCTTTTCAGGGGCAATTGTTGGGTAACGATTTCTTGCTCCCTTACGATTATTATTCACCAATCTAAACTCAAATTATTTCTTTAATTTCAGATTTTGGGTGTAATTTAGGGTAAGTTTCTTAGAACACACTTTGATGATGTGGAGGGGCAAACAAACTCCGATTTTGATAATTTTTTTATGGTTAGACTCGTGAGAGTATGAGGGTTCTGAAAACGAAAAATATTTTGATTCCAAGCCGATGGCTGGAGGGGTATTTTGGTTATTTTTACCCATTTTTGCACCGTATCTTTAATTTTATCAGCGTAATTAGTTACTTGCGATGTTATTTACACGATGTAATTAGTTTGAATAGATTTGGGCCACTCGGAGTCGAATACTCGTGGCAAGAGCATTATTTCTTAGCGGTTATGTACCGGATTGAGGTAAGTGGCTTGTCTAACTTTGTGTGGGGGATCTTTTCCCTTAGGATATATTATGTGTTGATTTAAATGCCTTGTACGCGAGGTGACGGGCGTGTGCTTGTTAAAATTGTTCAAAAACCCACTTTACTTGAATTGCTCAATCAGTGTTATCTCTGTTATTTGATTGGTTTAATTGCAAGATTTATCCTGTGTTAGCTAGGGAAGCATGATTAGATAGGATTAACTGTCTAAATGCCTACTTATCTTAATTGAATTTCCTGGAACATGTTAAGATTGGATTTAATTGTTAATCGTAGCAGTGTATTTCATATCTCTCTGTGTTTTCTCTTATTTGATTGTGTTTGTGTTCTGTGGACTGCGGGTTCAATTCCCTGAGATCCGTTGCTACTGAGGTAAAGGATTGCGGGTTGAATTCCCGAAGATCTTGTGATACTGATATACGGACTGCGGGTTCAATTCCCGTAGATCCTATACGGATATATTTATGGACTGCGGGTTTGATTCCTGGAGATTCTGAGCTACTGAGTATAAATGGACTGCGGGTTCAATTTTCGGAGATCATGAGCTATTGATTTTGTACTTGTCGTGTTGATTTCTCTTTGTTAGCTTAATTATAGACGACTTGTAGTTTTTATCTCATTTTGCTATTATTTCATATTTACTCCTTCTTTGCACTGTTTGATATTATAATTATTATTTTATTATTCTCAGTAGGGCCCTGACCTTCCTCGTCACAACTCCATCGAGGTTAGGCTTGGAACTTACTGAGTACCGCTGTGGTGTACTCATGCTACTCTTTTACGCACTTTTGTTATTCAGATCCAGGTCCATCTGATCAGATATATTACCGGTGATCTAGGAGTATTTTCAGGAGACTCGAGGTATGCATCTGCTGCGTCCGCATATCCGGAGGGTCTTCTTCTGTTCTTCCCTAGTGATGCTAGATATTCCTTTTTTGTTTTCGGTTGTATAGATACTCTTGGTGGATAGAGCCACAGTTTTTACTATCTTAGCTTGTGTTTGCCCGTGAGTTTCCAGGTCTTGGTGGTTATATTCTAGTATTTTGGTAAAGTGTATGTGTCGAGCGGCACCGATTACATTTTCTATGTCATTCCGCTATTATTTTAATTGTTGTTCATAAAAGTTATAAATTCCGCATTGTGTTAGGCATACCTAGTCGCGAAGACTGGGTGCCGTCATGAAGGTTCACGATTGGTAAACTAGGGTCATGACACTAAGCTAGAAAGATTTAAAGTTTCTGGAAAGGAAAATATGGTGTGCAAACTTAAAAATCATTGTACGGATTGAAATAATGTTCTAGACAATGGTACAATAATTATACAAGTTTATGTTGCAGCAAGGGTACAAGAAAAGCAAATACGATCATTATGTGTATTTGCGCGGGCTTAAAGATGGTTCCTTTATATATCTTCTCCTATGTTGATAGCTTCCAAAAATTCGGAAAAAAATTGATAAGTTGAAGATTTAGATGAAGAAGGAGTTCGAGATGAAGGATTCGGGTGAGGCGAAGAAAATTTTTGGCATGGAGATAATAAGAGATAGACGTTCAAAGAAACTCTGTTTATCTCAGAAAGAATATTTGAAGAGAGTACTATCACGTTTTGGCATAGATGACAAGACTAAGCGAGTTAGTACTCCATTTGCTCCCCATTTTAAGCTAAGTACTACTATGTCGCCAAAGGATGAAGCTGAACGAGAGTATGTGTAAAAGGTACCATACGCAAATGATGTTGGTAACTTGATGTATGCAATGGTTTGTACGAGACCTGACATTTCACAAGCTGTTAGAGTTATTAGCAGATATACGCACAATCCAGGAAAGGAGCATTGGCAAGCTGTAAAGTGGATTCTGTGGTATATTCATAATACTATAGATGCCGGGTTAATTTTTGAGCTGGAAGACAATCAGTTTGTAGTTGGATATTGTGACTCAAATTTTACGGATGATCTCGACAAACGAAGATCAACTACTGATTATGTATTTACTTTTGCAATGGCACCGGTTAGTTGGAAGTCTACTTTGCAGACAACAGTTGCTTTGTCTACAATAAAGGCAGAGTGCATGGCTATTACAGAGGCTGTGAAGGAGGCAATTTGGCTTCAAGGATTGCTAAAGGAGCTTGGTGTTGAACAAAAAGGTATCACAATCTTTTGTGATAGTCAAAGTACTATTCAATTAACGAATAACCAAGTTTATCATGCAAGAACGAAGCACATTGATGTTCGGTATCATTTCGTACGAGAAATCATAGAAGAAGGTGCATTTATTGTGAAGAAAATTCATACTACGGATAATCTTGCTGATATGCTAACAAGGGTGGTGACTACGATCAAGTTTCAACATTGTTCGGATTTGATCAACATTGTTGAACACTGAAGATTGAAGATGAAGACACAACCAAAATTTGTTATTGAGAGAAATCGAAGATGTGGAATTTTGCCAAGGTGGAGATTTGTTGAAATGTCAAAATATTTTCTCCTCCCACATCGGTTGCAAAGTGAAGTTAAGGGATTTTCCCCCTATAAAAGAAGATCTAATATTTAGAATTTAAACACATCTCTCATTTGCTTCTTATCTTCTTAAGGCATTTGTATCTTCTCTCTTAGTATTATTTTACTTGTATTTTTGAAGTGGAATAAAATATTGATTGTGTCCGAGAAGTAGGCAAAATTAGCCGAACCTCGTAAATTCTAATGCTCATTTTATTGTTGTTTTATTATCTTATTTATTATTTGGTGGCTGCCATAATTTTTTGTATAATACTTATGACTCATTCACACTATATACATTTGACTTCCGCAACACAAAGATCATATAAGGTAACTATAAGTAACCTTTTAATTAATAATCTTGTAAAAATGATAGCTAAGCAATTATTATAGGGTAAAACTACACCAATAGTGTAAAAAATATATACACTGTCAGTGCATATGATTTATATCCTATATAAACATTATGGCCAAAAAATTCGACCTCTTAAGCTACCTTTTGGAAGCTGAATAAACGTCAGGGATAATATCTTCTTTCTAAATTAAACAAAAGGAATATTAGAAAGATGATAATTTAGCTAAATATCCCCAAAAAGAAGGGAATCCATGACATCTCCGAAATACACAGTGCAAGAAGGAAATATAATGGGTGAAATTAAAAAATAGTCAGAATTATAACTGGTCGTTCAAAAATAATTCAATTTTAAAAGCAATCGAAAATTAACCATTTTTCATGTAAAGATAATTTTAAGCGAAAAAACTGTTCAAAATCCGGAAAATACACCAGTATATTATGCTGGAGTTACAACATAAGTATACTTAAACTCCTGCATATTATATTGGAGTTTCAGGATAAATATGTTGGAATTCGAGCATAATATGATGGAGTTCCAGCATAAATACACTAGAACTTCGTTCCAGCATAAGTAAACTCCAACATAATATTCTGGAGTTCCAGCAATTATACTGGTCCAGCATAATATGCTGGAATTCATACACAGGTTCAGCGAACTCCGGTATATTATGTTGAACTGGTCTCTGTTACAGCAAAATAATGGCTATTTTTTGTTAACTTGGTAAACTCTAATTATTTTTGAATGATCAATCCGAAAACTCATTATTACGTGCTATTTTTACTAATATAATGGAAATTGCATCCAAACCTCGCAAATATCAACTGTTAATTTCACGCATATGGAAGCCCACAAAGATAACTAGATAGGTTGGTAAGAAGGTAGGTAGTTACTAGTTACTAGGCTGGTGGCTATACAGTAAATTTAGTAGTACTAGTAGAGTATTTACTGGGAGAAACTAATTCTATCCAGAACTTAGACGAACAGATTGCTCTCATTGCGACTGCTGATCTTTACCTACCCAAAAATCCGATAGGTATGAATCTTGTATCGGCAGAAGCAAGTCTCCTCAAACTAAAATAGCGCTACTGTTCTAGTTTGTCCATTGCTAGTCATCCATGAGTGCCCTGTTTATCACCGACACATTAACACAATTTAGTATTCAGTAACTACAATAATAATAAATGGATATAAAAAAACCAAGATCAATGATAAATATACAAATGACTCTATGCTACAAAGATCTAACGAAGAATATTTTAAAGGATAAAGTTAAATACTGAGAGTGGACTAAATAAATATTGAACAGCAGAGGTGAAGTAAAAATTTAAAGTTTATCGGTTCTGGATTTCTCACGGAATGCATTGCTCGTATTGGGTTAGTAATTAAATATTTATATATATTTAATCAATTTTCCAGTACAAATATAGTGTTTTAGCAAAGTAACTACGTTTAACAACAACAACAGCTACCCAGTATAGTCCCACATGGTGGGGTCTGGGAAGGGTAATATGTACGCAGGCCTTACCTCTACCTAACAAGACAGAGATGTTGTTTCCAATCGACCCTCGTCGAAAGATCGAGAAAAGGGAAAAAACAAAAACAAAGTAACTACGTTCGTTGTAGTTAATAGGCTAGCTCCGCCTATGATCACAAGTTAGTAATATATTTAATACTCACTCCATTTCAATTTATGTGAACCTATTTTCTTTTTAGTCCGTGCCAAAAAAAATGACATCTTTCCTTATTTGAAAACAATTTAATTTTATGCAATGATTTATAGCCACACAAAATAAAGGTGTCTCGTTTTACACCACAAGATCAAAAGTCTTCTCTCTTTTCTTAATCTCCGTGCCATATATTACTAATTAAAACTTATAAACAGAAAATTGCCTAAAATGTAATCTGAGTGTATAGATGTTTCTTATTGAATATGTGTATAAAAAAACTCTATTAAAAACAATATGACTCTTATGGTATTGAGGGAGTTGGTCAAAGTCAAACTGATAGTCAATCCATAAGTGAGGAAGTGGATAAGAGATCTCAAAATTCAAAGAAAATAAAACGAACAACGGAGAACATAAAAGGGGAGTGAAATAGAATTGTTACTAAATCTTCCGGTTAATTACTAGGATATAAGGAAAGATTAAAGCGTCAAGTAAAATCAAATTTACCAATCAATGTATTCAATTTCAGATAACAAAGGTTTGATCATACTAGTAAAAAAGGTAGTAGTAGTAGAGTCAATACAAGCTTAAAAAGTTATACGGTACACTTACTAAGGACTTGTTCAGCAGAGAATCTTCTAGAAACGTCTTTAGAGAGCATTCTCCGAAGCAAATCCTTCGCAGCCGGCGACACTGACTGAAAGATCCTAGTCGGAAACCTAAGGTTCGCTCTGAGAACAGCCTCAAAGATCTCCGTAGCCGATTCCCCATAAAAAGGCGGGATTCCGGCAAGCATTATATACATAATAACACCAGCACTCCAAATATCAACCTTCTCATTGTAGTTTATCCCGGATAACACCTCCGGCGCCACGTAATACGGCGTCCCAACCACGCCGCTCATCAGCTGCCCCTCATGGAACCACTCAGCCGACCCAAAGTCAGCCAATTTCAGCTCGTTTGAATTATTGTACAAAATGTTATCCGGTTTGATGTCCCTGTGAGCAATGCCGAGCTGGTGACAGTGCGCTATTGCCTTCATTAGTGGTACCTATACATACATTATGCAGAAAAATCATCAGACATTACGAAAAATTAAAATAAAAAAGCCGATTATAAATTCTATTTACTTTCTCCTCCAATTTTTGAAAATTCAACAAGGTGCTGCTTCGTGGATCGTTCCTGATTCAAGCCATTATACGAAGCAAAAGTAAAATTTCCCCTTTTTGATCAGCAACGAGTGAGATTGTGGTGATCTGGAAGAGTACCATAACATCAACGGCTTCGGACTCGGAGAAAACCGGTCGGCTACTGAGGCGTTCGAACAAATCGCCGGAGTTGCACAGCTCTAAAACCATATCGAGGTGAGTATCGTCCTCGTAGACATCGAAGAGACGAACAACGTAAGGATTCGGCGAAAGCAAGTGCATGATTTTAGCTTCGTTGTAAAGGCATTGCCGGTCGATGGAGTCATCGGCGATGAGGCGCTTGTCGATGGACTTGACGGCGAATAGGTCTCCGGTCGCCGCCGAGTAACACTTGTAAACGGCGCCGAATCGTCCCCTTCCTAACTCCTCGCTTACACGATAATTTCGCTTTAGTGACTCGGTCATTCCGTTTAATTTGTTTTTTACTTGATTTTGGACTAGTTTTTTTTCGTTCATAGGGTTTGGTTTTATAGAAGAGAAGCTGTAGGAATTTTATGGAAGAATATTCGGTAGCGGACTTTGGCCAATGAGATGTAGCCATTTGGAGAATTTTAACGGATTTGGAAGACGGCGTTAACTCTCAAGCAAGATTATAATCTTAAACTAAAGATTAATAGTATGTGGCCAAGCGAAAATTAGCTTATTTTCAAAATTATATTTTTTTTAAAATTACCTTTCTCAAAAATATTTTTGGTGGAAAAAAATTTGTGTTTGGCTAATTAATTGGAAAAGTACTTCTGAGCAGCAATTAGTGTTTGACCAAGCTTTAAAAAACTGCTTCTGAGTGTATTTTTTCTCAAAAGTATTTCTCATAAAAATACTTTTGGAGAGAAGCTACATTTTTCTGCTTCTGTTTCTCCTCAAAAACATTTTTTTTTCCTTCCAAAAGCTTGGTCAAATACCTATATTTTTGGTCAAAAGTATTTTGGCAAAAAAAAAATCACTTTTGGCCAAAAAGAAGCTCGGCCAAAGCTATAAAGAGCTGCCAAGCTTCTGGGAGGCTAAAAGTATTTTTTTCCTCAAAAAAGTACTTTTAAAAAAAAAATTGAGTTGTTTGGCCAATACAGAAAAATAATTTTTGCTAGCAGCAGAAGCAGTTTTTCTGCTTTTGAGAAGAAGCGAAAAATTCTAACTTCTTCCAAGAAGAAAAAACAGAAGTAGAAAATTAATTTATTCAAGACAAAACTATCCTCAACATAAATTTATATTTTCCAAATTATCCCTTACTAATTTAAGTTTTTTCTTTTTATTTTTGTTTCTAGTTTTTACCATCCTATTAAATTAAAGATATCATATACATGAATTATATTGTAACTTTTCAAAAAGAATTGTTGTCTTTTCTTGTTTTTGATCTTTTCTTTGTGTAATGTCTTGTAACATTCCAAATTATCTTCTTTTTTTACACGAAATCAAATTATCT
The DNA here is from genome assembly GCA_032618575.1 of Nicotiana noctiflora. NCBI lineage: Eukaryota > Viridiplantae > Streptophyta > Magnoliopsida > Solanales > Solanaceae > Nicotiana > Nicotiana noctiflora. Next base: position 13,330 of record JASVEL010003156.1, on the reverse strand, counting down.
GCATCTTCTTTGGATTATCAATTCTCTTCCTATAAATAATTATTTATAATTTCTTATATTATATGTTATTAGTTCCCGAATCTTCACAACAGTTATCAAATCTGATTTGTGAAAATGATCTACAAATAGGTAAAAAATTTACAATTGCATTGCATAATCTATTTATATATTATTTAACGAATAAGAAAATGCACTCATATTAAGTCAAGTGGCAGCCTCACAATAGGTCACTTGGCATTTTAGGACAAAGTTACTAAGGTTATGTAATAATTAATTTTTTTTGAATTTAATCTTTTTTTATACATTATGTGTTGATAATTAGTTACTTTTTTTGAATTAGAATTCAAACATACTCAATTATTTCTTTTATGATTTTTTTATATATTTAAAATTATTTTTATTTTACGCTCAATGCCATCTTACAAGTTTGACACTCAAAATTATCTTGTCACAACTACCATAGCTATATATAATTTCACCCTGTAACATTCTTTTACCGATAAAAAATTCAACTATTGTGCTAACGAAGATATTACAGTAGAGATTGATGAAGGGGATCAGCCTTCTGATATTCCTTTAGAAATGCGAAGTCTTCTACTAATATGGAAGTGTCGTGTGATAGAAGTAGAGATGAAATTATTGTGAGTTATTATCGTATGTGAGTGACTTTACTTATTATTTCATGATCGATTATCAATATATAGTAATTTGTGGATAGACATCAAATTTACACTGAATGATGTTATTTTAATTATTTAAATCATCATATAAAAATATAAGTATACTGGATAATATCTTATACTTTAGTATAATAATATATGTAAAATTAATTTAAATCTTTAATATGTTTGTTTACTTTATGCTTTATATTTTAATTAAATAAAATAAAAAATAATAAAAGTCTCGTATGATAAATATTTAAGTTTATTTTTATGTTTAAAAGAATTATAAGACCTTGGCACTATACTTTTTGGTAATTTGACACTCAAAAGTACTTCTTAAATAAATTTGCCACACACAAACATAATTTTTTTTTCAAAACAAGCATATTTCGGCAGCTTGACCAAACGGGCTTGATGATAGGCTATAATTGTGTATTTTAGTCTATTATTACACTCTAATTTACTGCATTTTAGTTGAGTTTACACTTTGAACACTAGTGTTTTATGCCTTATAGGTGTGTTTTCGAGCTATATAGATGTTATGGAATAAATTTAAATGATTTGAAACTTTGAAATATGAGTAGAAGCTCAAGGAATTAAGCCGGGATAGTGTTTGGGGGTCAAATTTGATAGTTGAGAACAAACGAAGACGCGAGGAGGAATATTGTGCACTGTCTAGTAAAATAGACATAACTCTTTTCTCCGAACTCTATTTGGAGCCAAAATATATGGTTGGAAAGCTAACTCAAAGGGCTACAACTTTCATTTTTTACGGTTTTCCAAATTCCAAATGTAACAGGGTGAGAAACCGCAATTATGGTAGGACTGTGGCAGAACACTACTGCAGATTCTGAAGGCCACTCTGGCCGCGGTCCTGGCGAAATCGCGGTGGGACCGCGCAGGACACGTAAATTTCAGGGACCAAAGTGTAAAATACTGGATTTAATCCCTAAACCCTATATTAAACATAGGAGGTCGGCCAAGAACAGGGGGGGATATATTTTGGACACATATTAGACCTAAGGAGGCAAGAACACATTGAGAGCAAGGCGGGAAATTCTTCAACAAGTTTTTCCTTCCTCTTACTAGTTTTCATTATTGGTTATTACTTTTGATACTGTAGTTTTACATACTATTATGAATAGCTAATTTGTTATCTAAGGTTTTGGTGAAACCCGTTGGGGATGAATTGGTTGTTGTATTAATATAGTTTTGAGTTGGTTGTTAATCTCTATTTGTTCAACTACGTTTTGATTTTGGTTAATGGAATGGATCATCAATTAGCCGTCCCTATTTATTATCTATCTACTTGAGAGAGAATGCATATTTATGTAGTTGTTTGAACAACATCACTCCTAAAGTATAGACGATAGTCATAACCATGGGTATAGAGGTTGGATTAGAGATAACGATACCTCGGGTGCAATCTAAGTGAACTGTAATGTAATTCTAGCTAGCGTATCTTGAGAGATTGCGTCTAGTAAATTATCATAATTGCTTGAGAGAGATTTATAATAGCTGGAGAGTTCGTGATTGATAGAGGCAACTAAGTCACAACTATAAGAAATATACAACCAAGGAAATCAACAACAGGGGAAACCATTATCTTAGACCTTTATTCAAATTATTTACAATTCAAGCATAGTTAGTTTTCAGTCGTTTATTTATTTTCAATCTTATTTTCTTAGTGATATTAAACAGATACAACTAAGGCTTAGTTCTCTATAGGATCCGACTCCAGACTTTTAGACCGAATTATATTTGCAGCGACCGCTTATCCTTTTTAGGACTAGAGTTGGGCGTGATTAAATTTTGACGTCGCTGCGGGGGAACTAACCCTGTAGTTGTAGCTGTAAATATGTAAGGCCCCGCAAAATTTTTGTGCTTAAAACCTAGTAGTTATGGTGTCATGGTCCGAATAATGTGTTAGGAATGCGTATAATTCTTCGCGGCTCGCAAGCTCGCCACGGTTCGGACCCTTGGTAGTGATTTAAGTTTCAAAAATTTAAAGAATCAATTTTTCCAAAAAGAGTCGATTCTGCGGTCAGGAATGCGACCGCAGATCTGCTATGCGGACCCCTACCGCAGAGCTTAACATAATGTTTTCAAAAATGGTGTTAAAAATGCGATCGATATGCAATCGCATAATGGATTCTGCGGACCGCAGATCTACCGCATAATTTCTCAAAGATTTTTGAGTGTCAAATCTACGGTGCATTCTGCGACCGCAGATCAAGAATGCGGACCGCATTTTGGTCGCATTTCGTAATAGAACCTGTGAAAATTTTGAGGCAATTCTGCGGTCATTATGCGGACCGCATGTTGATTCTATGATCGCAGATGCGACCGCAGAATTGACTCGGCCTAGATTTTTGTAAATTTTTTACCCGACCCTTTCTTTAATAAAACACCTTTCTCCTTCATTTTATCATGTCTTCTTACCAAAATTAGAGAGAGAAGAGAGGCGTTTTAGAGAGAGAAGTCTATCATCTTCAAGAATTGTTCCAAACATTTAGTCCAAAGGATCCTAGGGCCAAGATTCAACTTCCCCAATCATTTCAAGGTAAAAACCCTAACTATATTCTCTGATTTTCAGTTTTTAAAATGGGTAAAGAAAGGTTTGCATATAATAGCTTTTGAAAAATAGAATTTAACACTCGTGCATGACTATTGAACTTGATTTTAGTAAAAAAGAAGTGAATAGACGTAAGAGTCTGTAAAAACAAGGTCGGCAAAGATAGGATAACTTGGGTAAGCTTAAAGTAGGAGGTTAAAGGAAGAAAACCCGACACCAGGTATGTATGGCAAATTTTAATTCTTGTAAAATCGCCCATTTGTGTAAAATTTATTTTGGCATGTGTTAATTTGAGAGATTGTATGTAATTCTTGATTTCATTGTTGGGTATTCAATTGATATTGAACTACATGTGGTATAGTATGAAATACGAATTGAAAGATAACAATGGAATTAGAATTGGTAAAGAAATGAGAACAATTGTTGTAGCGACATATATGATTTCTTATTGAAAGGGATGAAACACTTGAATTATGGTAAATTGTAGGACATACTTGTGTGGGTACTCTCGAATATGGAAACATGGTAACTTGGTTGTGATATCAGTTTGAAAAAGTATTTAAGAATATGAACCGAATTGTAAGTTGCTTATTTGAACTTATTGTAATTTTTATGTAGTGCCTTATTTGTTGTTTGTGATTGTTGTGTTTGAAATTGTACGGTGGGATCGGGTTGCGCGCCGCAACACTAAGAAATAAGGCGTGGGTTAGGGTGATAAGGGTGGCCGAGGTAATAAGGGTGGACGAGGTAGTAAGGATGGAAAGCGATCGAAATCGCTAATGAAATTGATATAAAATCATTGATATGAAATTGTAAAAGGATACAGCAGGAGAGTTTGCAACCTGTGGGCACTGATTTCCCCTTTGTTTGACTACTTGTGTTTTACGTGATTGATTGGTTGTTGTTCTACTTGTTGATCTTAAACGTGCTTTGTGTTGAGAATTATCTGAAATGAGGAAAATGTGGAAAACATGGTTGGCTGGCTTAATTGATTCTTGGTGTAATTTATTGGCTGTCTTATCATCGTGATTACTTGTTTAATGGCTTGAGTTTACTTGGGACAAAGTTTGTCCATAGATACCAGTACAATTCCAGTGTACTTATGTCCTTTTTGCCGGGGACGCTACATTCGTGTTATGATTGTAGGTGGATCAGTAGCAGGCACTTCAGCTCGTCGGCAGTAGTATTCTTCATCTTCCATTGCCCGTTTTGGTGAGCCCCTTTCTTCCTCAGGGGCCCGGTGTGGCTCATGCCACTTTTTTGTATACTTCATTTTGATTTTTGTAAGGTATAGCCGGAGCCTTGTTACCGGCAAGTATTTGTTACCGGCAAGTATTGTATTCCCTTTTGTATCCTAGAGGCTTTGTAGACATGTAAACTGTGGGATTCCAGTCTTATGTATATATTGTGTCGGGCGTTGTAAAAAAAAACTGTAAACTTGTTAATGAATCAATTGCATGGCTATGTTTGTACATCGTGAAATCAGTTATAATTGGTAAGATATTCTGTTTATGAGAAATAATCAACACAGTGGTAACGCGTGGGATAGAAAGGCACCCAAGTTCGCTTGACTGGGGCTACCCGGTCAGGCGCCAGTCATGTCCCTCGATTTGGGGCGTGACAATATATTGCTAGGGTTCAAGTTTGAACTTTTATTTTATTTTATTTTTTATTCTTATTTTTTTTATAACTGTTTATTTGATAAACATGACGTCTTGGAATTATGAGAATTTAGGTGTAGATAATTCTACTATTGATCTCCATACATATTGTGAAGGAAACCACATGTGAAAAAAATTTCAAAACATTCCTGAGAGGAAGTTATGTACACCAACTCAATCTTTTTTAGGGAATGTGTGTGGTGGTAAAAATGGTCACTTTTATGGTTGTTTTTATATTTCGTATCTTCCCCCAACCCCTTACTGTAATGGTTCTACCTTTTCTTGTGAAATTAATAGGAGCAAAGAACCTGGGAATGCGGACCTGAAGGAGATCAAGGATATGCTAAAGTGCCTTATGGAACAAAATAATGAGAAACAATTGCACATCGGAAGGTAAGAGGAGACTATTCGCAAGTTGGAGGCTCAATTGAGTCAAGTGGTTGGAGCTTTTAATGCTCAACAAGCTAATATTGAGGAGAGTAGCCAAGAAGAGCATGAATTTGAGGTGTTATTTAGGGAGGTCAGAGTAGAACATCAAAAACCTAGCCAACTACAATTCGAGGATGTCAATGTAGAAGAAGTGAGACTGGAGCTAGCCAAGGACTTTGAGGATATAAATTTTGTTGACTCTAGTATCATTGATGTTGAGGATGTTGAAAGTCCTGAAGTTCATGTATTTGAGCGCATTGGTCCACACTCCAAGAATTTTTCCTCATTATGTTTGGATGATGATATGAAAATAGAGTCATCCGAACCAATTGAGAAGTCAAGGAATGAGGAACAAGGTGCATTGTCACGACCCTCTTCTTGCCAGAAAATCAGGATTACATACCTCATACAAAGGTCAAGGAGTGCGGAATACTACATTTATTCCTTGGGTCAGTTAGATTCATTCCACCGCCCCATGAACATAATCATAAGCTTGAATCAAAACTTAGGGTTCAATTCATAAGCTCGAGGTGGAGGCAAAAAATGATTCGCGTCGTACCGCGATGTTAAATCAAGCGCTTGTTGGGAGGCAATCCAGCTTTATTGCTTTCTTTTATTATTTTTTTAATTGTACTATTTTTCTATTGTCAGTTTTTATTTTCTTGGAGCATTGAAAGCAAATGTATTGGAAGGATGCAACAACAAAATAAATGGTTGGAACTAAGTGTGAGGTACCCGCACAAAAGACCAAGCTTGGGAGAAGTCTGAGTACCCCATGAGTTGCTAGCGCTTCGGCCTTTGGCCTACCAGGGAGTTTCTTTTACCCTCTTGTATGTATGGATATGCATTAGGGACAATGCACAATTTCAAGTGTAGGGTGAGGAGAGTGTTTGGTTGACTTTTCATGCTTCTTTAGTTGTATTTGTTTTTTTAGAAAGATTGGACTTTTCCTGATGACGGATCTTCTAGACAGTTTTCTTGAGAGAAGTAAGTCTAAAGAAAATATAAAAAAGATTTTTTTTATTTTATTTTAGATAGTGTAGTAACTTCCCCTTGGTTTTTCTTTGGGCCTGGGTTCTTTTCCAAGGGTTTTATTTGAACCAAATGTAGTTATTTTTTTTGTTTGGAATAAGAGCCATTGTGTTGTGTTTTGAATTTAAGTAATATCTCTTGAATTTTCTATGCCTTGAGAATAGTGAGTACTTTGGTTGTGACGCTTAGGCTCAATTTTTTACTCTTGTAGAAGTACCTTAAATTGTATGATTTTAAATTTGCTTAACTGCTTTGACTAGAGTGTCTTGATGAATCCAATTCTTGAGTGAGTTATGTGCCATGTGTGTGAGGTTTGGTGTTATTTTGTGCATTGCATTTGATGCTTAGAACTTGCCTCGTGTGTTTGCAAAGCGAAATAGTAGTGTTGTTAAGTCTTGGAAGTGATATAGACGTTCTCTTGTTGAGCCAGATATGTATATTTTACCCACCTAATTGTTATGTATCATAGTTAACCCCTTTGAGCCTTTTATCCTGTTTTCTTGGCAACCACATTACAAGTCTTACCCATTTATTTGAAGTAACTATCTATTTGAACCTTTTCACCTCTCATGAGCACTTGAATTGTTATGAACTTTATAAAAGTTAAAGTGTGGGGTGGTTGGTTTAGCTTTTGAGTAGCACTAATTGAATAAGGAGAAAGGTGCACTATTTTGAAAAAAAGGAAAAGCCACTTGAATTGAAAAAATATATAGTTGGATTGTTGTTAAAAAAAATTCCTTGATAAGTGGTGGTTCTTGACGTAAGTGTGCTTAAATAAGAATGGGGTAATTTACATTGATGTGAAGGTGGAGTTTGGTTTGACATAAGCATGTGGTTAAAATGTTAAAATGTATGTATTAAAGTGCTTAGGGAGGTCTAGTCACTCTTATATCTAAATGTATCATACCCGTCCCGTAGCCTACATTACAACCAAATAAAGTCCTAATTGATCCAAGATTGAATGAGCTCGATTAGTGGAGTAGTACACTATGGGCAAGCTTATGGTGCATCTTTTATGGCATATGAATGTTATTTCTGAGAGTGAGTGAATTCTTTCTATCTTGAGTTCCTAAGTGTTCTTAAATTTTATTGTGTGGAACTACTCTCTTGTGTTTTGAGGGCACTTTATTCATGAAGAAAAGGTAGTGTCAGTGGCCTCTATGTTACATTAAGGGGGTGAGTTGTGAATAATACATGGTACTTGTGTAACAACCCGACCAGTCATTTTTAGAATTTATGCCTCGATCCCCCATTAACTGCTTCCCATAAGTTCATTTCTGCTATTTTGGTTTGCCGGGATGTTCGGTGTTAGGATTCAGAGTGTTTTGGGACACTTAGTCCCTAGATGGGAGCTTAAGAGTTGAAAAATGGTTCGTGTTTGGAACAGTGTAAAAATGACCTCGGAATGGAAATCCAATGGTTCCGTTAGCTCCGTTAGGTGATTTCGGAGTTGGGAGCGTGTTCGGAACGAATTTTGGGGGTTCTAGCTTATTTAGGCTTGAAATGCCGAAGTTTGAATTTTTAAAGTTTTCGGTCCGATAGTGATTTTTTTGATCCGAGGGTCGGAATTTAATTCCTGAAGTGTTTGTAGCTCTGTTATGTCATTTTGGTCTTGTCTGTAAAATTTGGCGTCATTCCGAGTTGAATTGGTAGGTTTCGATATGAGATTCGATATTTGAAGATCTGAAAAATCATAAGCTTGATTTGTGATTTGATTCATCATTTCGATGTTGTTTTATGTGATTTGAAACTTTGAGCAAGTCCCTGCTAGGTAATATGACTTGTGTGTGTGATTAGAAGGGGTCCTGGGAGTCTCGGGTGAGTTTCGGATAGGTTTAGGCTATGTTGCACTTGTTTTGGATGCTTTGTCGTTGTTTTTCCAAGAACAAATGATATCATATTAAGCAAATGAGATCCAAATTTAGTTTTGTTTGAACCATTAGATCCATATCAAAATTTCGGAGCCATAGGAAAAAGAATCATCTATTTTGGACATCGTATAAGGAAGTTATGCTCGTTTTCGTGTCGGGGAAATTGCTAGTTTCTTCTATGTTCGCAAATGCGAACTTTTTCATCGCATTTGCGATGCCTAGTTCACAAATGCAAACTTTTTGTCACAAATGCAACTTCTGTCAGCCCTTTTTTGTTCACAATATCCAAGGGTTCGCAATTGCGAACCCTGGGTCACAAATGCGACATCTGAGGTCTGTTAAGTGAGGTTTTTGACGGGATTTTCACCCATTTTTCAATTTTATCAAACCCTAAACCTCCATAGGCGATTTTCCAAAGACCCAAACTTCTCCAAATCATTTGGTAAGTATCTCTAATCCTTTTCCAACTATATTTTTGTGATTATATCTTAGATTTAACATCATATTCATGAGAATCTAAAGGAAAATTTAGGGGAAATTGTGAAATCTTTCCAAAATAAAAAATGATGATTTGAATGACCAAATGGTATGAAAATTAGATAATTTTTGTATGGGTGAACTTGTGGCGGAATAAGGTGGAAATATTTTGATGCGCGTGTGGCGAAATAAGGCGGTGTTTGCTATATTGTATTTAATTGTACACGTGGCGAAATAAGGTGGGCTATGTTAGGGGCTGATTATGATGGACTACGGGTTCGATTTCCGGGAGATCCTCTGTTATTGTTATGATGGACTACAGGTTCGATTCCCGGGAGATCATCTGTTATTGTTATGATGGACTACGGTTTCGATTCCCGGGAGATCCCTTTAAACCCATTGTGTTTTTGTCTGATATTTTTATTCTATCCGGGGTGAATGTACTGGGTTCTAGTCATTCCATTTTTTATACTTACTAGTTGGCAGGACTCCTGTTAGATACACCTACACAAGCATACACATAGTTGGACCCTCCTATTAGAGATGAATCCCTTCTGAGTTGGGTTAAGGGTAGGGCTATGGCATCGTTTATCCATTGTATATATGTGAGAAAGTGACCCTAGTTGACTAGTTAGCTGTTAGCATGACCGTATTTTGATGGCGCACAAGATTCCAAGTGTTAGACTTCAGATGCTAAGTTTTTCACGAGTTGTGGCTAGTCTGAGAGTTGTGATAAGATTGTGGAAACAGTTGGAAGGGCCATATGTAAGCATCATTGCAGAATAATGACTTAGTGATATGTTTGATCTTGTTGTGTTGTGATTTCAGGATTTGTACTCTGATTTCTGTCATTAGTTTTATTATCATTTATTGTATCTTCGATTTTACTTATTGTCCGTTATCCTTATTGAGAATTGTAGCATTCTTATTCTATCTGCCAGTCTTTACCCATTTACATAATCATCTCTATTATATCTGCTATATTGCTTATTGATCGGTAGGTGTCATAACTGTTCCTCGTCACTACCCCATCGAGGTTAGTCATGATACTTACTGGGCACCGCCGTGGTGTGCTCATACTACTCTTCTGTATATTTTTGTTGTGCAGATACATGTACTCTCGTTCAGTTCTGTCAGCCTTGGAAGGAGGCATATCGGTAGAAACTTAAAGGTATATCTGCTACGTTCGCAGACCGAGGAGTCCCTTTCCAGCTTTTCTGTAAAAAAGAAAGTATAACTGTTTCAGTATTTCTTTCCTTGTATAGACATTCTTGAGTCAGAGCCTCTTATGTATCCTCTTAGCTTGTGATTTGTGAGTTTCCGGAAAATTGGGAATGTTGTTAGCTTTGAGAATTGTTATGGTATGTGCCAAGCGGCACCTTAAACACCATTTTTATTTCACTGGTTCAATTTTATTTATTTTCTTCCGCAATTATGGTTTATCTTCCGCAATTATGGTTTATCTTCCGCATTGTTAGGCTTACCTAATCGTAGGGACTAGGTGCCATCATGACATATTCATGTAGGGTGAATTGGGATCGTGACAACTTGTGAGTAAAATCTTGAGGTGAAGATGTTACGATTTTGTGCTTAGTCTATTTTAACTACTCTTGGTGTGATGAGCTAGGAGAATTGTTTAAAAAAGTCGTGTCTATAAAAAGGTGTAGTTTGATAGATCGAGGACGAGCAATGGTTTAAGTGTGGGGTGTTTATGATAGGCTATAATTGCGTATTTTAGGTGATTATTACACTCTAATTTACTACACTTTAGTTGAGTTTGCACTTTAATAGCTAGTATTTTGCTGTATGTTTTATGGATTGTACGTATGATTTTGAGCTATATAAATGTTATAGAATGAATATAAATGATTTGAAGCTTTGAAGTCTTAGTAAAAACTCAAGGAATTAAGCCGGGATTGTATTCGGGGGTCAAATTTGATAGTTGAGAACAAACAAAGACGCGAGGAGGTATATTGCGCATTGTCTAGTAAAATAGATATAACTTTTTTCTCAGAACCCCATTTGGGCTCCACAATATATGGTTAGAAATCTAACTCGAAGGGATGCAACTTTTATTTTTTACGTTTTTAAAAATTCCAAATGGAACAGGGTGAAAAACCGCAGTTACGGTAGGACCATAGTAGGACCGCGGCAGAACACTGCTGCAGATTCTGAAGGCCACTGTGGCCGTGGTCCTGGCGTAACCGCGATGCGACTGCGGTAGGACACGTAAATTTAAGGGACCAAAGTACAAGATACAAGATTTTAAGCCCTAAACTCTTTATTAAATGTAAGAGGCCGTCCAAGAACAAGGGGGGAGGGGGAGGACATATTTTGGACACAAATTAGTCATAAGGAGACAAGAATACATTGAGAGCAAAGCGGTGAATTCTTCAACAAGTTTTTTCTTCCTTTTATTATTTTTCATTGTTGGTTATGACTTTTGATATTATAGTTTTACATACTATTATGAATAGCTAATTTGTTATCTAAGGTTTTAGTGAAACCCGTTGGGATGAATTGGTTGTTGTATTAATATAGTTTTGAGTTGGTTGTTAATCTCTATTTGTTCAACTACATTTGATTTTGGTTAATCGAAATGATCCTCAATTAGCTGTCCCTATTTATTATGTATCTACTTGAGAGAGAGTACATATTTAGGTATTTGTTTCAACAACATCACTCCGGGAGTATAGACGAGAGTCATAACCGAGGGTTTAGAGGTTGGATTAGAGATAAAGATACCTCGGGTGCAATCTAAGTGAACTGTAATGTAACTCTAGCTAGCGTAGCTTGAGAGAGTGTGTCTAGTAAATTATTCATAATTGCTTGAGAGAGATTTATGATAGCTGGAGAGTTCACGATTGATAGAGGCAACTAAGTCACAGCTATAAAAAATATACAACCAAGGAAATCAACAACGGGGGAAAGCATTACTTTAGACCTTTATTCAAATTGTTTACAATTCAAGCATAGTTAGTTTTCAGCTCTTTATTTATTTTGAATCTTATCTTCTTTGTGATATTAAACAGATATAACTAAACCTTAATTCTCTCTGTAGGATTCTACTTCGAATTTTTAGACCGAATTATATTTGCACTATCCTTTTTAGGACTAGAGTTGGCCGTGATCATTACTTATTTTCGTTAACTAATTTGTACTTACTCTAAACAGTTACCTAGCTAACTTTAATAACTTGATAGCTAAAAAATCATTGCACTAAAATTTTACCATAAAGTTAATGGTAAAAAAGAAATACCCAATACGTTTTATTTTTTGGTCGACAATAGAAATTTTATATCAACCAAATATAGCTATTTATAATTGCTAATTCGTTGGACTCTAGAATCGACTCTCAGATACAAATACAATACGTTTTATAATAATATTCTAGTATTCTTAGTGCCAAAAAATTAGATAGAATTTTATACATTATTTTGAAAAAGGTAGAGACGATAATTAAAAAGATGTCCGAGGAAAGAAAATAAAGCATATTTAAAATTATTGTGTAATATTACACTAAATTGATTATGCATAATACGAGCTCAACTTTTATTGTTATTATTACTCTTTTCCACTTTTTCAACCATGTATTTATAACATAACAATACCAAGTACCTAAATTCTATAAAAATTTCTATGATTAGAAATAGTTCTTTTAAAAGAATTTCATTAATCACAAAAGGATAATTTAAAGTAAAGTTCAGTGATGTGACGGGAAGCGGATCTGGAAGTGAGGCTTGACTCACAGATCATCCTCAAGAGAGAAAGATTTAAGTACTTAGGGTCAATTATCCAGCGAGATGGGGAGATCGACGGGGATGTTACGCACCGTATTGGGGTAAGGTAGATGAAACGGAGGTTAGCATCTAGAGTCTTGTGGGACAAGAATATGTCACCATAACTCAAAGGTAAGTTTAAACCGACCATGTTGTATGAAGCTGAATGTTGGCCAGTGAAGAATTCACATACCTAGGCGATGAAAGTAGCAAAAATGAGGGTGTTGAGATTCATGTGTGGGCACACTAGGATGGATAATATTAGGAATGAAGATATTCGGGAGAGGATAGGCGTGACTCCCGTAGACGACAAGATACAGGAAGCGCGGCTTAGATGGTCCGGACACGTGCGGAGGAGAAGCCTAGATGAACCAGTTAGGAGGTGTGAGCGGTTGACTTTGGCAGGTACAAGAAGAGGCAGAGGCGGCCTAAGAAGTATTGGGGCGAGGTGATCAGGCATGACATGACGCGACTTCAAATTTCCGAGGACATGACTTTTGATAGGAACATGTGGAGGTCAAGCATTAGGGTGGTATGCTAGGGGTTGGTCGAAAGTTCTTCCCTCTTTGTACCGGGCAGTCTGATAGAGTTTTGTTTATGTTTGTTAGCGGTCAATGTTGTGTTCACATTGTTGTTTTGCATAGTATTGTGTTATTGTCCTTTCACTTATTCGTTGTTGTTATCTTCTTTCTGACAGCTTTTGTTGTTACATATCTTTTCTTTTGTTTCTTCTGATATTATTGCCTCTCTTGTTGAGTCGAGAGTCTCCCGAAAAAAACTTTTCTTTCCTTTTTGGAATATAAGTAAGATATGCGTACGCTATACTCTCTCCAGACCCCACTAG